>CAUJGJ010000144.1:5000-84476 GCA_963170055.1 Halisarca cf. caerulea
TAACCCTAACCCTAACCCTAACCCTAGTACACCAATGTTACCCTAACCCTAACCCTAACCCTAACCCTTGACCTAATCCTAACCCTTACCCTAACTAATCCAAACACTGTACCACTAAACCTGTAACCTGTATATCATCCTTAGCCATCACCCCAAACCTCACTGTGTGGAGTCCCTCCTGGTGTACAGCGCATGACCTTAATATAAGCTCAACCACAGAGGACAGAGTGTGTGGAGTCCCTCCTGGTGTAGAGTACATGACATTAATATTTAGCTCAACCACAGAGGACAGAGTGTGTGGAGTCCCTCCTGGTGTACAGCACATGACCTTAATAGTAATGTCAACCACAGAGGACAGAGTGTGTGGAGTCCCCCCTGGTGTAGAGGACATGACCTTAATAGTAAGCTCAACCACAGAGGACAGAGAATGTGGAGTCCCTCCTGGTGTAGAGTACATGACCTTAATAGTAAGCTCAACCACAGAGGACAGAGTGTGTGGAGTCCCTCCTGGTGTACAGCGCATGACCTTAATATAAGCTCAACCACAAAGGACAGAGTGTGTGGAGTCCCTCCTGGTGTACAGCGCATGACCTTAATAGTAATGTCAACCACAGAGGACAGAGTGTGTGGAGTCCCCCCTGGTGTAGAGGACATGACCTTAATAGTAAGCTCAACCACAGAGGACAGAGAATGTGGAGTCCCTCCTGGTGTAGAGTACATGACCTTAATAGTAAGCTCAACCACAGAGGACAGAGTGTGTGGAGTCCCTCCTGGTGTACAGCGCATGACCTTAATATAAGCTCAACCACAAAGGACAGAGTGTGTGGAGTCCCTCCTGGTGTACAGCGCATGACCTTAATAGTAATGTCAACCACAGAGGACAGAGTGTGTGGAGTCCCCCCTGGTGTAGAGTACATGACCTTAATAGTAATCTCAACCACAGAGGACAGAGTGTGTGGAGTCCCTCCTGGTGTACAGTGCATGACCTTAATAGCAAACTCAACCACAGAGGACAGTGTGTGGAGTCCCTCCTGGTGTACAGCGCATGACCTTAATAGTAATCTCAACCACAGAGGACAGTGTGTGGAGTCCCTCCTGGTGTAATCCGAAGAATATCTGAAATATTCACAACCATGAAGGACAGTTGGAAGTGTCCTTCCTAGTATCTGGGATCTTTCAATATATTAAGTGTCCCTCCTGGCATAAGACAAGAGGACACTCTGAGTTGTCCCTCATGGTATAAATGCAATGTCCCTGCTGGTAAATTAGCCACAAAGGACACAAACATTGACATAAAGGACAAAAGGACACGGCCGTTAAGTCCCCTATGGTAGTTTTAACCATAATGGCCTCACGCGTGGGCATAAAGGACAGGTCACCTGCCACAAGGGACAACAAATAATACCATAAAGGACCAGTGTCCCCGCCTAACGATGGCCCTAACCCTAACCCTAACCCTAACCCTAACCCTAACCCTAACCCTAACCCTAACCCTAGGGTTACCGTTAGGGTTACCGTTAGGGGACGTGTGGTGCCGTGGAAGATTGAAATATTCACCACAGGAAGTGCTCCCTTTGATGTAAGACACCATGTGGAGATGTTGGAAGTTAAAATTTTCACGAGAAGTTTATCCGTTGATGCAGGAGTCCATGTGCAGGCGTGTGAAATTGAAATTTTCATACCAAGAAGTAATCCCTTTGATGTGAGAAGCCATCTTGAAGCGTGATAAATTATTTTTACAACAGGAAGTGTACCTTTTCGTGCAGGAAGCCATGTAATTTCATGGGAAATGGCAATTTTCATCTCATGATGTGTTCCCTTTAACCGTTAAACATTCCAAAGCCACTTAAGTGGCTCGCGCACATAAACTGCAAAAGTTCCAATTTTCTTCGTTGATTTTTTATATGTAAAGGTTAGGCCTAGTTTCTACTATTGATTGGCATTTTTTCTTATAGTTTGGTAGTAATGCGTTCTGTACTATTGCTGAAACATTCTATGTAAAGATTACTGTTATACAAGTTATTCCTAAGCATATTCGTGTTATTATACTTAGAATATGCAGTTATGCGAAGTTATAGTCTAGTATACGGATTGTTCTTTACGGCAAAGTATGGAGAAGGGCAGTGAAGCGCCGGATTGTGGAGATTACCTCCTTGCAGGTAAAGGATATTCTCACACGCTCGTTCTTTGAGCTTCAGACAAGACATACCATCGTTTTGGAAGCTTTACAGGGGGATTTCACTTTCGTAGAATCATCCAGATGGTGGGGCCATCCGAGGAAATTTGTCCTTTACGTTTCTTGCATTTGTACTGGGACATAATCTCCTTTGCCAGCTTCAGTGTGCTCTTTCAATGTCGTCTTGAAGCACTGAAGAGATTTACGCGTCAAAGTATGCAAGTTGATTAGACAGTCGACTAGGAAATAGAAGAGATGCATTCACCAATGCCTTGACTTTTAGCTGCAACTTTTCGTTTTTGTTTCTGTCAATGTATTTTCAGTGTTAAATGTGTAGTTGCGTTGAATTTTGTAACGAAATGTTTACCAGCCGATTGATAACGTATGTATATACAAGTTTACAAATTTAGATACGTAGTACTTACAGGTTTGGAGGCCAATACGAAGTTTTGTGTAGAAAATGGAACACCAAGACTTGTATGAAGATCTCACTAGCTACAAACTACATTTGGGACAAGCTAGAAGTTTCCTACAAGTCAACAGAACAGCAGAAAACCATTGGCAAAAATAACCTATTTTCACACCGCAAAAGCCACTCAAGTGGTTTTGGAACGTTCGCGCAAAATTTCAAAATGGGAATTGGAATGTTTAAGGGTTAATGGGGGAAGCCTGAAATCTGGAAACTGTTTAGTTTGAAATCTAAATTTTCATTACAGATATTTTTTTTTTATGCGGGTCCCCATGTGTTGTTGTGGGAAATGGAAATTTTCATGGTTAGGGTAGTTTTCCTTTTGATCCTGAGAGTTATGTGGAGGCGTGGGAAATTGAATTTTCACCCCAAGAAGTGTTCCCTTTATTGCGATTTGCCATATTTTCGGTAAAAATTTCAATTTTCACAACAGGAAGTGTTCCCTTTGATGTGAGAAGCCATGTGGAGTTTTGAGTTATTTAAAATTTTCAACACAGGAAGTGTTCCCTTTGATGCATTCAACCATGTGGAGTCGTGGAAAATTGTTATTTATTCCACGGGAAGTTTTCCCTTTGACGCTGAAAGCCGTGTTTGGCGTTTAAAATGGAAACTTAACCACAGGAAGTATTCATTTTTAAAGTCATATAGTTGTACCGGTATAGCAATGAGCTGTACTGGTATGGCAATGATCTGTACTGGTATGGCAATGAGCTGTACTGGTATGGCAATGAGCTGTACCTTAATGTCAATGCGCTGTACCGGTATTGCAATGCGCTGTACCGGTATAGCAATCAGCTGTACCAGAATAGTAATGAGCTGTACTTGTATGGCAACGAGCTGTACTTTGAAATAGAAATTTTCACCAAAGGAAGTGTTCCTTTTGATGCGGGAAGCTATCTGGAGGCATGATAAATTGAAATTTTCATTTAAGGAAGTGTTCCCTTTGAAGCGGGAAGCCATCTAGAGTCGTGGAAATTTGAAATTTTCAACAAGGAAGCGTTCTCTTTGATGTGGTAAGCCATGTGGAGTAATGGGAAAATAAAATTTTCACCAAGGAAGTGTTCCATTTAATGTGGGGAGCAATCTGGTGGCGTGGGAAATTAAAATTTACACCTCAGGCAGTGTTCCCTTTCATGCAGGAAACTATGTGGTTGCGTGGGAAATTGAAAATTGACAACAGGAAGAGTTCCTTTGGTTGCGGGAAGCATTCTCCAGCCGTCGGAAATTGTCCAGTGGGAATGTGCTTGGTGCTAGTGCCAAATATTGGTATTAGCACCAGCATATCACACACAATAAAAATACGCCCTAAGATCTTAAGAAACTTCATGTGTGTCCACTGAAAATGTGCGTGGTGCTAGTGCCAAATATTGGCATAAGCACCAACATATCCAACACTACACAAATAAGCTCACAGCACTTAAGAAAATTCATATGTGTCCACTAGGAATGAGCATGGTGCTAGTGCTAAATATAGGTATTAGCACCAGCATATCCAACACTACACGAATACGCTCACAGTACTTATGAAATTTCATGTGTGTCTACAAGAAATGTGCGTGGTGCTAGTGCCAAATATTGGTATTAGCACCAGCATATCTAACACTACACAAATTCGCTCACAGCACTTCAGAAACTTCATGTATGTCAATTGGGAATGTGCGTGGTGCTAGTGCCAAATATTGATATTAGCACAACCATATCCAACACTACACAAATACGCTCACTGCACTTCGGAAACTTAATGTGTGTCCACTGGGAATGTGTATGGTGCTAGTGCCAAATACTGGTATTAGAACCAACATATTCAACACTACACAAATACGCCCACAGGTCTACAGAAACTTCATGTGTGTCCACTGGGAATGTGCATGGTGCTAGTGCTCAATATTGGTATTAGCACCAGCATATCCAACACTAGACAAATACGTCCACAGATCTTAAGAAACTCCATGTATGTCCAATGGGAATGTGGGTGGTGCTAGTGCCAAACATTGGTATTAGCACCAGCATATCCAACACTACAAAAATACACCCTCAGTACCTATGAAATTTCATGCGTGTCTACTTGGAATATGTGTGGTGCTACTGCCAAATATTTGTATTAGCACCAGCATATCCAACACTACACAAATACGCCCACAGCACTTAATATTCTTCATGTGTGTCTATGGGAATGTGCGTGCTGCTAGTGCCAAATATTGGCATTAGCACCAGCATACCCAAAACTACACAAATACACCCACAGTACCTATGAAATTTCATGTGTGTCTGCTAGGAATGTGTGTGGTGCTACTGCCAAATATTAGTATTAGCACCAGCATATCCAACACTAAACAAATACGCCCACAGATCTTAAGAAACTCCATGTATGTCCACTGGGAATATGCGTGGTGATATTGCCAAATATTGGTAATAGCACCAGCACATCCAACACTACACAAATACGCCCACAGCACTTCAGAAACTTCATGTGTGTCCACTGGGAATGTGCGTGGTGCTAGTGCCAAACATTGGTATTTGCACCAGCATATCCAACACTACAAAAATACGCCCACAGCACTTAATATTCTTCATTTGTGTCTATTGGAATGTGCGTGCTGCTAGTGCCAAATATTGGCATTAGCACCAGCATACCCAAAACTAAACAAATACACCCACAGTACTTATGAAATTTCATTTGTGTCTACTAGGAATGTGTGTGGTGCTACTGCCAAATATTGGTATTAGCACCAGCATATCCAACACTAAACAAATACGCCCACAGATCTTAAGAAACACCATGTATGTCCAATGGGAATATGCGTGGTGCTATTGCCAAATATTGAAAATAGCACCAGCATATCCAACACTGCACAAAAAACGCCTACAGCACTTCAGAAACTTCATGTGTGTCAATTCGGAATGTGCGTGGTGCTACTGCCAAATATTGATATTAGAACAACCATATCCAACACTACACAAATACGCCCACTGCACTTCGGAAACTTAATGTGTGTCCACTGGGAATGTGTATGGTGCTAGTGCCAAATATTGGTATTAGTACCAGCATATCCAACACTGCACAAATACGCCCACAGGTCTTCAGAAACTTCATGTGTGTCCACTAGGAATGTGCATGGTGCTAGTGCTCAATATTGGTATTAGCACTAGCATATCGAACACTACACAAATACGCCCACAGATCTTAAGAAACTCCATGTATGTCCAATGGGAATGTGGGTGGTGCTACTGCCAAATATTGGTATTAGCACTAGCATATCCTAAACTACAAACATACGCCCACGGCACTTAATATTCTTCATGTGTGTCTATGGGAATGTGCGTGCTGCTAGTGCCAAATATTGGTATTAGCACCAGCATATCCAGCACTAAACAAATACGTCCACAGCACTTCAGTAACTTCATGTGTGTCCACTGGGAATGTGCATGGTTCTAGTGCCAAATATTAGTCTTAGCACCAGCTTATCCAACACTACACAAATACGCTCACAGTACTTCAGAAACTTCATGTGTGTCCACTGGGAATGTGCTAGTGCTAGTGCTAAATATTGATATTAGCACCAGCATATCCAACACTACACAAATTTGCCCACAGCACTTCAGTAACTTCATGTGTGTCCACTGGGAATGTGCGTGGTTTTAGTACCAAATATTGGTCTTAAGACCAGCATATCCAACACTACACAAATACGCTCACAGCAGTTCAGAAACTTCATGTGTCCAATGGGAATGTGCATGGTGCTAGTGCTAAATATTGGTATTAGCACCAGCATATCCAACACTACACAAATGCACTCACAGCAATTCAAATATTTCATGGGTGTCCACTGGGAATGTGCGTGGTGCTAGTGCCAAATATTGGTATTAGCACCAGTATATCCAGCACTAAACAAATACGCCCACAGGACTTCAGTAACTTCATGTGTGTCCACTGGGAATGAGCATGGTACTAGTGCCAAATATTAGTCTTAGCACCATCTTACCCAACACTACACAAATACGCTCACAGTACTTCAGAAACTTCATGTGTGTCCACTGGGAATGTGCTAGTGCTAGTGCTAAATATTGATATTAGCACCAGCATATCCAACACTGCACAAATACGCCCACAGCACTTCAGTAACCCAGTGGACACACATAACCTTTCTGAAGTGCTGTGGGCGTATTTGTGTAGTGTTGGATATGCTGGTGCTAATACCAATATTTGGCACTAGCACCACGCACATTCCCAGTGGACACACATGAAGTTTCTTAGCTACTGTGGGAGTATTTGTGTAGTGTTGGATATGCTGGTGCTAATACCAATATTTGGCACTAGCACCACGCACATTCCCAAGGGACACACATGACCTTTCTGAAGTGCTGTGGGCGTATTTGTGTAGTGTTGGATATGCTGGTGCTAATACCAATATTTGGAACTAGCACCACGCACATTCCCAGTGGACACACATGAAGTTTCTGAAGTGCTGGGGCGTATTTGTGTAGTGTTGGATATGCTGGTGCTAATACCAATATTTGGCACTAGCACCACGCACATTCCCAGTGGACACACATGAAGTTTCTTAACTACTGTGGGCGTATTTGTGTAATGTTGGATATGCTGGTGCTAATACAAATATTTGGCACTAGCACCGTTCACAATCCCACTGGACACACATGACCTTTCTGAAGTTCTGTGAGCGCATTTGTTTAGTGTTGGATATGCTGGTGCTAATACCAATATTTGGCACTAGCACCATGCACATTCCCAGTGGACACACATGACCTTTCTGAAGTGCTGTGGGCGTATTTGTGTAGTGTTGGATATGCTGGTGCTAATACCAATATTTGGCACTAGCACCACGCACATTCCCAGTGGACACACATGAAGTTTCTTAGCTACTGTGGGAGTATTTGTGTAGTGTTGGATATGCTGGTGCTAATACAAATATTTGGCACTAGCACCACGCACATTCCCAGTGGACACACATGAAGTTTCTGAAGTGCTGTGGGCGTATTTGTGTAGTGTTAGATATGCTGGTGCTAATACAAATATTTGGCACTAGCACCACGCACATTCCCAGGGGACACACATGACCATTCTGAAGTGCTGTGGGCGTATCTGTGTAGTGTTGGATATGATGGTGCAAATACAAATGTTTGGCACTAGAACCACGTTCATTCCCAGTGGACACACATGAAGTTTCTTAACTACTGTGGGCGTATTTGTGTAGCGTTGGATATGCTGGTGCTAATACCAATATTTGGCACTAGCACAACGCACATTCCAAGTGAAAACACATGAAGTTTCTTAACTACTGTGGGCGTATTTGTGTAGTGTTTGATATGCTGGTGCTAATACCAATATTTGGCACTAGCACCACGCACATTCCCAGTGGACACACATGAAGTTTCTTAGCTACTGTGGGAGTATTTGTGTAATGTTGGATATGCTGGTGCTAATACAAATATTTGGCACTAGCACCGTTCACAATCCCACTGGACACACATGACCTTTCTGAAGTTCTGTGAGCGCATTTGTGTAGTGTTGGATATGCTGGTGCTAATACCAATATTTGGCACTAGCACCACGCACATTCCCAGTGGACACACATGACCTTTCTGAAGTGCTGTGGGCGTATTTGTGTAGTGTTGGATATGCTGGTGCTAATACCAATATTTGGCACTAGCACCACGCACATTCCCAGTGGACACACATGAAGTTTCTTAGCTACTGTGGGAGTATTTGTGTAGTGTTGGATATGCTGGTGCTAATACCAATATTTGGCACTAGCACCACGCACATTCCCAGTGGACACACATGAAGTTTCTGAAGTGCTGTGGGCGTATTTGTGTAGTGTTAGATATGCTGGTGCTAATACAAATATTTGGCACTAGCACCACGCACATTCCCAGGGGACACACATGACCATTCTGAAGTGCTGTGGGCGTATCTGTGTAGTGTTGGATATGATGGTGCAAATACAAATGTTTGGCACTAGAACCACGTTCATTCCCAGTGGACACACATGAAGTTTCTTAACTACTGTGGGCGTATTTGTGTAGCGTTGGATATGCTGGTGCTAATACCAATATTTGGCACTAGCACAACGCACATTCCCAGTGAAAACACATGAAGTTTCTTAACTACTGTGGGCGTATTTGTGTAGTGTTGGATATGCTGGTGCTAATACCAATATTTGGCACTAGCACCACGCACATTCCCAGTGGACACACATGAAGTTTCTTAGCTACTGTGGGAGTATTTGTGTAGTGTTGGATATGCTGGTGCTAATACCAATATTTGGCACTAGCACCACGCACATTCCCAAGGGACACACATGACCTTTCTGAAGTGCTGTGGGCGTATTTGTGTAGTGATGGATATGCTGGTGCTAATACCAATACTTGGAACTAGCACCACGCACATTCCCAGTGGACACACATGAAGTTTCTGAAGTGCTGTGGGCGTATTTGTGTAGTGTTGGATATTCTGGTGCTAATACCAATATTTGGCACTAGCACCACGCACATTCCCAGTGGACACACGTGAAGTTTCTTAACTACTGTGGGCGTATTTGTGTAATGTTGGATATGCTGGTGCTAATACAAATATTTGGCACTAGCACCGTTCACAATCCCACTGGACACACATGACCTTTCTGAAGTTCTGTGAGCGCATTTGTGTAGTGTTGGATATGCTGGTGCTAATACCAATATTTGGCACTAGCACCACGCACATTCCCAGTGGACACACATGACCTTTCTGAAGTGCTGTGGGCGTATTTGTGTAGTGTTGGATATGCTGGTGCTAATACCAATATTTGGCACTAGCACCACGCACATTCCCAGTGGACACACATGAAGTTTCTTAGCTACTGTGGGAGTATTTGTGTAGTGTTGGATATGCTGGTGCTAATACCAATATTTGGCACTAGCACCACGCACATTCCCAGTGGACACACATGAAGTTTCTGAAGTGCTGTGGGCGTATTTGTGTAGTGTTAGATATGCTGGTGCTAATACAAATATTTGGCACTAGCACCACGCACATTCCCAGTGGACACACATGACCATTCTGAAGTGCTGTGGGCGTATTTGTGTAGTGTTGGATATGATGGTGCAAATACAAATGTTTGGCACTAGAACCACGCTCACTCGCAGTGGACACACATGAAGTTTCTTAACTACTGTGGGCGTATTTGTGTAGCGTTGGATATGCTGGTGCTAATACCAATATTTGGCACTAGCGCAACGCACATTCCCAGTGAAAACACATGAAGTTTCTTAACTACTGTGGGCGTATTTGTGTAGTGTTGGATATGCTGGTGCTAATACTAATATTTGGCACTAGCACCGCGCACATTCCCGGTGGACACACATGAAGTTTCTGAAGTGCTGTGAGCGCATTTGTGTAGTGTTGGATATGCTGGTGCTAATACCAATATTTGGCACTAGCACCACGCACATTCCCAAGGGACACACATGACCTTTCTGAAGTGCTGTGGGCGTATTTGTGTAGTGTTGGATATGCTGGTGCTAATACCAATATTTGGCACTAGCACCACGCACATTCCCAGTGGACACACATGAAGTTTCTGAAGTGCTGTGGGCGTATTTGTGTAGTGTTGGATATGCTGGTGCTAATACAAATATTTGGCACTAGCACCACGCACATTCCCAGTGGACACACATGACCATTCTGAAGTGCAGTGGGCGTATTTGTGTAGTGTTGGATATGCTGGTGCTAATACCAATATTTGGCACTAGCACCACGCACATTCCCAGTGGACACACATGAAGTTTCTTAGCTACTGTGGGAGTATTTGTGTAGTGTTGGATATGCTGGTGCTAATACCAATATTTGGCACTAGCACCACGCACATTCCCAGAGGACACACATGAAGTTTCTGAAGTGCTGTGGGCGTATTTGTGTAGTGTTAGATATGCTGGTGCTAATACAAATATTTGGCATTAGCACCACGCACATTCCCAGTGGACACACATGACCATTCTGAAGTGCTGTGGGCGTATTTGTGTAGTGTTGGATATGCTGGTGCTAATACCAATATTTGGCACTAGCACCACGCACATTCCCAGTGGACACACATGAAGTTTCTTAGCTACTGTGGGAGTATTTGTGTAGTGTTGGATATGCTGGTGCTAATACCAATATTTGGCACTAGCACCACGCACATTCCCAGTGGACACACATGACCTTTCTGAAGTGCTGTGGGCGTATTTGTGTAGTGTTGGATATGCTGGTGCTAATACCAATATTTGGCACTAGCACCACGCACATTCCCAGTGGACACACATGAAGTTTCTTAGCTACTGTGGGAGTATTTCTGTAGTGTTGGATATGCTGGTGCTAATACCAATATTTGGCACTAGCACCACGCACATTCCCAGAGGACACACATGAAGTTTCTGAAGTGCTGTGGGCGTATTTGTGTAGTGTTAGATATGCTGGTGCTAATACAAATATTTGGCACTAGCACCACGCACATTCCCAGTGGACACACATGACCATTCTGAAGTGCTGTGGGCGTATTTGTGTAGTGTTGGATATGATGGTGCAAATACAAATGTTTGGCACTAGCACCGCGCACATTCCCGGTGGACACACATGAAGTTTCTGAAGTGCTGTGAGCGCATTTTTGTAGCGTTGGATATGCTGGTGCTAATACCAATATTTGGCACTAGCACAACGCACATTCCCAGTGAAAACACATGAAGGTTCTTAACTACTGTGGGCGTATTTGTGTAGTGTTGGATATGCTGGTGCTAATACTAATATTTGGCACTAGCGCCGCGCACATTCCCGGTGGACACACATGAAGTTTCTGAAGTGCTGTGAGCGCATTTGTGTAGTGTTGGATATGCTGGTGCTAATACCAATATTTGGCACTAGCACCACGCACATTCCCAAGGGACACACATGACCTTTCTGAAGTGCTGTGGGCGTATTTGTGTAGTGATGGATATGCTAGTGCTAATACCAATACTTGGAACTAGCACCACGCACATTCCCAGTGGACACACATGAAGTTTCTGAAGTGCTGTGGGCGTATTTGTGTAGTGTTGGATATGCTGGTGCTAATACAAATATTTGGCACTAGCACCGTTCACAATCCAACTGGACACACATGACCTTTCTGAAGTTCTGTGAGCGCATTTGTGTAGTGTTGGATATGCTGGTGCTAATACCAATATTTGGCACTAGCACCACGCACATTCCCAGTGGACACACATGACCTTTCTGAAGTGCTGTGGGCGTATTTGTGTAGTGTTGGATATGCTGGTGCTAATACCAATATTTGGCACTAGCACCACGCACATTCCCAGTGGACACACATGAAGTTTCTTAGCTACTGTGGGAGTATTTGTGTAGTGTTGGATATGCTGGTGCTAATACCAATATTTGGCACTAGCACCACGCACATTCCCAGTGGACACACATGAAGTTTCTGAAGTGCTGTGGGCGTATTTGTGTAGTGTTGGATATGATGGTGCAAATACAAATGTTTGGCACTAGAACCACGCTCACTCGCAGTGGACACACATGAAGTTTCTTAACTACTGTGGGCGTATTTGTGTAGCGTTGGATATGCTGGTGCTAATACCAATATTTGGTACTAGCACCACGCACATTCCCAGTGGACACACATGAAGTTTCTGAAGTGCTGTGGGCGTATTTGTGTAGTGTTGGATATGCTGGTGCTAATACCAATATTTGGCACTAGCACCACGCACATTCCCAGTGGACACACATGAAGTTTCTGAAGTGCTGTGGGCGTATTTGTGTAGTGTTGGATATGCTGGTGCTAATACAAATATTTGGCACTAGCACCACGCACATTCCCAGGGGACACACATGACCATTCTGAAGTGCTGTGGGCGTATCTGTGTAGTGTTGGATATGATGGTTGCAAATACAAATGTTTGGCACTAGAACCACGTTCATTCCCAGTGGACACACATGAAGTTTCTTAACTACTGTGGGCGTATTTGTGTAGCGTTGGATATGCTGGTGCTAATACCAATATTTGGCACTAGCACAACGCACATTCCCAGTGAAAACACATGAAGTTTCTTAACTACTGTGGGCGTATTTGTGTAGTGTTGGATATGCTGGTGCTAATACCAATATTTGGCACTAGCACCACGCACATTCCCAGTGGACACACATGAAGTTTCTTAGCTACTGTGGGAGTATTTGTGTAATGTTGGATATGCTGGTGCTAATACAAATATTTGGCACTAGCACCGTTCACAATCCCACTGGACACACATGACCTTTCTGAAGTTCTGTGAGCGCATTTGTGTAGTGTTGGATATGCTGGTGCTAATACCAATATTTGGCACTAGCACCACGCACATTCCCAGTGGACACACATGACCTTTCTAAAGTGCTGTGGGCGTATTTGTGTAGTGTTGGATATGCTGGTGCTAATACCAATATTTGGCACTAGCACCACGCACATTCCCAGTGGACACACATGAAGTTTCTTAACTACTGTGGGAGTATTTGTGTAGTGTTGGATATGCTGGTGCTAATACCAATATTTGGCACTAGAACCACGTTCATTCCCAGTGGACACACATGAAGTTTCTTAACTACTGTGGGCGTATTTGTGTAGCGTTGGATATGCTGGTGCTAATACCAATATTTGGCACTAGCACAACGCACATTCCCAGTGAAAACACATGAAGTTTCTTAACTACTGTGGGCGTATTTGTGTAGTGTTGGATATGCTGGTGCTAATACCAATATTTGGCACTAGCACCACGCACATTCCCAGTGGACACACATGAAGTTTCTTAGCTACTGTGGGAGTATTTGTGTAGTGTTGGATATGCTGGTGCTAATACCAATATTTGGCACTAGCACCACGCACATTCCCAAGGGAGACACATGACCTTTCTGAAGTGCTGTGGGCGTATTTGTGTAGTGATGGATATGCTGGTGCTAATACCAATACTTGGAACTAGCACCACGCACATTCCCAGTGGACACACATGAAGTTTCTGAAGTGCTGTGGGCGTATTTGTGTAGTGTTGGATATGCTGGTGCTAATACCAATATTTGGCACTAGCACCACGCACATTCCCAGTGGACACACGTGAAGTTTCTTAACTACTGTGGGCGTATTTGTGTAATGTTGGATATGCTGGTGCTAATACAAATATTTGGCACTAGCACCGTTCACAATCCCACTGGACACACATGACCTTTCTGAAGTTCTGTGAGCGCATTTGTGTAGTGTTGGATATGCTGGTGCTAATACCAATATTTGGCACTAGCACCACGCACATTCCCAGTGGACACACATGACCTTTCTGAAGTGCTGTGGGCGTATTTGTGTAGTGTTGGATATGCTGGTGCTAATACCAATATTTGGCACTAGCACCACGCACATTCCCAGTGGACACACATGAAGTTTCTTAGCTACTGTGGGAGTATTTGTGTAGTGTTGGATATGCTGGTGCTAATACCAATATTTGGCACTAGCACCACGCACATTCCCAGTGGACACACATGAAGTTTCTGAAGTGCTGTGGGCGTATTTGTGTAGTGTTAGATATGCTGGTGCTAATACAAATATTTGGCACTAGCACCACGCACATTCCCAGTGGACACACATGACCATTCTGAAGTGCTGTGGGCGTATTTGTGTAGTGTTGGATATGATGGTGCAAATACAAATGTTTGGCACGAGAACCACGCTCACTCGCAGTGGACACACATGAAGTTTCTTAACTACTGTGGGCGTATTTGTGTAGCGTTGGATATGCTGGTGCTAATACCAATATTTGGCACTAGCACAACGCACATTCCCAGTGAAAACACATGAAGTTTCTTAACTACTGTGGGCGTATTTGTGTAGTGTTGGATATGCTGGTGCTAATACTAATATTTGGCACTAGCACCGCGCACATTCCCGGTGGACACACATGAAGTTTCTGAAGTGCTGTGAGCGCATTTGTGTAGTGTTGGATATGCTGGTGCTAATACCAATATTTGGCACTAGCACCACGCACATTCCCAAGGGACACACATGACCTTTCTGAAGTGCTGTGGGCGTATTTGTGTAGTGTTGGATATGCTGGTGCTAATACCAATATTTGGCACTAGCACCACGCACATTCCCAGTGGACACACATGAAGTTTCTGAAGTGCTGTGGGCGTATTTGTGTAGTGTTGGATATGCTGATGCTAATACAAATATTTGGCACTAGCACCACGCACATTCCCAGTGGACACACATGACCATTCTGAAGTGCTGTGGGCGTATTTGTGTAGTGTTGGATATGCTGGTGCTAATACCAATATTTGGCACTAGCACCACGCACATTCCCAGTGGACACACATGAAGTTTCTTAGCTACTGTGGGAGTATTTGTGTAGTGTTGGATATGCTGGTGGTAATACCAATATTTGGCACTAGCACCACGCACATTCCCAGTGGACACACATGAAGTTTCTGAAGTGCTGTGGGCGTATTTGTGTAGTGTTAGATATGCTTGTGCTAATACAAATATTTGGCATTAGCACCACGCACATTCCCAGTGGACACACATGACCATTCTGAAGTGCTGTGGGCGTATTTGTGTAGTGTTGGATATGCTGGTGCTAATACCAATATTTGGCACTAGCACCACGCACATTCCCAGTGGACACACATGACCTTTCTGAAGTGCTGTGGGCGTATTTGTGTAGTGTTGGATATGCTGGTGCTAATACAAATATTTGGCACTAGCACCACGCACATTCCCAGTGGACACACATGAAGTTTCTTAACTACTGTGGGCGTATTTGTGTAATGTTGGATATGCTGGTGCTAATACAAATATTTGGCACTAGCACCGTTCACAATCCCACTGGACACACATGACCTTTCTGAAGTTCTGTGAGCGCATTTGTGTAGTGTTGGATATGCTGGTGCTAATACCAATATTTGGCACTAGCACCACGCACATTCCCAGTGGACACACATGACCTTTCTGAAGTGCTGTGGGCGTATTTGTGTAGTGTTGGATATGCTGGTGCTAATACCAATATTTGGCACTAGCACCACGCACATTCCCAGTGGACACACATGAAGTTTCTTAGCTACTGTGGGAGTATTTGTGTAGTGTTGGATATGCTGGTGCTAATACAAATATTTGGCACTAGCACCACGCACATTCCCAGTGGACACACATGACCATTCTGAAGTGCTGTGGGCGTATTTGTGTAGTGTTGGATTTGATGGTGCAAATACAAATGTTTGGCACTAGAACCACGCTCACTCGCAGTGGACACACATGAAGTTTCTTAACTACTGTGGGCGTATTTGTGTAGCGTTGGATATGCTGGTGCTAATACCAATATTTGGCACTAGCACAACGCACATTCCCAGTGAAAACACATGAAGTTTCTTAACTACTGTGGGCGTATTTGTGTAGTGTTGGATATGCTGGTGCTAATACTAATATTTGGAACTAGCACCGCGCACATTCCCGGTGGACACACATGAAGTTTCTGAAGTGCTGTGAGCGCATTTGTGTAGTGTTGGATATGCTGGTGCTAATACCAATATTTGGCACTAGCACCACGCACATTCCCAAGGGACACACATGACCTTTCTGAAGTGCTGTGGGCGTATTTGTGTAGTGTTGGATATGCTGGTGCTAATACCAATATTTGGAACTAGCACCACGCACATTCCCAGTGGACACACATGAAGTTTCTGAAGTGCTGTGGGCGTATTTGTGTAGTGTTGGATATGCTGGTGCTAATACAAATATTTGGCACTAGCACCACGCACATTCCCAGTGGACACACATGACCATTCTGAAGTGCTGTGGGCGTATTTGTGTAGTGTTGGATAAGCTGGTGCTAATACCAATATTTGGCACTAGCACCACGCACATTCCCAGTGGACACACATGAAGTTTCTTAGCTACTGTGGGAGTATTTGTGTAGTGTTGGATATGCTGGTGCTAATACCAATATTTGGCACTAGCACCACGCACATTCCCAGTGGACACACATGAAGTTTCTGAAGTGCTGTGGGCGTATTTGTGTAGTGTTGGATATGCTGGTGCTAATACAAATATTTGGCACTAGCACCACGCACATTCCCAGTGGACACACATGACCATTCTGAAGTGCTGTGGGCGTATTTGTGTAGTGTTGGATATGCTGGTGCTAATACCAATATTTGGCACTAGCACCACGCACATTCCCAGTGGACACACATGAAGTTTCTTAGCTACTGTGGGAGTATTTGTGTAGTGTTGGATATGCTGGTGCTAATACCAATATTTGGCACTAGCACCACGCACATTCCCAGTGGACACACATGAAGTTTCTTAGCTACTGTGGGAGTATTTGTGTAGTGTTGGATATGCTGGTGCTAATACCAATATTTGGCACTAGCACCACGCACATTCCCAGTGGACACACATGAAGTTTCTGAAGTGCTGTGGGCGTATTTGTGTAGTGTTAGATATGCTGGTGCTAATACAAATATTTGGCATTAGCACCACGCACATTCCCAGTGGACACACATGACCATTCTGAAGTGCTGTGGGCGTATTTGTGTAGTGTTGGATATGCTGGTGCTAATACCAATATTTGGCACTAGCACCACGCACATTCCCAGTGGACACACATGAAGTTTCTTAGCTACTGTGGGAGTATTTGTGTAGTGTTGGATATGCTGGTGCTAATACCAGTATTTGGCACTAGCACCACGCACATTCCCAGTGGACACACATGACCTTTCTGAAGTGCTGTGGGCGTATTTGTGTAGTGTTGGATATGCTGGTGCTAATACCAATATTTGGCACTAGCACCACGCACATTCCCAGTGGACACACATGAAGTTTCTTAGCTACTGTGGGAGTATTTCTGTAGTGTTGGATATGCTGGTGCTAATACCAATATTTGGCACTAGCACCACGCACATTCCCAGAGGACACACATGAAGTTTCTGAAGTGCTGTGGGCGTATTTGTGTAGTGTTAGATATGCTGGTGCTAATACAAATATTTGGCACTAGCACCACGCACATTCCCAGTGGACACACATGACCATTCTGAAGTGCTGTGGGCGTATTTGTGTAGTGTTGGATATGATGGTGCAAATACAAATGTTTGGCACTAGAACCACGCTCATTCCCAGTGGACACACATGAAGTTTCTTAACTACTGTGGGCGTATTTGTGTAGCGTTGGATATGCTGGTGCTAATACCAATATTTGGCACTAGCACAACGCACATTTCAAGTGAAAACACATGAAGTTTCTTAACTACTGTGGGCGTATTTGTGTAGTGTTGGATATGCTGGTGCTAATACTAATATTTTGCACTAGCACCGCGCACATTCCCGGTGGACACACATGAAGTTTCTGAAGTGCTGTGAGCGCATTTTTGTAGCGTTGGATATGCTGGTGCTAATACCAATATTTGGCACTATCACAACGCACATTCCCAGTGAAAACACATGAAGGTTCTTAACTACTGTGGGCGTATTTGTGTAGTGTTGGATATGCTGGTGCTAATACTAATATTTGGCACTAGCGCCGCGCACATTCCCGGTGGACACACATGAAGTTTCTGAAGTGCTGTGAGCGCATTTGTGTAGTGTTGGATATGCTGGTGCTAATACCAATATTTGGCACTAGCACCACGCACATTCCCAGTGGACACACATGAAGTTTCTGAAGTGCTGTGGGCGTATTTGTGTAGTGTTGGATATGCTGGTGCTAATACCAATATTTGGCACTAGCACCACGCACATTCCCAGTGGACACACATGAAGTTTCTTAGCTACTGTGGGAGTATTTGTGTAGTGTTGGATATGCTGGTGCTAATACCAATATTTGGCACTAGCACCACGCACATTCCCAGTGGACACACATGAAGTTTCTGAAGTGCTGTGGGCGCATTTCTGTAGTGTTGCCTATGCTGGTGCAAATACCAATATTTGGCACTAGCACCACGCACATTTCCAGTGGACACACATGAAGTTTCTGAACTGCTGAGGGCGTATTTGTGTAGTGTTGGATATGCTGGTGCTAATACAAATATTTGGCACTAGCACCACGCAAATTCCCAGTGGACACACATGAAGTTTCTGAAGTGCTGTGGGCGTATTTGTGTAGTGTTGGATATGCTGGTGCTAATACCAATATTTGGCACTAGCACCACGCACATTCCCAGTGGACACACATGAAGTATCTGAAGTGCTGTGGGCGTATTTGTGTAGTGTTGGATATGCTGGTGCTAATACCAATATTTGGCACTAGCACCACGCACATTCCCAGTGGACACACATGAAGTTTCTGAAGTGCAGTGGGCGTATGTGTGTAATGTTGGATATGCTGGTGCTAATACCAATATTTGGCACTAGCACCACGCACATTCCCAGGGGACACACATGAAGTTTCTTAAATACTGTGGGCGTATGTGTGTAATGTTGGATATGCTGGTGCTAATACCAATATTTGGCACTAGCACCACGCACATTCCCAGAGGACACACATGAAGTTTCTGAAGTGCTGTGGGCGTATTTGTGTAGTGTTGGATATGCTGGTGCTAATACCAATATTTGGCACTAGCATCACGCACAATCCCAGTGGACACACATGAAGTTTCTGAAGTGCTGTGGGCGTATTTGCGTAGTGTTGGATATGCTGGTGCTAATGCCAATATTTGGCACTAGCACCACGCACATTCCCAGTGGACACAGATGAAGTTTCTGAAGTGCTGTGGGCGTATTTGTGTAGTGTTGGATATGCTGGTGCTAATACCAATATTTGGCACTAGCACCGCGCACATTCCCAGTGGACACACATGAAGATTCTGAAGTGCTGTGGGCGTATTTTGTGTAGTGTTGTACATGCTGGTGCAAATACCAATATTTGGCACTAGCACCACGCACATTTCCAGTGGACACACATGAAGTTTCTGAACTGCTGAGGGCGTATTTGTGTAGTGTTGGATATGCTGGTGCTAATACCAATATTTGGCACTAGCACCACGCACATTGCCAGTGGACATACATGAAGTTTCTGAAGTGCTGTGGGCGTATGTGTGTAATGTTGGATATGCTGGTGCTAATACCAATATTTGGCACTAGCACCACGCACATTCCCAGTGGACACACATGAAGTTTCTGAAGTGATGTGGGCGTATTTGTGTAGTGTTGGATATGCTGGTGCTAATACCAATGTTTGGCACTAGCACCGCGCACATTCCCAGTGGACACACATGAAGATTCTGAACTGCTGAGGGCGTATTTGTGTAGTGTTGGATATGCTGGTGCTAATACCAATATTTGGCACTAGCACCACGCACATTCCCAGTGGACACACATGAAGTTTCTTAAGTGCTGTGGGCGTATGTGTGTAATGTTGGATATGCTGGTGCTAATACCAATATTTGGCACTAGCACCACGCACATTCCCAGGGGACACACATGAAGTTTCTGAAGTGCTGTGGGCGTATGTGTGTAATGTTGGATATGCTGGTGCTAATACCAATATTTGGCACTAGCACCACGCACATTCCCAGTGGACACACATGAAGTTTCTGAAGTGCTGTGGGCGTATTTGTGTAGTGTTGGATATGCTGGTGCTAATACCAATATTTGGCACTAGCACCACGCACATTCCCAGTGGACACACATGAAGTTTCTGAAGTGCTGTGGGCGTATTTGTGTAGTGTTGGATATGCTGGTGCTAATACCAATATTTGGCACTAGCACCACGCACATTCCCAGTGGACACACATGAAGTTTCTGAAGTGCTGTGGGCGTATTTGTGTAGTGTTGGATATGCTGGTGCTAATACCAATATTTGGCACTAGCACCACGCACATTCCCAGGGGACACACATGAAGTTTCTAAAGTGCTGTGGGCGTATTTGCGTAGTGTTGGATATGCTGGTGCTAATACCAATATTTGGAACTAGCACCACGCACATTCCCAGTGGACACACATGAAGTTTCTGAAGTGCTGTGGGAGTATTTGTGTAGTGTTGGATATGCTGGTGCTAATACCATTATTTGGCAATAGCACCGCGCACAATCGCAGTGGACACACATGACCTTTCTGAAGTGCTGTGAGCGCATTTGTGTAGTGTTGGATATGCTGGTGCTAATACCAATATTTGGCACTAGCACCACGCACGTTCCCAGAGGACACACATGTAGTTTCTGAAGTGCTGTGGGCGCATTTGTGTAGTGTTGCTTATGCTGGTGCAAATACCAATATTTGGCACTAGCACCACGCACATTTCCAGTGGACACACATGAAGTTTCTGAAGTGTTGTGGGCGTATTTGTGTAGTGTTGGATATGCTGGTGCTAATACCAATATTTGGCACTAGCACCACGCACATTCCCAGAGAATACACATGAAGTTTCTGAAGTGCTGTGGGCGTTTTTGTGTAGTGTTGGATATGCTGGTGCTAATACCAATATTTGGCACTAGCACCACGCACATTCCCAGTGGACACACATGAAGTTTCTGAAGTGCTGTGGGCGTATTTGTGTAGTGTAAGATATGCTGGTGCTAATACCATTATTTGGCAATAGCACCGCGCACAATCGCAGTAGACACACATGACCTTTCTGAAGTACTGTGAGCGCATTTGTGTAGTGTTGGATATGCTGGTGCTAATACCAATATTTGGCACTAGCACCACGCACATTCCCAGGGGACACACATGAAGTTTCTGAAGTGCTGTGGGCGTATTTGCGTAGTGTTGGATATGCTGGTGCTAATACCAATATTTGGCACTAGCACCACGCACATTCCCAGTGGACACACATGAAGTTTCTGAAGTGCTGTGGGCGTATTTGTGTAGTGTTGGATATGCTGGTGCTAATACCAATATTTGGCACTAGCACCACGCACATTCCCAAAGGACACACATGAAGTTTCTGAAGTGCTGTGGGCGTATTTGTGTAGTGTTAGATATGCTGGTGCTAATACAAATATTTGGCACTAGCACCACGCACATTCCCAGTGGACACACATGACCATTCTTAAGTGTTGTGGGCGTATTTGTGTAGTGTTGGATATGCTGGTGCAAATACAAATGTTTGGCACTAGCACCACGCACATTCCCAGTGGACACACATGAAGTTTCTTAACTACTGTGGGAGTATTTGTGTAGTGTTGGATATGCTGGTGCTAATACCAATATTTGGCACTAGCACCACGCACATTCCCAGTGGACACACATGAAGTTTCTTAGCTACTGTGGGAGTATTTGTGTAGTGTTGGATATGCTGGTGCAAATAACCAATATTTGGCACTAGCACCACGCACATTCCCAGTGGACACACATGAAGTTTCTGAAGTGCTGTGGGCGTATTTGTGTAGTGTTAGATATGCTGGTGCTAATACAAATATTTGGCACTAGCACCACGCACATTCCCAGTGGACACACATGACCATTCTAAAGTGCTGTGGGCGTATTTGTGTAGTGTTGGATATGATGGTGCAAATACAAATGTTTGGCACTAGAACCACGCTCATTCCCAGTGGACACACATGAAGTTTCTTAACTACTGTGGGCGTATTTGTGTAGCGTTGGATATGCTGGTGCTAATACCAATATTTGGCACTAGCACAACGCACATTCCAAGTGAAAACACATGAAGTTTCTTAACTACTGTGGGCGTATTAGTGTAGTGTTGGATATGCTGGTGCTAATACTAATATTTGGCACTAGCGCCGCGCACATTCCCGGTGGACACACATGAAGTTTCTGAAGTGCTGTGAGCGCATTTGTGTAGTGTTGGATATGCTGGTGCTAATACCAATATTTGGCACTAGCACCACGCACATTCCCAAGGGACACACATGACCTTTCTGAAGTGCTGTGGGCGTATTTGTGTAGTGTTGGATATGCTGGTGCTAATACCAATATTTGGCACTAGCACCACGCACATTCCCAGTGGACACACATGAAGTTTCTGAAGTGCTGTGGGCGTATTTGTGTAGTGTTGGATATGCTGGTGCTAATACCAATATTTGGCACTAGCACCACGCACATTCCCAGTGGACACACATGAAGTTTCTTAGCTACTGTGGGAGTATTTGTGTAGTGTTGGATATGCTGGTGCTAATACCAATATTTGGCACTAGCACCACGCACATTCCCAGTGGACACACATGAAGTTTCTGAAGTGCTGTGGGCGTATTTGTGTAGTGTTAGATATGCTGGTGCTAATACCAATATTTGGCACTAGCACCACGCACATTCCCAGTGGACACACATGACCATTCTGAAGTGCTGTGGGCGTATTTGTGTAGTGTTGGATATGCTGGTGCTAATACCAATATTTGGCACTAGCACCACGCACATTCCCAGTGGACACACATGAAGTTTCTGAAGTGCTGTGGGCGTATTTGTGTAGTGTTGGATATGCTGGTGCTAATACCATTATTTGGCAATAGCACCGCGCACAATCGCAGTGGACACACATGACCTTTCTGAAGTGCTGTGAGCGCATTTGTATAGTGTTGGATATGCTGGTGCTAATACCAATATTTGGCACTACCACCACGCACGTTCCCAGGGGACACACATGTAGTTTCTGAAGTGCTGTGGGCGCATTTGTGTAGTGTTGCCTATGCTGGTGCAAATACCAATATTTGGCACTAGCACCACGCACATTTCCAGTGGACACACATGAAGTTTCTGAACTGCTGAGGGCGTATTTGTGTAGTGTTGGATATGCTGGTGCTAATACCAATATTTGGCACTAGCACCGCGCACAATCCCATTAGACACACATGACCTTTCTTAAGTGCTGTGAGCGCATTGGTATAGTGTTGGATATGCTGGTGCTAATACCAATATTTGGCACTAGCACCACGCAAATTCCCAGTGGACACACATGAAGTTTCTGAAGTGCTGTGGGCGTATTTGTGTAGTGTTGGATATGCTGGTGCTAATACCAATATTTGGCACTAGCACCACGCACATTCCCAGTGGACACACATGAAGTATCTGAAGTGCTGTGGGCGTATTTGTGTAGTGTTGGATATGCTGGTGCTAATACCAATATTTGGCACTAGCACCACGCACATTCCCAGTGGACACACATGAAGTTTCTGAAGTGCTGTGGGCGTATGTGTGTAATGTTGGATATGCTGGTGCTAATACCAATATTTGGCACTAGCACCACGCACATTCCCAGGGGACACACATGAAGTTTCTTAAATACTGTGGGCGTATGTGTGTAATGTTGGATATGCTGGTGCTAATACCAATATTTGTCACTAGCACCACGCACATTCCCAGAGGACACACATGAAGTTTCTGAAGTGCTGTGGGCGTATTTGTGTAGTGTTGGATATGCTGGTGCTAATACCAATATTTTCACTAGCATCACGCACAATCCCAGTGGACACACATGAAGTTTCTGAAGTGCTGTGGGCGTATTTGCGTAGTGTTGGATATGCTGGTGCTAATACCAATATTTGGCACTAGCACCACGCACATTCCCAGTGGACACAGATGAAGTTTCTGAAGTGCTGTGGGCGTATTTGTGTAGTGTTGGATATGCTGGTGCTAATACCAATATTTGGCACTAGCATCACGCACAATCCCAGTGGACACACATGAAGTTTCTGAAGTGCTGTGGGCGTATTTGCGTAGTGTTGGATATGCTGGTGCTAATACCAATATTTGGCACTAGCACCACGCACATTCCCAGTGGACACAGATGAAGTTTCTGAAGTGCTGTGGGCGTATTTGTGTAGTGTTGGATATGCTGGTGCTAATACCAATATTTGGCACTAGCACCGCGCACATTCCCAGTGGACACACATGAAGATTCTGAAGTGCTGTGGGCGTATTTTGTGTAGTGTTGTACATGCTGGTGCAAATACCAATATTTGGCACTAGCACCACGCACATTTCCAGTGGACACACATGAAGTTTCTGAACTGCTGAGGGCGTATTTGTGTAGTGTTGGATATGCTGGTGCTAATACCAATATTTGGCACTAGCACCACGCACATTCCCAGTGGACACACATGAAGTTTCTGAAGTGCTGTGGGCGTATTTGTGTAGTGTTAGATATGCTGGTGCTAATACCAATATTTGGCACTAGCACCACGCACATTCCCAGTGGACACACATGACCATTCTGAAGTGCTGTGGGCGTATTTGTGTAGTGTTGGATATGCTGGTGCTAATACCAATATTTGGCACTAGCACCACGCACATTCCCAGTGGACACACATGAAGTTTCTGAAGTGCTGTGGGCGTATTTGTGTAGTGTTGGATATGCTGGTGCTAATACCATTATTTGGCAATAGCACCGCGCACAATCGCAGTGGACACACATGACCTTTCTGAAGTGCTGTGAGCGCATTTGTATAGTGTTGGATATGCTGGTGCTAATACCAATATTTGGCACTACCACCACGCACGTTCCCAGGGGACACACATGTAGTTTCTGAAGTGCTGTGGGCGCATTTGTGTAGTGTTGCCTATGCTGGTGCAAATACCAATATTTGGCACTAGCACCACGCACATTTCCAGTGGACACACATGAAGTTTCTGAACTGCTGAGGGCGTATTTGTGTAGTGTTGGATATGCTGGTGCTAATACCAATATTTGGCACTAGCACCGCGCACAATCCCATTAGACACACATGACCTTTCTTAAGTGCTGTGAGCGCATTGGTATAGTGTTGGATATGCTGGTGCTAATACCAATATTTGGCACTAGCACCACGCAAATTCCCAGTGGACACACATGAAGTTTCTGAAGTGCTGTGGGCGTATTTGTGTAGTGTTGGATATGCTGGTGCTAATACCAATATTTGGCACTAGCACCACGCACATTCCCAGTGGACACACATGAAGTATCTGAAGTGCTGTGGGCGTATTTGTGTAGTGTTGGATATGCTGGTGCTAATACCAATATTTGGCACTAGCACCACGCACATTCCCAGTGGACACACATGAAGTTTCTGAAGTGCTGTGGGCGTATGTGTGTAATGTTGGATATGCTGGTGCTAATACCAATATTTGGCACTAGCACCACGCACATTCCCAGGGGACACACATGAAGTTTCTTAAATACTGTGGGCGTATGTGTGTAATGTTGGATATGCTGGTGCTAATACCAATATTTGGCACTAGCACCACGCACATTCCCAGAGGACACACATGAAGTTTCTGAAGTGCTGTGGGCGTATTTGTGTAGTGTTGGATATGCTGGTGCTAATACCAATATTTGGCACTAGCATCACGCACAATCCCAGTGGACACACATGAAGTTTCTGAAGTGCTGTGGGCGTATTTGCGTAGTGTTGGATATGCTGGTGCTAATACCAATATTTGGCACTAGCACCACGCACATTCCCAGTGGACACAGATGAAGTTTCTGAAGTGCTGTGGGCGTATTTGTGTAGTGTTGGATATGCTGGTGCTAATACCAATATTTGGCACTAGCATCACGCACAATCCCAGTGGACACACATGAAGTTTCTGAAGTGCTGTGGGCGTATTTGCGTAGTGTTGGATATGCTGGTGCTAATACCAATATTTGGCACTAGCACCACGCACATTCCCAGTGGACACAGATGAAGTTTCTGAAGTGCTGTGGGCGTATTTGTGTAGTGTTGGATATGCTGGTGCTAATACCAATATTTGGCACTAGCACCGCGCACATTCCCAGTGGACACACATGAAGATTCTGAAGTGCTGTGGGCGTATTTTGTGTAGTGTTGTACATGCTGGTGCAAATACCAATATTTGGCACTAGCACCACGCACATTTCCAGTGGACACACATGAAGTTTCTGAACTGCTGAGGGCGTATTTGTGTAGTGTTGGATATGCTGGTGCTAATACCAATATTTGGCACTAGCACCACGCACATTCCCAGTGGACATACATGAAGTTTCTGAAGTGCTGTGGGCGTATGTGTGTAATGTTGGATATGCTGGTGCTAATACCAATATTTGGCACTAGCACCACGCACATTCCCAGTGGACACACATGAAGTTTCTGAAGTGCTGTGGGCGTATTTGTGTAGTGTTGGATATGCTGGTGCTAATACCAATATTTGGCACTAGCACCGCGCACATTCCCAGTGGACACACATGAAGATTCTGAACTGCTGAGGGCGTATTTGTGTAGTGTTGGATATGCTGGTGCTAATACCAATATTTGGCACTAGCACCACACACATTCCAAGTGGACACACATGAAGTTTCTTAAGTGCTGTGGGCGTATTTGTGTAATGTTGGATATGCTGGTGCTAATACCAATATTTGGCACTAGCACCACGCACATTCCCAGGGGACACACATGAAGTTTCTGAAGTGCTGTGGGCGTATGTGTGTAATGTTGGATATGCTGGTGCTAATACCAATATTTGGCACTAGCACCACGCACATTCCCAGTGGACACACATGAAGTTTCTGAAGTGCTGTAGGCGTATTTGTGTAGTGTTGGATATGCTGGTGCTAATACCAATATTTGGCACTAGCACCACGCACATTCCCAGTGGACACACATGAAGTTTCTGAAGTGCTGTGGGCGTATTTGTGTAGTGTTGTATATGCTGGTGCTAATACCAATATTTGGCACTAGCACCACGCACATTCCCAGTGGACACACATGAAGTTTCTGAAGTGCTGTGGGCGTATTTGTGTAGTGTTGGATATGCTGGTGCTAATACCAATATTTGGCACTAGCACCACGCACATTCCCAGGGGACACACATGAAGTTTCTAAAGTGCTGTGGGCGTATTTGCGTAGTGTTGGATATGCTGGTGCTAATACCAATATTTGGAACTAGCACCACGCACATTCCCAGTGGACACACATGAAGTTTCTGAAGTGCTGTGGGAGTATTTGTGTAGTGTTGGATATGCTGGTGCTAATACCATTATTTGGCAATAGCACCGCGCACAATCGCAGTGGACACACATGACCTTTCTGAAGTGCTGTGAGCGCATTTGTGTAGTGTTGGATATGCTGGTGCTAATACCAATATTTGGCACTAGCACCACGCACGTTCCCAGGGGACACACATGTAGTTTCTGAAGTGCTGTGGGCGCATTTGTGTAGTGTTGCTTATGCTGGTGCAAATACCAATATTTGGCACTAGCACCACGCACATTTCCAGTGGACACACATGAAGTTTCTGAAGTGTTGTGGGCGTATTTGTGTAGTGTTGGATATGCTGGTGCTAATACCAATATTTGGCACTAGCACCACGCACATTCCCAGAGAACACACATGAAGTTTCTGAAGTGCTGTGGGCGTTTTTGTGTAGTGTTGGATATGCTGGTGCTAATACCAATATTTGGCACTAGCACCACGCACATTCCCAGTGGACACACATGAAGTTTCTGAAGTGCTGTGGGCGTATTTGTGTAGTGTAAGATATGCTGGTGCTAATACCATTATTTGGCAATAGCACCGCGCACAATCGCAGTAGACACACATGACCTTTCTGAAGTACTGTGAGCGCATTTGTGTAGTGTTGGATATGCTGGTGCTAATACCAATATTTGGCACTAGCACCACGCACATTCCCAGGGGACACACATGAAGTTTCTGAAGTGCTGTGGGCGTATTTGCGTAGTGTTGGATATGCTGGTGCTAATACCAATATTTGGCACTAGCACCACGCACATTCCCAGTGGACACACATGAAGTTTCTGAAGTGCTGTGGGCGTATTTGTGTAGTGTTGGATATGCTGGTGCTAATACCAATATTTGGCACTAGCACCACGCACATTCCCAAAGGACACACATGAAGTTTCTGAAGTGCTGTGGGCGTATTTGTGTAGTGTTAGATATGCTGGTGCTAATACAAATATTTGGCACTAGCACCACGCACATTCCCAGTGGACACACATGACCATTCTTAAGTGTTGTGGGCGTATTTGTGTAGTGTTGGATATGCTGGTGCAAATACAAATGTTTGGCACTAGCACCACGCACATTCCCAGTGGACACACATGAAGTTTCTTAACTACTGTGGGAGTATTTGTGTAGTGTTGGATATGCTGGTGCTAATACCAATATTTGGCACTAGCACCACGCACATTCCCAGTGGACACACATGAAGTTTCTTAGCTACTGTGGGAGTATTTGTGTAGTGTTGGATATGCTGGTGCAAATAACCAATATTTGGCACTAGCACCACGCACATTCCCAGTGGACACACATGAAGTTTCTGAAGTGCTGTGGGCGTATTTGTGTAGTGTTAGATATGCTGGTGCTAATACAAATATTTGGCACTAGCACCACGCACATTCCCAGTGGACACACATGACCATTCTAAAGTGCTGTGGGCGTATTTGTGTAGTGTTGGATATGATGGTGCAAATACAAATGTTTGGCACTAGAACCACGCTCATTCCCAGTGGACACACATGAAGTTTCTTAACTACTGTGGGCGTATTTGTGTAGCGTTGGATATGCTGGTGCTAATACCAATATTTGGCACTAGCACAACGCACATTCCAAGTGAAAACACATGAAGTTTCTTAACTACTGTGGGCGTATTAGTGTAGTGTTGGATATGCTGGTGCTAATACTAATATTTGGCACTAGCGCCGCGCACATTCCCGGTGGACACACATGAAGTTTCTGAAGTGCTGTGAGCGCATTTGTGTAGTGTTGGATATGCTGGTGCTAATACCAATATTTGGCACTAGCACCACGCACATTCCCAAGGGACACACATGACCTTTCTGAAGTGCTGTGGGCGTATTTGTGTAGTGTTGGATATGCTGGTGCTAATACCAATATTTGGCACTAGCACCACGCACATTCCCAGTGGACACACATGAAGTTTCTGAAGTGCTGTGGGCGTATTTGTGTAGTGTTGGATATGCTGGTGCTAATACCAATATTTGGCACTAGCACCACGCACATTCCCAGTGGACACACATGAAGTTTCTTAGCTACTGTGGGAGTATTTGTGTAGTGTTGGATATGCTGGTGCTAATACCAATATTTGGCACTAGCACCACGCACATTCCCAGTGGACACACATGAAGTTTCTGAAGTGCTGTGGGCGTATTTGTGTAGTGTTAGATATGCTGGTGCTAATACCAATATTTGGCACTAGCACCACGCACATTCCCAGTGGACACACATGACCATTCTGAAGTGCTGTGGGCGTATTTGTGTAGTGTTGGATATGCTGGTGCTAATACCAATATTTGGCACTAGCACCACGCACATTCCCAGTGGACACACATGAAGTTTCTGAAGTGCTGTGGGCGTATTTGTGTAGTGTTGGATATGCTGGTGCTAATACCATTATTTGGCAATAGCACCGCGCACAATCGCAGTGGACACACATGACCTTTCTGAAGTGCTGTGAGCGCATTTGTATAGTGTTGGATATGCTGGTGCTAATACCAATATTTGGCACTACCACCACGCACGTTCCCAGGGGACACACATGTAGTTTCTGAAGTGCTGTGGGCGCATTTGTGTAGTGTTGCCTATGCTGGTGCAAATACCAATATTTGGCACTAGCACCACGCACATTTCCAGTGGACACACATGAAGTTTCTGAACTGCTGAGGGCGTATTTGTGTAGTGTTGGATATGCTGGTGCTAATACCAATATTTGGCACTAGCACCGCGCACAATCCCATTAGACACACATGACCTTTCTTAAGTGCTGTGAGCGCATTGGTATAGTGTTGGATATGCTGGTGCTAATACCAATATTTGGCACTAGCACCACGCAAATTCCCAGTGGACACACATGAAGTTTCTGAAGTGCTGTGGGCGTATTTGTGTAGTGTTGGATATGCTGGTGCTAATACCAATATTTGGCACTAGCACCACGCACATTCCCAGTGGACACACATGAAGTATCTGAAGTGCTGTGGGCGTATTTGTGTAGTGTTGGATATGCTGGTGCTAATACCAATATTTGGCACTAGCACCACGCACATTCCCAGTGGACACACATGAAGTTTCTGAAGTGCTGTGGGCGTATGTGTGTAATGTTGGATATGCTGGTGCTAATACCAATATTTGGCACTAGCACCACGCACATTCCCAGGGGACACACATGAAGTTTCTTAAATACTGTGGGCGTATGTGTGTAATGTTGGATATGCTGGTGCTAATACCAATATTTGTCACTAGCACCACGCACATTCCCAGAGGACACACATGAAGTTTCTGAAGTGCTGTGGGCGTATTTGTGTAGTGTTGGATATGCTGGTGCTAATACCAATATTTTCACTAGCATCACGCACAATCCCAGTGGACACACATGAAGTTTCTGAAGTGCTGTGGGCGTATTTGCGTAGTGTTGGATATGCTGGTGCTAATACCAATATTTGGCACTAGCACCACGCACATTCCCAGTGGACACAGATGAAGTTTCTGAAGTGCTGTGGGCGTATTTGTGTAGTGTTGGATATGCTGGTGCTAATACCAATATTTGGCACTAGCATCACGCACAATCCCAGTGGACACACATGAAGTTTCTGAAGTGCTGTGGGCGTATTTGCGTAGTGTTGGATATGCTGGTGCTAATACCAATATTTGGCACTAGCACCACGCACATTCCCAGTGGACACAGATGAAGTTTCTGAAGTGCTGTGGGCGTATTTGTGTAGTGTTGGATATGCTGGTGCTAATACCAATATTTGGCACTAGCACCGCGCACATTCCCAGTGGACACACATGAAGATTCTGAAGTGCTGTGGGCGTATTTTGTGTAGTGTTGTACATGCTGGTGCAAATACCAATATTTGGCACTAGCACCACGCACATTTCCAGTGGACACACATGAAGTTTCTGAACTGCTGAGGGCGTATTTGTGTAGTGTTGGATATGCTGGTGCTAATACCAATATTTGGCACTAGCACCACGCACATTCCCAGTGGACACACATGAAGTTTCTGAAGTGCTGTGGGCGTATTTGTGTAGTGTTAGATATGCTGGTGCTAATACCAATATTTGGCACTAGCACCACGCACATTCCCAGTGGACACACATGACCATTCTGAAGTGCTGTGGGCGTATTTGTGTAGTGTTGGATATGCTGGTGCTAATACCAATATTTGGCACTAGCACCACGCACATTCCCAGTGGACACACATGAAGTTTCTGAAGTGCTGTGGGCGTATTTGTGTAGTGTTGGATATGCTGGTGCTAATACCATTATTTGGCAATAGCACCGCGCACAATCGCAGTGGACACACATGACCTTTCTGAAGTGCTGTGAGCGCATTTGTATAGTGTTGGATATGCTGGTGCTAATACCAATATTTGGCACTACCACCACGCACGTTCCCAGGGGACACACATGTAGTTTCTGAAGTGCTGTGGGCGCATTTGTGTAGTGTTGCCTATGCTGGTGCAAATACCAATATTTGGCACTAGCACCACGCACATTTCCAGTGGACACACATGAAGTTTCTGAACTGCTGAGGGCGTATTTGTGTAGTGTTGGATATGCTGGTGCTAATACCAATATTTGGCACTAGCACCGCGCACAATCCCATTAGACACACATGACCTTTCTTAAGTGCTGTGAGCGCATTGGTATAGTGTTGGATATGCTGGTGCTAATACCAATATTTGGCACTAGCACCACGCAAATTCCCAGTGGACACACATGAAGTTTCTGAAGTGCTGTGGGCGTATTTGTGTAGTGTTGGATATGCTGGTGCTAATACCAATATTTGGCACTAGCACCACGCACATTCCCAGTGGACACACATGAAGTATCTGAAGTGCTGTGGGCGTATTTGTGTAGTGTTGGATATGCTGGTGCTAATACCAATATTTGGCACTAGCACCACGCACATTCCCAGTGGACACACATGAAGTTTCTGAAGTGCTGTGGGCGTATGTGTGTAATGTTGGATATGCTGGTGCTAATACCAATATTTGGCACTAGCACCACGCACATTCCCAGGGGACACACATGAAGTTTCTTAAATACTGTGGGCGTATGTGTGTAATGTTGGATATGCTGGTGCTAATACCAATATTTGGCACTAGCACCACGCACATTCCCAGAGGACACACATGAAGTTTCTGAAGTGCTGTGGGCGTATTTGTGTAGTGTTGGATATGCTGGTGCTAATACCAATATTTGGCACTAGCATCACGCACAATCCCAGTGGACACACATGAAGTTTCTGAAGTGCTGTGGGCGTATTTGCGTAGTGTTGGATATGCTGGTGCTAATACCAATATTTGGCACTAGCACCACGCACATTCCCAGTGGACACAGATGAAGTTTCTGAAGTGCTGTGGGCGTATTTGTGTAGTGTTGGATATGCTGGTGCTAATACCAATATTTGGCACTAGCATCACGCACAATCCCAGTGGACACACATGAAGTTTCTGAAGTGCTGTGGGCGTATTTGCGTAGTGTTGGATATGCTGGTGCTAATACCAATATTTGGCACTAGCACCACGCACATTCCCAGTGGACACAGATGAAGTTTCTGAAGTGCTGTGGGCGTATTTGTGTAGTGTTGGATATGCTGGTGCTAATACCAATATTTGGCACTAGCACCGCGCACATTCCCAGTGGACACACATGAAGATTCTGAAGTGCTGTGGGCGTATTTTGTGTAGTGTTGTACATGCTGGTGCAAATACCAATATTTGGCACTAGCACCACGCACATTTCCAGTGGACACACATGAAGTTTCTGAACTGCTGAGGGCGTATTTGTGTAGTGTTGGATATGCTGGTGCTAATACCAATATTTGGCACTAGCACCACGCACATTCCCAGTGGACATACATGAAGTTTCTGAAGTGCTGTGGGCGTATGTGTGTAATGTTGGATATGCTGGTGCTAATACCAATATTTGGCACTAGCACCACGCACATTCCCAGTGGACACACATGAAGTTTCTGAAGTGCTGTGGGCGTATTTGTGTAGTGTTGGATATGCTGGTGCTAATACCAATATTTGGCACTAGCACCGCGCACATTCCCAGTGGACACACATGAAGATTCTGAACTGCTGAGGGCGTATTTGTGTAGTGTTGGATATGCTGGTGCTAATACCAATATTTGGCACTAGCACCACACACATTCCAAGTGGACACACATGAAGTTTCTTAAGTGCTGTGGGCGTATTTGTGTAATGTTGGATATGCTGGTGCTAATACCAATATTTGGCACTAGCACCACGCACATTCCCAGGGGACACACATGAAGTTTCTGAAGTGCTGTGGGCGTATGTGTGTAATGTTGGATATGCTGGTGCTAATACCAATATTTGGCACTAGCACCACGCACATTCCCAGTGGACACACATGAAGTTTCTGAAGTGCTGTAGGCGTATTTGTGTAGTGTTGGATATGCTGGTGCTAATACCAATATTTGGCACTAGCACCACGCACATTCCCAGTGGACACACATGAAGTTTCTGAAGTGCTGTGGGCGTATTTGTGTAGTGTTGTATATGCTGGTGCTAATACCAATATTTGGCACTTGCACCACGCACATTCCCAGTGGACACACATGAAGTTTCTGAAGTGCTGTGGGCGTATTTGTGTAGTGTTGGATATGCTGGTGCTAATACCAATATTTGGCACTAGCACCGCGCACATTCCCAGTGGACACACATGAAGATTCTGAAGTGCTGTGGGCGTATTTTGTGTAGTGTTGTACATGCTGGTGCAAATACCAATATTTGGCACTAGCACCACGCACATTTCCAGTGGACACACATGAAGTTTCTGAACTGCTGAGGGCGTATTTGTGTAGTGTTGGATATGCTGGTGCTAATACCAATATTTGGCACTAGCACCACGCACATTCCCAGTGGACATACATGAAGTTTCTGAAGTGCTGTGGGCGTATGTGTGTAATGTTGGATATGCTGGTGCTAATACCAATATTTGGCACTAGCACCACGCACATTCCCAGTGGACACACATGAAGTTTCTGAAGTGCTGTGGGCGTATTTGTGTAGTGTTGGATATGCTGGTGCTAATACCAATATTTGGCACTAGCACCGCGCACATTCCCAGTGGACACACATGAAGTTTCTTAAATACTGTGGGCGTATGTGTGTAATGTTGGATATGCTGGTGCTAATACCAATATTTGGCACTAGCACCACGCACATTCCCAGGGGACACACATGAAGTTTCTGAAGTGCTGTGGGCGTATGTGTGTAATGTTGGATATGCTGGTGCTAATACCAATATTTGGCACTAGCACCACGCACATTCCCAGTGGACACACATGAAGTTTCTGAAGTGCTGTAGGCGTATTTGTGTAGTGTTGGATATGCTGGTGCTAATACCAATATTTGGCACTAGCACCACGCACATTCCCAGTGGACACACATGAAGTTTCTGAAGTGCTGTGGGCGTATTTGTGTAGTGTTGTATATGCTGGTGCTAATACCAATATTTGGCACTTGCACCACGCACATTCCCAGTGGACACACATGAAGTTTCTGAAGTGCTGTGGGCGTATTTGTGTAGTGTTGGATATGCTGGTGCTAATACCAATATTTGGCACTAGCACCGCGCACATTCCCAGTGGACACACATGAAGATTCTGAAGTGCTGTGGGCGTATTTTGTGTAGTGTTGTACATGCTGGTGCAAATACCAATATTTGGCACTAGCACCACGCACATTTCCAGTGGACACACATGAAGTTTCTGAACTGCTGAGGGCGTATTTGTGTAGTGTTGGATATGCTGGTGCTAATACCAATATTTGGCACTAGCACCACGCACATTCCCAGTGGACATACATGAAGTTTCTGAAGTGCTGTGGGCGTATGTGTGTAATGTTGGATATGCTGGTGCTAATACCAATATTTGGCACTAGCACCACGCACATTCCCAGTGGACACACATGAAGTTTCTGAAGTGCTGTGGGCGTATTTGTGTAGTGTTGGATATGCTGGTGCTAATACCAATATTTGGCACTAGCACCGCGCACATTCCCAGTGGACACACATGAAGATTCTGAACTGCTGAGGGCGTATTTGTGTAGTGTTGGATATGCTGGTGCTAATACCAATATTTGGCACTAGCACCACACACATTCCCAGTGGACACACATGAAGTTTCTTAAGTGCTGTGGGCGTATTTGTGTAATGTTGGATATGCTGGTGCTAATACCAATATTTGGCACTAGCACCACGCACATTCCCAGGGGACACACATGAAGTTTCTGAAGTGCTGTGGGCGTATGTGTGTAATGTTGGATATGCTGGTGCTAATACCAATATTTGGCACTAGCACCACGCACATTCCCAGTGGACACACATGAAGTTTCTGAAGTGCTGTAGGCGTATTTGTGTAGTGTTGGATATGCTGGTGCTAATACCAATATTTGGCACTAGCACCACGCACATTCCCAGTGGACACACATGAAGTTTCTGAAGTGCTGTGGGCGTATTTGTGTAGTGTTGTATATGCTGGTGCTAATACCAATATTTGGCACTTGCACCACGCACATTCCCAGTGGACACACATGAAGTTTCTGAAGTGCTGTGGGCGTATTTGTGTAGTGTTGGATATGCTGGTGCTAATACCAATATTTGGCACTAGCACCACGCACATTCCCAGGGGACACACATGAAGTTTCTAAAGTGCTGTGGGCGTATTTGCGTAGTGTTGGATATGCTGGTGCTAATACCAATATTTGGCACTAGCACCACGCACATTCCCAGTGGACACACATGAAGTTTCTGAAGTGCTGTGGGAGTATTTGTGTAGTGTTGGATATGCTGGTGCTAATACCATTATTTGGCAATAGAACCGCGCACAATCGCAGTGGACACACATGACCTTTCTGAAGTGCTGTGAGCGCATTTGTGTAGTGTTAGATATGCTGGTGCTAATACCAATATTTGGCACTAGCACCACGCACGTTCCCAGGGGACACACATGTAGTTTCTGAAGTGCTGTGGGCGCATTTGTGTAGTGTTGCTTATGCTGGTGCAAATACCAATATTTGGCAATAGCACCACGCACATTCCCAGTGGACACACATGACCTTTCTGAAGTGCTGTGAGCGCATTTGTGTAGTGTTGGATATGCTGGTGCTAATACCAATATTTGGCACTACCACCACGCACGTTCCCAGGGGACACACATGTAGTTTCTGAAGTGCTATGGGCGTATTTTGTGTAGTGTTGTACATGCTGGTGCTAATACCAATATTTGGCACTAGCACCACGCACATTTCCAGTGGACACACATGAAGTTTCTGAACTGCTGAGGGCGTATTTGTGTAGTGTTGGATATGCTGGTGCTAATACCAATATTTGGCACTAGCACCACGCACATTCCCAGTGGACACACATGAAGTTTCTGAAGTGCTGTGGGCGTATGTGTGTAATGTTGGATATGCTGGTGCTAATACCAATATTTGGCACTAGCACCACGCACATTCCCAGGGGACACACATGAAGTTTCTGAAGTGCTGTGGGCGTATGTGTGTAATGTTGGATATGCTGGTGCTAATGCCAATATTTGGCACTAGCACCACGCACATTCCCAGTGGACACACATGTAGTTTCTGAAGTGCTGTGGGCGTATTTGTGTAGTGTTGGATATGCTTGTGCTAATACCATTATTTGGCAATAGCACCGCGCACAATCGCAGTGGACACACATGACCTTTCTGAAGTGCTGTGAGCGCATTTGTGTAGTGTTGGATATGCTGGTGCTAATACCAATATTTGGCACTAGCACCACGCACGTTCCCAGGGGACACACATGTAGTTTCTGAAGTGCTGTGGGCGCATTTGTGTAGTGTTGCCTATGCTGGTGCAAATACCAATATTTGGCACTAGCACCACGCACATTTCCAGTGGACACACATGAAGTTTCTGAACTGCTGAGGGCGTATTTGTGTAGTGTTGGATATGCTGGTGCTAATACCAATATTTGGCACTAGCACCACGCACATTCCCAGAGGACACACATGAAGTTTCTGAAGTGCTGTGGGCGTATTTGTGTAGTGTTGGATATGCTGGTGCTACTACCAATATTTGGCACTAGCACCACGCACAATCCCAGTGGACACACATGAAGTTTCTGAAGTTCTGTGGGCGTATTTGTGTAGTGTTGGATATGCTGGTGCTAATACCAATATTTGGCACTAGCACCACGCATTTTCCCAGTGGACACAGATGAAGTTTCTGAAGTGCTGTGGGCGTATTTGTGTAGTGTTGGATATGCTGGTGCTAATACCAATATTTGGCACTAGCACCGCGAACATTCCCAGTGGAAACACATGAAGATTCTGAAGTGCTGTGGGCGTATTTGTGTAGTGTTGTACATGCTGGTGCAAATACCAATATTTGGCACTAGCACGACGCAAATTCCCAGGGGATACACATGAAGTTTCTGAAGTGCTGTGGGCGTATTTGTGTAGTGTTGGATATGCTGGTGCTAATACCAATATTTGGCACTAGCACCACGCACATTCCCAGTGGACACACATGATGATTCTGAAGTGCTGTGGGCGTATTTGTGTAGTGTTGTATATGCTGGTGGTAATACCAATATTTGGCAATAGCACCACGCACATTCCCAGTGGACACACATGAAGTTTCTGAAGTGCTGTGGGCGTATTTGTGTAGTGTTGGATATGCTGGTGCTAATACCAATATTTGGCACTAGCACCGCGCACAATCCCACTGGACACACATGACCTTTCTGAAGTGCTGTGAGCGCATTTGTGTAGTGTTGGATATGCTGGTGCTAATACCAATATTTGGCACTAGCACCACGCACATTCCCAGTGGACACACATGAAGTTTCTGAAGTGCTGTGGGCGCATTTGTGTAGTGTTGGATATGCTGGTGCTAATACCAATATTTGGCACTAGCACCACGCACATTCCCAGTGGACACACATGAAGTTTCTGAAGTGCTGTGGGCGTATTTTTGTAGTGTCGTATATGCTGGTGCTAATACCAATATTTGGCAATAGCACCACGCACATTCCCAGTGGACACACATGAAGTTTCTGAAGTGCTGTGGGCGTATTTGTGTAATGTTGGATATGCTGGTGCTAATACCAATATTTGGCACTAGCACCACGCACATTCCCAGTGGACACATATGAAGTTTCTGAAGTGCTGTGGGCGTATTTGTGTAGTGTTGGATATGCTTTTGCAAATACCAATATTTGGCACTAGCACCACGCACATTCTAAACGGACACACATGAAGTTTCTGAAGTGCTGTGGGCGTATTTGTGTAGTGTTCGATATGCTGGTGCTAATACCAATATTTGGCACTAGCACCACGCACATTCCCAGTGGACACACATGAAATTTCTTAAATACTGTGGGCGTATTTGTGTAGTGTTGGATATGCTGGTGCTAATACCAATATTTGGCACTAGAACCACGCACATTCCCAGTGGACACACATGACCTTTCTGAAGTTCTGTGGGCGCATTTGTGTAGTGTTGACTATGCTGGTGCAAATACCAATATTTGGCATTAGCACCACGCACATTCCCAGTGGACACACATGAAGTTTCTGAAGTGCTGTGAGCGCATTTGTGTAGTGTTGGATATGCTGGTGCTAATACCAATATTTGGCACTAGCACCATGCACATTCCCAGGGGACACACATGAAGTTTCTGAAGTGCTGTGAGCGCATTTGTGTAGTGTTGGATATGCTGGTGCTAATACCAATATTTGGCACTAGCACCACGCACATTCCCAGTGGACACACATGAACATTCTGAAGTGCTGTGGGCGTATTTATGTAGTGTTGGATATGCTTTTACAAATACCAATATTTGGCACTAGCACCACGCACATTCCCAGTGGACACACATGAAGTTTCTGAAGTGCTGTGGGCGTATTTGTGTAGTGTCGTATATGCTGGTGCTAATACCAATATTTAGAACTAGCACCACGCACAGTCCCAGTGGACACACATGAAATTTCTGAAGTGCTTTGGGCGTATTTGTGTAGTGTTGGATATGCTGGTGCTAATACCAATATTTGGCATTAGCACCACGCACATTCCCAGTGGACACACATGACCTTTCTGAAGTGCTGTGAGCGCATTTGTGTAGTGTTTGATATGCTGGTGCTAATACCAATATTTGGCACTAGCACCACGCACATTCCCAGTGGACACGCATGAAGTTTCTGAAGTGCTGTGAGCGCATTTGTGTAGTGTTGGATATGCTGGTGCTAATACCAATATTTGGCACTAGCACCACGCACATTCCCAGTGGACACACATGACCTTTCTGAAGTGCTGTGGGCTTATTTGTGTAGTGTTGGATATGCTGGTGCTAATACCAATATTTGGCCCTAGCACCACGCACATTCCCAGTGGACACACATGAAGTTTCTAAAGTGCTGTGGGCGTATTTGTGTAGTGTTTGATATGCTGGTGCTAATACCATTATTTGGCACTAGCACCACGCACAATCCCAGTGGACACATATGAAGTTTCTGAAGTGCTGTGGGCGTATTTGTGTAGTGTTGGATATGCTTTTGCAAATACCAATATTTGGCACTAGCACCACGCACATTCCAAATGGACACACATGAAGTTTCTGAAGTGCTGTGGGCGTATTTGTGTAGTGTTGGATATGCTGGTGCTAATACCAATATTTGGAACTAGCACCACGCACATTCCCAGTGGACACACATGAAGTTTCTGAAGTGCTGTGGGCGTATTTGTGTAGTGTCGTATATGCTGGTGCTAATACCAATATTTGGCACTAGCACCACGCACATTCCCAGTGGACACACATGAAGTTTCTGAAGTGCTGTGGGCGTATTTGTGTAGTGTTGGATATGCTGGTGCTAATACCAATATTTGGTACTAGCACCACGCACATTCCCAGTGGACACACATGACCTTTCTGAAGTGCTGTGAGCGCATTTGTGTAGTGTTGGATATGCTGGTGCTAATACCAATATTTGGCACTAGCACCACGCACATTCCCAGTGGACACACATGAAGTTTCTGAAGTGCTGTGAGCGCATTTGTGTAGTGTCGTATATGCTGGTGCTAATACCAATATTTAGCACTAGCACCACGCACATTCCCAGTGGACGCACATGAAGTTTCTGAAGTGCTTTGGGCTTATTTGTGTAGTGTTGGATATGCTGGTGCTAATACCAATATTTGGCATTAGCACCACGCACATTCCCAGTGGACACACATGAAGTTTCTGAAGTGCTGTGAGCGCATTTGTGTAGTGTTGGATATGCTGGTGCTAATACCAATATTTGGCACTAGCACCACGCACATTCCCAGGGGACACACATGAAGATTCTGAAGTGCTGTGGGCAAATTTGCGTAGTGTTGGATATGCTGGTGCTAATACCAATATTTGGCACTAGCACCACGCACATTCCCAGTGGACACACATGAAGTTTCTAAAGTGCTGTGGGCGTATTTGTGTAGTGTTTGATATGCTGGTGCTAATACCATTATTTGGCACTAGCACCGCGCACAATCCCAGTGGACACATATGAAGTTTCTGAAGTGCTGTGGGCGTATTTGTGTAGTGTTGGATATGCTTTTGCAAATACCAATATTTGGCACTAGCACCACGCACATTCCCAGTGGACACACATGAAGTTTCTGAAGTGCTGTGGGCGTATTTGTGTAGTGTCGTATATGCTGGTGCTAATACCAATATTTGGCACTAGAACCACGCACATTCCCAGTGGACACACATGAAGTTTCTGAAGTGCTGTGGGCGTATTTGTGTAGTGCTGGATATGCTGGTGCAAATACCAATATTTGGCATTAGCACCACGCACATTCCCAGTGGACACACATGAAGTTTCTGAAGTGCTGTGAGCGCATTTGTGTAGTGTTGGATATGCTGGTGCTAATACCAATATTTGGCACTAGCACCACGCACATTCCCAGGGGACACACATGAAGTTTCTGAAGTGCTGTGGGCGAATTTGCGTAGTGTTGGATATGCTGGTGCTAATACCAATATTTGGCACTAGCACCACGCACATTCCCAGTGGACACACATGAAGTTTCTAAAGTGCTGCGGGCGTATTTGTGTAGTGTTGGATATGCTGGTGCTAATACCATTATTTGGCACTAGCACCGCGCACATTCCCAGTGGACACACATGAAGTTTCTGAAGTGCTGTGGGCGTATTTGTGTAGTGCTGGATATGCTGGTGCAAATACCAATATTTGGCATTAGCACCACGCACATTCCCAGTGGACACACATGAAGTTTCTGAAGTGCTGTGAGCGCATTTGTGTAGTGTTGGATATGCTGGTGCTAATACCAATATTTGGCACTAGCACCACGCACATTCCCAGGGGACACACATGAAGTTTCTGAAGTGCTGTGGGCGAATTTGCGTAGTGTTGGATATGCTGGTGCTAATACCAATATTTGGCACTAGCACCACGCACATTCCCAGTGGACACACATGAAGTTTCTAAAGTGCTGCGGGCGTATTTGTGTAGTGTTGGATATGCTGGTGCTAATACCATTATTTGGCACTAGCACCGCGCACAATCCCAGTGGACACATATGAAGTTTCTGAAGTGCTGTGGGCGTATTTGTGTAGTGTTGGATATGCTTTTGCAAATACCAATATTTGGCACTAGCACCACGCACATTCCAAATGGACACACATGAAGTTTCTGAAGTGCTGTGGGCCTATTTGTGTAGTGTCGTATATGCTGGTGCTAATACCAATATTTGGCACTAGCACCACGCACATTCCCAGTGGACACACATGAAGTTTCTGAAGTGCTGTGGGCGTATTTGTGTAGTGTTGGATATGCTGGTGCTAATACCAATATTTGGCACTAGCACCACGCACATTCCCAGTGGACACACATGACCTTTCTGAAGTGCTGTGAGCGCATTTGTGTAGTGTTGGATATGCTGGTGCTAATTTACCAATATTTGGCACTAGCACCACGCACATTCCCAGTGGACACACATGAAGTTTCTGAAGTGCTGTGAGCGCATTTGTGTAGTGTTGGATATGCTGGTGCTAATACCAATATTTGGCACTAGCACCACACACATTCCCAGTGGACACACATGAAGTTTCTAAAGTGCTGTGGGCATATTTGTGTAGTGTTGGATATGCTGGTGCTTATACCAATATTTGGCACTAGCACCACGCACATTCCCAGTGGACACACATGAAGTTTCTTAACTGCTGAGGGCGTATTTGTGTAGTGTTGGATATGCTGGTGCTAATACCAATATTTGGCACTAGCACCACGCACATTCCCAGTGGACACGCATGAAGTTTCTGAAGTGCTGTGGGCGTATTTGTGTAGTGTTGGATATGCTTTTGCAAATACCAATATTTGGAACTAGCACCACGCACATTCCCAGTGGACACACATGAAGTTTCTGAAGTGCTGTGGGCGTATTTGTGTAGTGTTGGATATGCTGGTGCTAATACCAATATTTGGCACTAGCACCACGCACATTCCCAGTGGACACACATGACCTTTCTGAAGTGCTGTGAGCGCATTTGTGTAGTGTTGGATATGCTGGTGCTAATACCAATATTTGGCACTAGCACCACGCACATTCCCAGTGGACACACATGAAGTTTCTGAAGTGCTGTGGGCGTATTTGTGTAATGTTGGATATGCTGGTGCTAATACCAATATTTGGCACTAGAACCACGCACATTCCCTGTGGACACACATGAAGTTTCTGAAGTGCTGTGGGCGTATTTGTGTAGTGTTGGATATGCTTTTGCAAATAAAAATATTTGGCACTAGCACCACGCACATTCCAAATGGACACACATGAAGTTTCTGAAGTGCTGTGGGCGTATTTGTGTAGTGTTGGATATGCTGGTGCTAATACCAATATTTGGAACTAGCACCACGCACATTCCCAGTGGACACACATGAAGTTTCTAAAGTTCTGTGGGCGTATTTGTGTAGTGTCGTAGATGCTGGTGCTAATACCAATATTTGGCACTAGCACCACGCACATTCCCAGTGGACACACATGAAGTTTCTGAAGTGCTGTGGGCGTATTTGTGTAGTGCTGAATATGCTGGTGCAAATACCAATATTTGGCATTAGCACCACGCACATTCCCAGTGGACACATATGAAGTTTCTGAAGTGCTGTGAGCGCATTTGTGTAGTGTTGGATATGCTGGTGCTAATACCAATATTTGGCACTAGCACCACGCACATTCCCAGGGGACACACATGAAGTTTCTGAAGTGCTGTGGGCGAATTTGCGTAGTGTTGGATATGCTGGTGCTAATACCAATATTTGGCAGTAGCACCACGCACATTCCCAGTGGACACACATGAAGTTTCTAATGTGCTGTGGGCGTATTTGTGTAGTGTTTGATATGCTGGTGCTAATACCATTATTTGGCACTAGCACCGCGCACAATCCCAGTGGACACATATGAAGTTTCTGAAGTGCTGTGGGCGTATTTGTGTAGTGTTGGATATGCTTTTGCAAATACCAATATTTGGCACTAGCACCACGCACATTCCCAGTGGACACACATGACCTTTCTGAAGTGCTGTGAGCGCATTTGTGTAGTGTTGGATATGCTGGTGCAAATTTACCAATATTTGGCACTAGCACCACGCACATTCCCAGTGGACACACATGAAGTTTCTGAAGTGCTGTGAGCGCATTTGTGTAGTGTTGGATATGCTGGTGCTAATACCAATATTTGGCAATAGCACCACGCACATTCCCAGGGGACACACATGAAGTTTCTGAAGTGCTGTGGGCGAATTTGCGTAGTGTTGGATATGCTGGTGCTAATACCAATATTTGGCACTAGCACCACGCACATTCCCAGTGGACACACATGAAGTTTCTAAAGTGCTGTGGGCGTATTTGTGTAGTGTTTGATATGCTGGTGCTAATACCAATATTTGGCACTAGCACCGCGCACAATCCCAGTGGACACACATGACCTTTCTGAAGTGCTGTGAGCGCATTTGTGTAGTGTTGGATATGCTGGTGCTAATACCAATATTTGGCACTACCACCACGCACATTCCCAGTGGACACACATGAAGTTTCTAAAGTGCTGTGGGCGTATTTGTGTAGTGTTGGATATGCTGGTGCTAATACCAATATTTGGCTCTAGCACCACGCACATTCCCAGTGGACACACATGAAGTTTCTGAAGTGCTGTGGGCGCATTTGTGTAGTGTTGGATATGCTGGTGCTAATACCAATATTTGGCAATAGCACCACGCACATTCCCAGTGGACACACATGACCTTTCTGAAGTGCTGTGAGCGCATTTGTGTAGTGTTGGATATGCTGGTGCTAATACCAATATTTGGCACTAGCACCACGCACATTCCCAGTGGACACACATGAAGTTTCTGAAGTGCTGTGAGCGCATTTGTGTAGTGTCGTATATGCTGGTGCTAATACCAATATTTAGCACTAGCACCACGCACATTCCCAGTGGACGCACATGAAGTTTCTGAAGTGCTTTGGGCTTATTTGTGTAGTGTTGGATATGCTGGTGCTAATACCAATATTTGGCATTAGCACCACGCACATTCCCAGTGGACACACATGAAGTTTCTGAAGTGCTGTGAGCGCATTTGTGTAGTGTTGGATATGCTGGTGCTAATACCAATATTTGGCACTAGCACCACGCACATTCCCAGGGGACACACATGAAGTTTCTGAAGTGCTGTGGGCAAATTTGCGTAGTGTTGGATATGCTGGTGCTAATACCAATATTTGGCACTAGCACCACGCACATTCCCAGTGGACACACATGAAGTTTCTAAAGTGCTGTGGGCGTATTTGTGTAGTGTTTGATATGCTGGTGCTAATACCATTATTTGGCACTAGCACCGCGCACAATCCCAGTGGACACATATGAAGTTTCTGAAGTGCTGTGGGCGTATTTGTGTAGTGTTGGATATGCTTTTGCAAATACCAATATTTGGCACTAGCACCACGCACATTCCCAGTGGACACACATGAAGTTTCTGAAGTGCTGTGGGCGTATTTGTGTAGTGTCGTATATGCTGGTGCTAATACCAATATTTGGCACTAGAACCACGCACATTCCCAGTGGACACACATGAAGTTTCTTAAGTGCTGTGGGCGTATTTGTGTAGTGCTGGATATGCTGGTGCAAATACCAATATTTGGCATTAGCACCACGCACATTCCCAGTGGACACACATGAAGTTTCTGAAGTGCTGTGAGCGCATTTGTGTAGTGTTGGATATGCTGGTGCTAATAACAATATTTGGCACTAGCACCACGCACATTCCCAGGGGACACACATGAAGTTTCTGAAGTGCTGTGGGCGAATTTGCGTAGTGTTGGATATGCTGGTGCTAATACCAATATTTGGCACTAGCACCACGCACATTCCCAGTGGACACACATGAAGTTTCTAAAGTGCTGCGGGCGTATTTGTGTAGTGTTGGATATGCTGGTGCTAATACCATTATTTGGCACTAGCACCGCGCACATTCCCAGTGGACACACATGAAGTTTCTGAAGTGCTGTGGGCGTATTTGTGTAGTGCTGGATATGCTGGTGCAAATACCAATATTTGGCATTAGCACCACGCACATTCCCAGTGGACACACATGAAGTTTCTGAAGTGCTGTGAGCGCATTTGTGTAGTGTTGGATATGCTGGTGCTAATACCAATATTTGGCACTAGCACCACGCACATTCCCAGGGGACACACATGAAGTTTCTGAAGTGCTGTGGGCGAATTTGCGTAGTGTTGGATATGCTGGTGCTAATACCAATATTTGGCACTAGCACCACGCACATTCCCAGTGGACACACATGAAGTTTCTAAAGTGCTGCGGGCGTATTTGTGTAGTGTTGGATATGCTGGTGCTAATACCATTATTTGGCACTAGCACCGCGCACAATCCCAGTGGACACATATGAAGTTTCTGAAGTGCTGTGGGCGTATTTGTGTAGTGTTGGATATGCTTTTGCAAATACCAATATTTGGCACTAGCACCACGCACATTCCAAATGGACACACATGAAGTTTCTGAAGTGCTGTGGGCCTATTTGTGTAGTGTCGTATATGCTGGTGCTAATACCAATATTTGGCACTAGCACCACGCACATTCCCAGTGGACACACATGAAGTTTCTGAAGTGCTGTGGGCGTATTTGTGTAGTGTTGGATATGCTGGTGCTAATACCAATATTTGGCACTAGCACCACGCACATTCCCAGTGGACACACATGACCTTTCTGAAGTGCTGTGAGCGCATTTGTGTAGTGTTTGATATGCTGGTGCTAATTTACCAATATTTGGCACTAGCACCACGCACATTCCCAGTGGACACACATGAAGTTTCTGAAGTGCTGTGAGCGCATTTGTGTAGTGTTGGATATGCTGGTGCTAATACCAATATTTGGCACTAGCACCACACACATTCCCAGTGGACACACATGAAGTTTCTAAAGTGCTGTGGGCGTATTTGTGTAGTGTTGGATATGCTGGTGCTTATACCAATATTTGGCACTAGCACCACGCACATTCCCAGTGGACACACATGAAGTTTCTTAACTGCTGAGGGCGTATTTGTGTAGTGTTGGATATGCTGGTGCTAATACCAATATTTGGCACTAGCACCACGCACATTCCCAGTGGACACACATGAAGTTTCTGAAGTGCTGTGGGCGTATTTGTGTAGTGTTGGATATGCTTTTGCAAATACCAATATTTGGAACTAGCACCACGCACATTCCCAGTGGACACACATGAAGTTTCTGAAGTGCTGTGGGCGTATTTGTGTAGTGTTGGATATGCTGGTGCTAATACAAATATTTGGCACTAGCACCACGCACATTCCCAGTGGACACACATGACCTTTCTGAAGTGCTGTGAGCGCATTTGTGTAGTGTTGGATATGCTGGTGCTAATACCAATATTTGGCACTAGCACCACGCACATTCCCAGTGGACACACATGAAGTTTCTGAAGTGCTGTGGGCGTATTTGTGTAATGTTGGATATGCTGGTGCTAATACCAATATTTGGCACTAGAACCACGCACATTCCCAGTGGACACACATGAAGTTTCTGAAGTGCTGTGGGCGTATTTGTGTAGTGTTGGATATGCTTTTGCAAATAAAAATATTTGGCACTAGCACCACGCACATTCCAAATGGACACACATGAAGTTTCTGAAGTGCTGTGGGCGTATTTGTGTAGTGTTGGATATGCTGGTGCTAATACCAATATTTGGAACTAGCACCACGCACATTCCCAGTGGACACACATGAAGTTTCTAAAGTTCTGTGGGCGTATTTGTGTAGTGTCGTAGATGCTGGTGCTAATACCAATATTTGGCACTAGCACCACGCACATTCCCAGTGGACACACATGAAGTTTCTGAAGTGCTGTGGGCGTATTTGTGTAGTGCTGAATATGCTGGTGCAAATACCAATATTTGGCATTAGCACCACGCACATTCCCAGTGGACACACATGAAGTTTCTGAAGTGCTGTGAGCGCATTTGTGTAGTGTTGGATATGCTGGTGCTAATACCAATATTTGGCACTAGCACCACGCACATTCCCAGGGGACACACATGAAGTTTCTGAAGTGCTGTGGGCGAATTTGCGTAGTGTTGGATATGCTGGTGCTAATACCAATATTTGGCAGTAGCACCACGCACATTCCCAGTGGACACACATGAAGTTTCTAATGTGCTGTGGGCGTATTTGTGTAGTGTTTGATATGCTGGTGCTAATACCATTATTTGGCACTAGCACCGCGCACAATCCCAGTGGACACATATGAAGTTTCTGAAGTGCTGTGGGCGTATTTGTGTAGTGTTGGATATGCTTTTGCAAATACCAATATTTGGCACTAGCACCACGCACATTCCCAGTGGACACACATGACCTTTCTGAAGTGCTGTGAGCGCATTTGTGTAGTGTTGGATATGCTGGTGCAAATTTACCAATATTTGGCACTAGCACCACGCACATTCCCAGTGGACACACATGAAGTTTCTGAAGTGCTGTGAGCGCATTTGTGTAGTGTTGGATATGCTGGTGCTAATACCAATATTTGGCAATAGCAACACGCACATTCCCAGGGGACACACATGAAGTTTCTGAAGTGCTGTGGGCGAATTTGCGTAGTGTTGGATATGCTGGTGCTAATACCAATATTTGGCACTAGCACCACGCACATTCCCAGTGGACACACATGAAGTTTCTAAAGTGCTGTGGGCGTATTTGTGTAGTGTTTGATATGCTGGTGCTAATACCAATATTTGGCACTAGCACCACGCACATTCCCAGTGGACACACATGAAGTTTCTGAAGTGCTGTGAGCGCATTTGTGTAGTGTTGGATATGCTGGTGCTAATACCAATATTTGGCACTAGCACCACACACATTCCCAGTGGACACACATGAAGTTTCTAAAGTGCTGTGGGCGTATTTGTGTAGTGTTGGATATGCTGGTGCTTATACCAATATTTGGCACTAGCACCACGCACATTCCCAGTGGACACACATGAAGTTTCTTAACTGCTGAGGGCGTATTTGTGTAGTGTTGGATATGCTGGTGCTAATACCAATATTTGGCACTAGCACCACGCACATTCCCAGTGGACACACATGAAGTTTCTGAAGTGCTGTGGGCGTATTTGTGTAGTGTTGGATATGCTTTTGCAAATACCAATATTTGGAACTAGCACCACGCACATTCCCAGTGGACACACATGAAGTTTCTGAAGTGCTGTGGGCGTATTTGTGTAGTGTTGGATATGCTGGTGCTAATACCAATATTTGGCACTAGCACCACGCACATTCCCAGTGGACACACATGACCTTTCTGAAGTGCTGTGAGCGCATTTGTGTAGTGTTGGATATGCTGGTGCTAATACCAATATTTGGCACTAGCACCACGCACATTCCCAGTGGACACACATGAAGTTTCTGAAGTGCTGTGGGCGTATTTGTGTAATGTTGGATATGCTGGTGCTAATACCAATATTTGGCACTAGAACCACGCACATTCCCTGTGGACACACATGAAGTTTCTGAAGTGCTGTGGGCGTATTTGTGTAGTGTTGGATATGCTTTTGCAAATAAAAATATTTGGCACTAGCACCACGCACATTCCAAATGGACACACATGAAGTTTCTGAAGTGCTGTGGGCGTATTTGTGTAGTGTTGGATATGCTGGTGCTAATACCAATATTTGGAACTAGCACCACGCACATTCCCAGTGGACACACATGAAGTTTCTAAAGTTCTGTGGGCGTATTTGTGTAGTGTCGTAGATGCTGGTGCTAATACCAATATTTGGCACTAGCACCACGCACATTCCCAGTGGACACACATGAAGTTTCTGAAGTGCTGTGGGCGTATTTGTGTAGTGCTGAATATGCTGGTGCAAATACCAATATTTGGCATTAGCACCACGCACATTCCCAGTGGACACACATGAAGTTTCTGAAGTGCTGTGAGCGCATTTGTGTAGTGTTGGATATGCTGGTGCTAATACCAATATTTGGCACTAGCACCACGCACATTCCCAGGGGACACACATGAAGTTTCTGAAGTGCTGTGGGCGAATTTGCGTAGTGTTGGATATGCTGGTGCTAATACCAATATTTGGCAGTAGCACCACGCACATTCCCAGTGGACACACATGAAGTTTCTAATGTGCTGTGGGCGTATTTGTGTAGTGTTTGATATGCTGGTGCTAATACCATTATTTGGCACTAGCACCGCGCACAATCCCAGTGGACACATATGAAGTTTCTGAAGTGCTGTGGGCGTATTTGTGTAGTGTTGGATATGCTTTTGCAAATACCAATATTTGGCACTAGCACCACGCACATTCCCAGTGGACACACATGACCTTTCTGAAGTGCTGTGAGCGCATTTGTGTAGTGTTGGATATGCTGGTGCAAATTTACCAATATTTGGCACTAGCACCACGCACATTCCCAGTGGACACACATGAAGTTTCTGAAGTGCTGTGAGCGCATTTGTGTAGTGTTGGATATGCTGGTGCTAATACCAATATTTGGCAATAGCACCACGCACATTCCCAGGGGACACACATGAAGTTTCTAAAGTGCTGTGGGCGTATTTGTGTAGTGTTTGATATGCTGGTGCTAATACCAATATTTGGCACTAGCACCGCGCACAATCCCAGTGGACACACATGACCTTTCTGAAGTGCTGTGAGCGCATTTGTGTAGTGTTGGATATGCTGGTGCTAATACCAATATTTGGCACTACCACCACGCACATTCCCAGTGGACACACATGAAGTTTCTAAAGTGCTGTGGGCGTATTTGTGTAGTGTTGGATATGCTGGTGCTAATACCAATATTTGGCTCTAGCACCACGCACATTCCCAGTGGACACACATGAAGTTTCTGAAGTGCTGTGGGCGCATTTGTGTAGTGTTGGATATGCTGGTGCTAATACCAACATTTTGCACTAGCACTTGCACATTCCCAGTGGACACACATGAAGTTTCTGAAGTGCTTTTGGCGTATTTGTGTAGTTTTGGATAAGCAGGTACTAATAACAATATTTGGCACTAGCACCACGCACATTCAAAGTGGGCACACATGAAGTTTCTGAAGATCTGAGGGCGTATTTGTGTAGTGTTGGATATGTGGTGCTAATACTAATATTTGGAACTAGCACCACGCACATTGCCAGTGGAAGCACATGAAGTTTCTGATGTGCTGTGGGCGTGTTTGTGTAGTGTTAGATGTGCTGGTGCTAATACCAATATTTTGCACTAGCACCACGTGTATTCCCAGTGGACACACATGAAGTTTCTTATGTTCTGTGGGCAAATTTTTGCTGTGTTGGATATGCTGGTGCTAATACAATATTTGGCACTAGCACTACGCACATTCCCAGTGGACGCACATGAAGTTTCTGAAGTGCTGTGGGCGTATTTGTGTAGTGTTGGATGTGCTGGTGCTAATAACAATATTTGGCAATAATACAACGCATATTCCTATTTGACACACATGAAGTTTCTGAAGTGCTGTAGGCATTTTTGTGCAGTGTTGGATATGCTGGTGCTATTACCAATATTTGGCACTAGCACCACGCACATTCCCAGTGGACATACATGGAGTTTCTTAAGATCTGTGGGCGTATTTGTTTAGTGTTGGATATGCTGGTGCTAATACCAATATTTAGCACTAGCACCACGCACATTCCCAGTGGACACACATGAAGTATCTGAAGACCTGTGGGCGTATTTGTGTAGTGTTGGATATGCTGGTGCTAATACCAATATTTGGCACTAGCACCACGCACATTTTTTGTAGACACACATGAAATTTCATAAGTACTGTGGGCATATTCGTGTAGTGTTGGATATGCTGGTGCTAATACCAATATTTGGCTCTAGCACCATGCACATTCCTAGTGGACACATATGAAGTTTCTCAAGTGCTGTGAGCATATTTGTGTAATGTTGGATATGCTGGTGGTAATGCGAATATTTGGCACTAGCACCACGCACATTCCCAGTGGACACACATGAAGTTTCTTAGGATCTTAGGGCGTATTTTTATTGTGTTTGATATGCTGGTGCTAATACCAATATTTGGCACTAGCACCAAGCACATTCCCACTGGACAATTTCCGACGACTGGAGAATGCTTCCTGCAACCAAAGGAACTCTTCCTGTTGTCAATTTTCAATTTCCCACGCCACCACATAGTTTCCTGAATGAAAGGAAACATTGCCTGAGGTGAAAATTTTAATTTCCTGCACCACCAGATTGCTCCCCACATCAAATGGAACACTTCCTTGGTGAAAATTTTATTTTCCCATTACTCTACATGGCTTACCACATCAAAGAGAACACTTCGTTGTTTAAACTTTAAAATTCCCACTACGCTAGATGGCTTCCCGCTTCAAAGGGAACATTTCCTTAAATGAAAATTTCAATTTACCACGCCTCCAGATTGCTTCCCGCATCAAAAGGAACACTTCCTGTGGTGAAAATTTCTATTTCAAAGTACAGCTCGTTGCCATACAAGTACAGCTCATTACTATACTGGTACAGCTGATTGCTATACCGGTACAGCGCATTGCTATACCGGTACAGCGCATTGACATAAAGGTACCGCTCATTGCCATACCAGTACAGCTCATTCCCATACCAGTACAGATCGTTGCCATACCAGTACCAGATTTGTAATAGCACCAGCATATCCAACACTGCACAAAAATGCCTACAGCACTTCAGAAACTTCATGTGTGTCAAATAGGAATATGCGTTGTATTATTGCCAAATATTGTTATTAGCACCAGCACATCCAACACTACACAAATACGCCCACAGCACTTCAGAAACTTCATGTGCGTCCACTGGGAATGTGCGTAGTGCTAGTGCCAAATATTGTATTAGCACCTGCATATCCAACACAGCAAAAATTTGCCCACAGAACATAAGAAACTTCATGTGTGTCCACTGGGAATACACGTGGTGCTAGTGCAAAATATTGGTATTAGCACCAGCACATCTAACACTACACAAACACGCCCACAGCACATCAGAAAATTCATGTGCTTCCACTGGCAATGTGCGTGGTGCTAGTTCCAAATATTAGTATTAGCACCACATATCCAACACTACACAAATACGCCCTCAGATCTTCAGAAACTTCATGTGTGCCCACTTTGAATGTGCGTGGTGCTAGTGCCAAATATTGTTATTAGTACCTGCTTATCCAAAACTACACAAATACGCCAAAAGCACTTCAGAAACTTCATGTGTGTCCACTGGGAATGTGCAAGTGCTAGTGCAAAATGTTGGTATTAGCACCAGCATATCCAACACTACACAAATACACCCACAGTACTCATGAAATTTCATGTGTATCTACTATTAATGTGCGTGTTAAAATTGCCAAATATTGGTATTAACATCAGTACATACAACACTAAACAAATACGCCCACAGCACTTCAGAAACTTCATGTTTTACCAATGGGAATGTAGGTGGTGCTAGTGCCAAATATTGGTATTAGCACCAGCATACCCAACACTACACAAATACGCTTACAGCACTTCAGAAACTTCATGTGTGTCCACTGGGAATGTGCGTGGTGCTAGTGCCAAATATTGTATTAGCACCAGCATATCCAACACAGCAAAAATATGCCCACAGAACATAAGAAACTTCATGTGTGTCCACTGGGAATACACGTGGTGCTAGTTCAAAATATTGGTATTAGCACCAGCACATCTAACACTACACAAACACGCCCACAGCACACCAGAAACTTCATATGTTTCCACTGGTAATGTGCGTAGTGCTAGTTCCAAATATTAGTATTAGCACCAGCATATCCAACACTACACAAATACGCCCTTAGATCTTCAGAAACTTCATGTGTGCCCACTTTGAATATGCGTGGTGCTAGTGCCAAATATTGTTATTAGTACCTACTTATCCAACAATACACAAATACGCCAAAAGCACTTCAGAAACTTCCTGTGTGTCCACTGGGAATGTGCGTGGTGCTAGTGCCAAATGTTGGTATTAGCACCAGCATATCCAACACTACACAAATGCGCCCACAGCACTTCAGAAATATCATGTGTGTCCACTTGGAATGTTCGTGGTGCTAGTACCACATATTGGTATTTGCAAAAGCATATCCAACACTACACAAATACGCCCACAGCACTTCAGAAACTTCATGTGTGTACACTGGGAATGTGCGTGGTGCTAGTGCCAAATATTGGTATTAGCACCAGCATATCCAACATTACACAAATACGCCCACAGCACTTCAGAAACTTCATGTGTGTCCACTGGGAATGTGCGTGGTGCTAGTGCCAAATATTGGTATTTGCACCAGCATATACAACACTACACAAATGCGCCCACAGCACTTCAGAAACCTCATGTGTGTCCACTTGGAATGTTCGTGGTGCTAGTGCCAAATATTCGCATTTGCAAAAGCATATCCAACACTACACAAATATGCCCACAGCACTTCAGAAACTTCATGTGTGTCCACTGGGAATGTGCGTGGTGCTAGTGCCAAATATTGGTATTAGCACCAGCATATCCAACATTACACAAATACACCCTCAGCACTTCAGAAACTTCATGTGTGTCCACTGGGAATGTGCGTGGTGCTAGTGCCAAATATTGGTATTAGCACCAGCATATCCAACACTACACAAATGCGCCCACAGCACTTCAGAAACTTCATGTGTGTCCACTTGGAATGTACGTGGTCTAGTGCCAAATATTGGTATTTGCAAAAGCATATCCAACACTACACAAATACGCCCACAGCACTTCAGAAACTTCATGTGTGTCCACTGGGAATGTGCGTGGTGCTAGTGCCAAATATTGGTATTAGCACCAGCATATCCAACACTACACATATACGCCCTCAGCAGTTAAGAAACTTCATGTGTGTCCACTGGGAAAGTGCGTGGTGCTAGTGCCAAATATTGGTATTAGCACCAGCATATACAACAATACACAAATGCGCCCACAGCACTTCAGAAAGTTCATGTGTGTCCACTGGGAATGTGCGTGGTGCTAGAGCCAAATATTGGTATTAGCACCAGCATATCCAACACTACACAAATGCGCTCACAGCATTTCAGAAAGGTCATGTGTGTCCTCTGGGAATGTGCGTGGTGCTAGTGCCAAATATTGGTATTAGCACCAGCATATCCAACACTACACAAATACGCCCACTCACTTCAGAAACTTCATGTGTGTCCACTGGGAATGTGCGTGGTGCTAGTGCCAAATATTGGTATTAGCACCAGCATATCCAACACTACACAAATACGCCCTCAGCAGTTCCGAAACTTTATGTGTGTCCACTGGAAATGTGCGTGGTGCTAGTGCCAAATATTGGTATTTGCACCAGTATAGGCAACACTACACAAATGCGCCCACAGCACTTCAGAAACTACATGTGTGTCCCCTGGGAATGTGCGTGGTGCTAGTGCCAAATATTGGTATTAGCACCAGCATCTCCAACACTACACAAATGCGCTCAAAGCACTTCAGAAAGGTCATGTTGTCCACTGCGATTGTGCGCGGTGCTAGTGCCAAATAATAGTATTTGCACCAGCATATCCAACACTACACAAATACGCCCACAGCACTTCAGAAACTTCATGTGTGTCCACTGGGAATGTGCGTGGTGCTAGTGCCAAATATTGGTATTAGCACCAGCATATCCAACACTACACAAATACGCCCACAGCACTTCAGAAACTTCATGTGTGTCCACTGGGAATGTGCGTGGTTCTAGTGCCAAATATTGGTATTAGAACCAGCATATCCAACACTACGCAAATACGCCCACAGCACTTCAGAAACTTCATGTGTATCCCCTGGGAATTTGCGTCGTGCTAGTGCCAATTATTGGTATTAGCACCAGCATGTACAACACTACACAAATACGCCCACAGCACTTCAGAATCTTCATGTGTGTCTACTGGGAATGTGCGCGGAACTAGTGCCAAATATTGGTATTAGCACCAGCATATCCAACACTACACAAATACGCCCACAGCACTTCAGAAACTTCATCTGTGTCCACTGGGAATGTGCGTGGTGCTAGTGCCAAATATTGGTATTAGCACCAGCATATCCAACATTACACACATACGCCCACAGCACTTCAGAAACTTCATGTGTGTCCCCTGGGAATGTGCGTGGTGCTAGTGCCAAATATTGGTATTAGCACCAGCATATCCAACATTACACACATACGCCCCCAGCACTTCAGAAACTTCATGTGTGTCCACTGGGAATGTGCGTGGTGCTAGTGCCAAATATTGGTATTAGCACCAGCATATCCAACACTACACAAATACGCCCTCAGCAGTTCAGAAACTTCATGTGTGTCCACTGTAAATGTGCGTGGTGCTAGTGCCAAATATTGGTATTAGCACCAGCATATCCAACACTACACAAATACGCCCACAGCACTTCAGAAACTTCATGTGTGTCCACTGGGAATGTGCGTGGTGCTAGTGCCAAATATTGGTATTACCACCAGCATATCCAACACTACACAAATACGCCCACAGCACTTCAGAAACTTCATGTGTGTCCACTGGGAATGTGCGTGGTGCTAGTGCCAAATATTGGTATTAGCACCAGCATATCCAACACTACGCAAATACGCCCACAGCACTTCAGAAACTTCATGTGTATCCCCTGGGAATTTGCGTCGTGCTAGTGCCAAATATTGGTATTAGCACCAGCATGTACAACACTACACAAATACGCCCACAGCACTTCAGAAACTTCATCTATGTCCACTGGGAATGTGCGTGGTGCTAGTGCCAAATATTGGTATCAGCACCAGCATATCCAACACTACACAAATACGCCCACAGCACTTCAGAAACTTCATGTGTGTCCACTGGGATTGTGCGTGGTGCTAGTGCCAAATATTGGTATTAGCACCAGCATATCCAACACTACACAAATACGCCCACAGCACTTCAGAAACTTCATGTGTGTCCTCTGGGAATGTGCGTGGTGCTAGTGCCAAATATTGGTATTAGCACCAGCATATCCAACATTACACACAAACGCCCACACCACTTCAGAAACTTCATGTGTGTCCACTGGGAATGTGCGTGGTGCTAGTGCCAAATATTGGTATTAGCACCAGCATATCCAACATTACACACATACGCCCACAGCACTTCAGAAACTTCATGTGTGTCCCCTGGGAATGTGCGTGGTGCTAGTGCCAAATATTGGTATTAGCACCAGCATATCCAACACTACACAAATACGCCCTCAGCAGTTCAGAAACTTCATGTGTGTCCACTGGAAATGTGCGTGGTGCTAGTGCCAAATATTGGTATTTGCACCAGTATAGGCAACACTACACAAATGCGCCCACAGCACTTCAGAAACTACATGTGTGTCCCCTGGGAATGTGCGTGGTGCTAGTGCCAAATATTGGTATTAGCACCAGCATCTCCAACACTACACAAATGCGCTCAAAGCACTTCAGAAAGGTCATGTTGTCCACTGCGATTGTGCGCGGTGCTAGTGCCAAATAATAGTATTTGCACCAGCATATCCAACACTACACAAATACGCCCACAGCACTTCAGAAACTTCATGTGTGTCCACTGGGAATGTGCGTGGTGCTAGTGCCAAATATTGGTATTAGCACCAGCATATCCAACACTACACAAATACGCCCACAGCACTTCAGAAACTTCATGTGTGTCCACTGGGAATGTGCGTGGTTCTAGTGCCAAATATTGGTATTAGAACCAGCATATCCAGCACTACGCAAATACGCCCACAGCACTTCAGAAACTTCATGTGTATCCCCTGGGAATTTGCGTCGTGCTAGTGCCAATTATTGGTATTAGCACCAGCATGTTCAACACTACACAAATACGCCCACAGCACTTCAGAATCTTCATGTGTGTCCACTGGGAATGTGCGCGGAGCTTGTGCCAAATATTGGTATTAGCACCAGCATATCCAACACTACACAAATACGCCCACAGCACTTCAGAAACTTCATGTGTGTCCACTGGGAATGTGCGTGGTGCTAGTGCCAAATATTGGTATTAGCACCAGCATATCCAACATTACACACATACGCCCACAGCACTTCAGAAACTTCATGTGTGTCCACTGGGAATGTGCGTGGTGCTAGTGCCAAATATTGGTATTAGCACCAGCATATCCAACATTACACACATACGCCCCCAGCACTTCAGAAACTTCATGTGTGTCCACTGGGAATGTGCGTGGTGCTAGTGCCAAATATTGGTATTAGCACCAGCATATCCAACACTACACAAATACGCCCTCAGCAGTTCAGAAACTTCATGTGTGTCCACTGTAAATGTGCGTGGTGCTAGTGCCAAATATTGGTATTAGCACCAGCATATCCAACACTACACAAATACGCCCACAGCACTTCAGAAACTTCATGTGTGTCCACTGGGAATGTGCGTGGTGCTAGTGCCAAATATTGGTATTACCACCAGCATATCCAACACTACACAAATACGCCCACAGCACTTCAGAAACTTCATGTGTGTCCACTGGGAATGTGCGTGGTGCTAGTGCCAAATATTGGTATTAGCACCAGCATATCCAACACTACGCAAATACGCCCACAGCACTTCAGAAACTTCATGTGTATCCCCTGGGAATTTGCGTCGTGCTAGTGCCAAATATTGGTATTAGCACCAGTATGTACAACACTACACAAATACGCCCACAGCACTTCAGAAACTTCATCTGTGTCCACTGGGAATGTGCGTGGTGCTAGTGCCAAATATTGGTATCAGCACCAGCATATCCAACACTACACAAATACGCCCACAGCACTTCAGAAACTTCATGTGTGTCCACTGGGATTGTGCGTGGTGCTAGTGCAAAATATTGGTATTAGCACCAGCATATCCAACACTACACAAATACGCCCACAGCACTTCAGAAACTTCATGTGTGTACTCTGGGAATGTGCGTGGTGCTAGTGCCAAATATTGGTATTAGCACCAGCATATCCAACATTACACACATACGCCCACAGCACTTCAGAAACTTCATGTGTGTCCCCTGGGAATGTGCGTGGTGCTAGTGCCAAATATTGGTATTAGCACCAGCATATCCAACACTACACAAATACGCCCTCAGCAGTTCAGAAACTTCATGTGTGTCCACTGGAAATGTGCGTGGTGCTAGTGCCAAATATTGGTATTTGCACCAGCATATCCAACACTACACAAATGCGCCCACAGCACTTCAAAAACTACATGTGTGTCCCCTGGGAATGTGCGTGGTGCTAGTGCCAAATATTGGTATTAGCACCAGCATATCCAACACTACACAAATGCGCTCACAGCACTTCAGAAAGGTCATGTGGGTCCACTAGGATTGTGCGCGGTGCTAGTGCCAAATAATGGTATTAGCACCAGCATATCCAACACTACACAAATACGCCCACAGCACTTCAGAAACTTCATGTGTGTCCACTGGGAATGTGCGTGGTGCTAGTGCCAAATATTGGTATTAGCACCAGCATATCCAACACTACGCAAATACGCCCACAGCACTTCAGAAACTTCATGTGTGTCCCCTGGGAATGTGCGTGGTGCTAGTGCCAAATAATGGTATTAGCACCAGCATATCCAACACTACACAAATACGCCCACAGCACTTCAGAAACTTCATGTGTGTCCCCTGGGAATGTGCGTGGTGCTAAGCCAAATATTGGTATTACCACCAGCATGTGCAACACTACACAAATACGCCCACAGCACTTCAGAATCTTCATGTGTGTCCACTGGGAATGTGCGCGGTGCTAGTGCCAAATATTGGTATTAGCACCAGCATATCCAACACTACACAAATACGCCCACAGCACTTCAGAAACGTCATGTGTGTCCACTGGGATTGTGCGTGGTGCTAGTGCCAAATATTGGTATTAGCACCAGCATATCCAACATTGCACACATACGCCCACAGCACTTCAGAAACTTCATGTGTGTCCACTGGGAATGTGCGTGGTGCTAGTGCCAAATATTGGTATTTGCACCAGCATATACAACACTACACAAATGCGCCCACAGCACTTCAGAAACCTCATGTGTGTCCACTTGGAATGTTCGTGGTGCTAGTGCCAAATATTCGCATTTGCAAAAGCATATCCAACACTACACAAATATGCCCACAGCACTTCAGAAACTTCATGTGTGTCCACTGGGAATGTGCGTGGTGCTAGTGCCAAATATTGGTATTAGCACCAGCATATCCAACATTACACAAATACGCCCACAGCACTTCAGAAACTTCATGTGTGTCCACTGGGAATGTGCGTGGTGCTAGTGCCAAATATTGGTATTAGCACCAGCATATCCAACACTACACAAATGCGCCCACAGCACTTTAGAAACTTCATGTGTGTCCACTTGGAATGTACGTGGTCTAGTGCCAAATATTGGTATTTGCAAAAGCATATCCAACACTACACAAATACGCCCACAGCACTTCAGAAACTTCATGTGTGTCCACTGGGAATGTGCGTGGTGCTAGTGCCAAATATTGGTATTAGCACCAGCATATCCAACACTACACATATACGCCCTCAGCAGTTAAGAAACTTCATGTGTGTCCACTGGGAATGTGCGTGGTGCTAGTGCCAAATATTGGTATTAGCACCAGCATATACAACAATACACAAATGCGCCCACAGCACTTCAGAAAGTTCATGTGTGTCCACTGGGAATGTGCGTGGTGCTAGAGCCAAATATTGGTATTAGCACCAGCATATCCAACACTACACAAATGCGCTCACAGCACTTCAGAAAGGTCATGTGTGTCCTCTGGGAATGTGCGTGGTGCTAGTGCCAAATATTGGTATTAGCACCAGCATATCCAACACTACACAAATACGCCCACTCACTTCAGAAACTTCATGTGTGTCCACTGGGAATGTGCGTGGTGCTAGTGCCAAATATTGGTATTAGCACCAGCATATCCAACACTACACAAATACGCCCTCAGCAGTTCCGAAACTTTATGTGTGTCCACTGGAAATGTGCGTGGTGCTAGTGCCAAATATTGGTATTTGCACCAGTATAGGCAACACTACACAAATGCGCCCACAGCACTTCAGAAACTACATGTGTGTCCCCTGGGAATGTGCGTGGTGCTAGTGCCAAATATTGGTATTAGCACCAGCATCTCCAACACTACACAAATGCGCTCAAAGCACTTCAGAAAGGTCATGTTGTCCACTGCGATTGTGCGCGGTGCTAGTGCCAAATAATAGTATTTGCACCAGCATATCCAACACTACACAAATACGCCCACAGCACTTCAGAAACTTCATGTGTGTCCACTGGGAATGTGCGTGGTGCTAGTGCCAAATATTGGTATTAGCACCAGCATATCCAACACTACACAAATACGCCCACAGCACTTCAGAAACTTCATGTGTGTCCACTGGGAATGTGCGTGGTTCTAGTGCCAAATATTGGTATTAGAACCAGCATATCCAACACTACGCAAATACGCCCACAGCACTTCAGAAACTTCATGTGTATCCCCTGGGAATTTGCGTCGTGCTAGTGCCAATTATTGGTATTAGCACCAGAATGTACAACACTACACAAATACGCCCACAGCACTTCAGAATCTTCATGTGTGTCCACTGGGAATGTGCGCGGAACTAGTGCCAAATATTGGTATTAGCACCAGCATATCCAACACTACACAAATACGCCCACAGCACTTCAGAAACTTCATCTGTGTCCACTGGGAATGTGCGTGGTGCTAGTGCAAAATATTGGTATTAGCACCAGCATATCCAACATTACACACATACGCCCACAGCACTTCAGAAACTTCATGTGTGTCCCCTGGGAATGTGCGTGGTGCTAGTGCCAAATATTGGTATTAGCACCAGCATATCCAACATTACACACATACGCCCCCAGCACTTCAGAAACTTCATGTGTGTCCACTGGGAATGTGCGTGGTGCTAGTGCCAAATATTGGTATTAGCACCAGCATATCCAACACTACACAAATACGCCCTCAGCAGTTCAGAAACTTCATGTGTGTCCACTGTAAATGTGCGTGGTGCTAGTGCCAAATATTGGTATTAGCACCAGCATATCCAACACTACACAAATACGCCCACAGCACTTCAGAAACTTCATGTGTGTCCACTGGGAATGTGCGTGGTGCTAGTGCCAAATATTGGTATTACCACCAGCATATCCAACACTACACAAATACGCCCACAGCACTTCAGAAACTTCATGTGTGTCCACTGGGAATGTGCGTGGTGCTAGTGCCAAATATTGGTATTAGCACCAGCATATCCAACACTACGCAAATACGCCCACAGCACTTCAGAAACTTCATGTGTATCCCCTGGGAATTTGCGTCGTGCTAGTGCCAAATATTGGTATTAGCACCAGCATGTACAACACTACACAAATACGCCCACAGCACTTCAGAAACTTCATCTGTGTCCACTGGGAATGTGCGTGGTGCTAGTGCCAAATATTGGTATCAGCACCAGCATATCCAACACTACACAAATACGCCCACAGCACTTCAGAAACTTCATGTGTGTCCACTGGGAATGTGCGTGGTGCTAGTGCCAAATATTGGTATTAGCACCAGCATATCCAACACTACACAAATACGCCCACAGCACTTCAGAAACTTCATGTGTGTACTCTGGGAATGTGCGTGGTGCTAGTGCCAAATATTGGTATTAGCACCAGCATATCCAACATTACACACATACGCCCACACCACTTCAGAAACTTCATGTGTGTCCACTGGGAATGTGCGTGGTGCTAGTGCCAAATATTGGTATTAGCACCAGCATATCCAACATTACACACATACGCCCACAGCACTTCAGAAACTTCATGTGTGTCCCCTGGGAATGTGCGTGGTGCTAGTGCCAAATATTGGTATTAGCACCAGCATATCCAACACTACACAAATACGCCCTCAGCAGTTCAGAAACTTCATGTGTGTCCACTGGAAATGTGCGTGGTGCTAGTGCCAAATATTGGTATTTGCACCAGTATAGGCAACACTACACAAATGCGCCCACAGCACTTCAGAAACTACATGTGTGTCCCCTGGGAATGTGCGTGGTGCTAGTGCCAAATATTGGTATTAGCACCAGCATCTCCAACACTACACAAATGCGCTCAAAGCACTTCAGAAAGGTCATGTTGTCCACTGCGATTGTGCGCGGTGCTAGTGCCAAATAATAGTATTTGCACCAGCATATCCAACACTACACAAATACGCCCACAGCACTTCAGAAACTTCATGTGTGTCCACTGGGAATGTGCGTGGTGCTAGTGCCAAATATTGGTATTAGCACCAGCATATCCAACACTACACAAATACGCCCACAGCACTTCAGAAACTTCATGTGTGTCCACTGGGAATGTGCGTGGTTCTAGTGCCAAATATTGGTATTAGAACCAGCATATCCAGCACTACGCAAATACGCCCACAGCACTTCAGAAACTTCATGTGTATCCCCTGGGAATTTGCGTCGTGCTAGTGCCAATTATTGGTATTAGCACCAGCATGTACAACACTACACAAATACGCCCACAGCACTTCAGAATCTTCATGTGTGTCCACTGGGAATGTGCGCGGAGCTTGTGCCAAATATTGGTATTAGCACCAGCATATCCAACACTACACAAATACGCCCACAGCACTTCAGAAACTTCATCTGTGTCCACTGGGAATGTGCGTGGTGCTAGTGCCAAATATTGGTATTAGCACCAGCATATCCAACATTACACACATACGCCCACAGCACTTCAGAAACTTCATGTGTGTCCACTGGGAATGTGCGTGGTGCTAGTGCCAAATATTGGTATTAGCACCAGCATATCCAACATTACACACATACGCCCCCAGCACTTCAGAAACTTCATGTGTGTCCACTGGGAATGTGCGTGGTGCTAGTGCCAAATATTGGTATTAGCACCAGCATATCCAACACTACACAAATACGCCCTCAGCAGTTCAGAAACTTCATGTGTGTCCACTGTAAATGTGCGTGGTGCTAGTGCCAAATATTGGTATTAGCACCAGTATATCCAACACTACACAAATACGCCCACAGCACTTCAGAAACTTCATGTGTGTCCACTGGGAATGTGCGTGGTGCAAGTGCCAAATATTGGTATTACCACCAGCATATCCAACACTACACAAATACGCCCACAGCACTTCAGAAACTTCATGTGTGTCCACTGGGAATGTGCGTGGTGCTAGTGCCAAATATTGGTATTAGCACCAGCATATCCAACACTACGCAAATACGCCCACAGCACTTCAGAAACTTCATGTGTATCCCCTGGGAATTTGCGTCGTGCTAGTGCCAAATATTGGTATTAGCACCAGCATGTACAACACTACACAAATACGCCCACAGCACTTCAGAAACTTCATCTGTGTCCACTGGGAATGTGCGTGGTGCTAGTGCCAAATATTGGTATCAGCACCAGCATATCCAACACTACACAAATACGCCCACAGCACTTCAGAAACTTCATGTGTGTCTACTGGGATTGTGCGTGGTGCTAGTGCAAAATATTGGTATTAGCACCAGCATATCCAACACTACACAAATACGCCAACAGCACTTCAGAAACTTCATGTGTGTACTCTGGGAATGTGCGTGGTGCTAGTGCCAAATATTGGTATTAGCCCCAGCATATCCAACATTACACACATACGCCCACACCACTTCAGAAACTTCATGTGTGTCCACTGGGAATGTGCGTGGTGCTAGTGCCAAATATTGGTATTAGCACCAGCATATCCAACATTACACACATACGCCCACAGCACTTCAGAAACTTCATGTGTGTCCCCTGGGAATGTGCGTGGTGCTAGTGCCAAATATTGGTATTAGCACCAGCATATCCAACACTACACAAATACGCCCTCAGCAGTTCAGAAACTTCATGTGTGTCCACTGGAAATGTGCGTGGTGCTAGTGCCAAATATTGGTATTTGCACCAGTATAGGCAACACTACACAAATGCGCCCACAGCACTTCAGAAACTACATGTGTGTCCCCTGGGAATGTGCGTGGTGCTAGTGCCAAATATTGGTATTAGCAGCAGCATCTCCAACACTACACAAATGCGCTCAAAGCACTTCAGAAAGGTCATGTTGTCCACTGCGATTGTGCGCGGTGCTAGTGCCAAATAATAGTATTTGCACCAGCATATCCAACACTACACAAATACGCCCACAGCACTTCAGAAACTTCATGTGTGTCCACTGGGAATGTGCGTGGTGCTAGTGCCAAATATTGGTATTAGCACCAGCATATCCAACACTACACAAATACGCCCTCAGCAGTTCAGAAACTTCATGTGTGTCCACTGGAAATGTGCGTGGTGCTAGTGCCAAATATTGGTATTAGCACCAGCATGTACAACACTACACAAATACGCCCACAGCACTTCAGAAACTTCATCTGTGTCCACTGGGAATGTGCGTGGTGCTAGTGCCAAATATTGGTATCAGCACCAGCATATCCAACACTACACAAATACGCCCACAGCACTTCAGAAACTTCATGTGTGTCTACTGGGATTGTGCGTGGTGCTAGTGCAAAATATTGGTATTAGCACCAGCATATCCAACACTACACAAATACGCCAACAGCACTTCAGAAACTTCATGTGTGTACTCTGGGAATGTGCGTGGTGCTAGTGCCAAATATTGGTATTAGCCCCAGCATATCCAACATTACACACATACGCCCACACCACTTCAGAAACTTCATGTGTGTCCACTGGGAATGTGCGTGGTGCTAGTGCCAAATATTGGTATTAGCACCAGCATATCCAACATTACACACATACGCCCACAGCACTTCAGAAACTTCATGTGTGTCCCCTGGGAATGTGCGTGGTGCTAGTGCCAAATATTGGTATTAGCACCAGCATATCCAACACTACACAAATACGCCCTCAGCAGTTCAGAAACTTCATGTGTGTCCACTGGAAATGTGCGTGGTGCTAGTGCCAAATATTGGTATTTGCACCAGTATAGGCAACACTACACAAATGCGCCCACAGCACTTCAGAAACTACATGTGTGTCCCCTGGGAATGTGCGTGGTGCTAGTGCCAAATATTGGTATTAGCAGCAGCATCTCCAACACTACACAAATGCGCTCAAAGCACTTCAGAAAGGTCATGTTGTCCACTGCGATTGTGCGCGGTGCTAGTGCCAAATAATAGTATTTGCACCAGCATATCCAACACTACACAAATACGCCCACAGCACTTCAGAAACTTCATGTGTGTCCACTGGGAATGTGCGTGGTGCTAGTGCCAAATATTGGTATTAGCACCAGCATATCCAACACTACACAAATACGCCCTCAGCAGTTCAGAAACTTCATGTGTGTCCACTGGAAATGTGCGTGGTGCTAGTGCCAAATATTGGTATTTGCACCAGCATATCCAACACTACACAAATGCGCCCACAGCACTTCAAAAACTACATGTGTGTCCCCTGGGAATGTGCGTGGTGCTAGTGCCAAATATTGGTATTAGCACCAGCATATCCAACACTACACAAATGCGCTCACAGCACTTCAGAAAGGTCATGTGGGTCCACTAGGATTGTGCGCGGTGCTAGTGCCAAATAATAGTATTTGCACCAGCATATCCAACACTACACAAATACGCCCACAGCACTTCAGAAACTTCATGTGTGTCCACTGGGAATGTGCGTGGTGCTAGTGCCAAATATTGGTATTAGCACCAGCATATCCAACACTACACAAATACGCCCACAGCACTTCAGAAACTTCATGTGTGTCCACTGGGAATGTGCGTGGTTCTAGTGCCAAATATTGGTATTAGAACCAGCATATCCAGCACTACGCAAATACGCCCACAGCACTTCAGAAACTTCATGTGTATCCCCTGGGAATTTGCGTCGTGCTAGTGCCAATTATTGGTATTAGCACCAGCATGTACAACACTACACAAATACGCCCACAGCACTTCAGAATCTTCATGTGTGTCCACTGGGAATGTGCGCGGAGCTTGTGCCAAATATTGGTATTAGCACCAGCATATCCAACACTACACAAATACGCCCACAGCACTTCAGAAACTTCATGTGTGTCCACTGGGAATGTGCGTGGTGCTAGTGCCAAATATTGGTATTAGCACCAGCATATCCAACATTACACACATACGCCCACAGCACTTCAGAAACTTCATGTGTGTCCACTGGGAATGTGCGTGGTGCTAGTGCCAAATATTGGTATTAGCACCAGCATATCCAACATTACACACATACGCCCCCAGCACTTCAGAAACTTCATGTGTGTCCACTGGGAATGCGCGTGGTGCTAGTGCCAAATATTGGTATTAGCACCAGCATATCCAACACTACACAAATACGCCCTCAGCAGTTCAGAAACTTCACGTGTGTCCACTGTAAATGTGCGTGGTGCTAGTGCCAAATATTGGTATTAGCACCAGCATATCCAACACTACACAAATACGCCCACAGCACTTCAGAAACTTCATGTGTGTCCACTGGGAATGTGCGTGGTGCTAGTGCCAAATATTGGTATTACCACCAGCATATCCAACACTACACAAATACGCCCACAGCACTTCAGAAACTTCATGTGTGTCCACTGGGAATGTGCGTGGTGCTAGTGCCAAATATTGGTATTAGCACCAGCATATCCAACACTACGCAAATACGCCCACAGCACTTCAGAAACTTCATGTGTATCCCCTGGGAATTTGCGTCGTGCTATATAGTGCCAAATATTGGTATTAGCACCAGCATGTACAACACTACACAAATACGCCCACAGCACTTCAGAAACTTCATCTGTGTCCACTGGGAATGTGCGTGGTGCTAGTGCCAAATATTGGTATCAGCACCAGCATATCATACACTACACAAATACGCCCACAGCACTTCAGAAACTTCATGTGTGTCCACTGGGATTGTGCGTGGTGCTAGTGCAAAATATTGGTATTAGCACCAGCATATCCAACACTACACAAATACGCCCACAGCACTTCAGAAACTTCATGTGTGTACTCTGGGAATGTGCGTGGTGCTAGTGCCAAATATTGGTATTAGCACCAGCATATCCAACATTACACACATACGCCCACACCACTTCAGAAACTTCATGTGTGTCCACTGGGAATGTGCGTGGTGCTAGTGCCAAATATTGGTATTAGCACCAGCATATCCAACATTACACACATACGCCCACAGCACTTCAGAAACTTCATGTGTGTCCCCTGGGAATGTGCGTGGTGCTAGTGCCAAATATTGGTATTAGCACCAGCATATCCAACACTACACAAATACGCCCTCAGCAGTTCAGAAACTTCATGTGTGTCCACTGGAAATGTGCGTGGTGCTAGTGCCAAATATTGGTATTTGCACCAGCATATCCAACACTACACAAATGCGCCCACAGCACTTCAAAAACTACATGTGTGTCCCCTGGGAATGTGCGTGGTGCTAGTGCCAAATATTGGTATTAGCAGCAGCATATCCAACACTACACAAATGCGCTCACAGCACTTCAGAAAGGTCATGTGGGTCCACTAGGATTGTGCGCGGTGCTAGTGCCAAATAATGGTATTAGCACCAGCATATCCAACACTACACAAATACGCCCACAGCACTTCAGAAACTTCATGTGTGTCCACTGGGAATGTGCGTGGTGCTAGTGCCAAATATTGGTATTAGCACCAGCATATCCAACACTACGCAAATACGCCCACAGCACTTCAGAAACTTCATGTGTGTCCCCTGGGAATGTGCGTGGTGCTAGTGCCAAATATTGGTATTAGCACCAGCATATCCAACACTACACAAATACGCCCACAGCACTTCAGAAACTTCATGTGTGTCCCCTGGGAATGTGCGTGGTGCTAAGCCAAATATTGGTATTACCACCAGCATGTGCAACACTACACAAATACGCCCACAGCACTTCAGAATCTTCATGTGTGTCCACTGGGAATGTGCGCGGTGCTAGTGCCAAATATTGGTATTAGCACCAGCATATCCAACACTACACAAATACGCCCACAGCACTTCAGAAACTTCATGTGTGTCCACTGGGATTGTGCGTGGTGCTAGTGCCAAATATTGGTATTAGCACCAGCATATCCAACATTGCACACATACGCCCACAGCACTACAGAAACTTCATGTGTGTCCCCTGGGAATGTGCGTGGTGCTAGTGCCAAATATTGGTATTAGCACCAGCATATCCAACATTACACACATACGCCCACAGCACTTCAGAAACTTCATGTGTGTCCACTGGGAATGTGCGTGGTGCTAGTGCCAAATATTGGTATTTGCACCAGCATATCCAACACTACACAAATGCGCCCACAGCACTTCAGAAACTACATGTGTGTCCCCTGGGAATGTGCGTGGTGCTAGTGCCAAATATTGGTATTAGCACCAGCATATCCAACACTACACAAATGCGCTCACAGCACTTCAGAAAGGTCATATGTGTCCACTGCGATTGTGCGCGGTGCTAGTGCCAAATAATGGTATTAGCACCAGCATATCCAACACTACGCAAATACGCCCACAGCACTTATGAAACTTCATGTGTGTCCACTGGGAATGTGCGTGGTGCTAGTGCCAAATATTGGTATTAGCACAAGCATATCCAACACTACGCAAATACGCCCACAGCACTTCAGAAACTTCATGTGTGTCCCCTGGGAATGTGCGTGGTGCTAGTGCCAAATATTGGTATTAGCACCAGCATATCCAACACTACACAAATACGCCCACAGCACTTCAGAAAGGTCATGTGTGTCCACTGGGAATGTGCGTGGTGCTAGTGCCAAATATTGCTATTACCACCAGAATGTACAACACTACACAAATACGCCCACAGCACTTCAGAATCTTCATGTGTGTCCACTGGGAATGTGCGCGGTGCTAGTGCCAAATATTGGTATTAGCACCAGCATATCCAACACTACACAAATACGCCCACAGCACTTCAGAAACTTCATGTGTGTCCACTGGGAATGTGCGTGGTGCTAGTGCCAAATATTGGTATCAGCACCAGCATATCCAACACTACACAAATACGCCCACAGCACTTCAGAAACTTCATGTGTGTCCACTGGGATTGTGCGTGGTGCTAGTGCCAAATATTGGTATTAGCACCAGCATATCCAACACTACACAAATGCGCCCACAGCACTTCAGAAACTACATGTGTGTCCCCTGGGAATGTGCGTGGTGCTAGTGCCAAATATTGGTATTAGCACCAGCATATCCAACACTACACAAATGCGCTCACAGCACTTCAGAAAAGTCATATGTGTCCACTGCGATTGTGCGCGGTGCTAGTGCCAAATAATGGTATTAGCACCAGCATATCCAACACTACGCAAATACGCCCACAGCACTTCAGAAACTTCATGTGTGTCCACTGGGAATGTGCGTGGTGCTAGTGCCAAATATTGGTATTAGCACAAGCATATCCAACACTACGCAAATACGCCCACAGCACTTCAGAAACTTCATGTGTGTCCCCTGGGAATGTGCGTGGTGCTAGTGCCAAATATAGGTATTAGCACCAGCATATCCAACACTACACAAATACGCCCACAGCACTTCAGAAAGGTCATGTGTGTCCACTGGGAATGTGCGTGGTGCTAGTGTCAAATATTGCTATTACCACCAGAATGTACAACACTACACAAATACGCCCACAGCACTTCAGAATCTTCATGTGTGTCCACTGGGAATGTGCGCGGTGCTAGTGCCAAATATTGGTATTAGCACCAGCATATCCAACACTACACAAATACGCCCACAGCACTTCAGAAACTTCATGTGTGTCCACTGGGAATGTGCGTGGTGCTAGTGCCAAATATTGGTATCAGCACCAGCATATCCAACACTACACAAATACGCCCACAGCACTTCAGAAACTTCATGTGTGTCCACTGGGATTGTGCGTGGTGCTAGTGCCAAATATTGGTATTAGCACCAGCATATCCAACATTACACACGTACGCCCACAGCACTTCAGAAACTTCATGTGTGTCCACTGGGAATGTGCGTGGTGCTAGTGCCAAACATTGGTATTTCCACCAGCATATCCAACACTACACAAATACGCCCTCAGCAGTTCAGAAACTTCATGTGTGTCCACTGGAAATGTTCGTGGTGCTAGTGCCAAATATTGGTATTAGCACCAGCATATCCAACACTACACAAATGTGCCCACAGCACTTCAGAAACTACATGTGTGTCCCCTGGGAATGTGCGTGGTGCTAGTGCCAAATATTGGTATTAGCACCAGCACATCCAACACTACACAAATGCGCTCACAGCACTTCAGAAAGGTCATGTGTGTCCACTGCGATTGTGCGCGGTGAGAGTGCCAAATAATGGTATTAGCACCAGCATTTCCAACATTACACACATACGCCTACAGTAGTTAAGAAACTTCATGTGTGTCCTCTGGGAATGTGCGTGGTGCTAGTGCCAAATATTGGTATTAGCACCAGCATATCCAACACTACACAAATACTCCCACAGTAGCTAAGAAACTTCATGTGTGTCCACTGGGAATGTGCGTGGTGCTAGTGCCAAATATTGGTATTAGCACCAGCATATCCAACACTACACAAATACGCCCACTGCACTTCAGAATGGTCATGTGTGTCCACTGCGAATGTGCGTGGTGCTAGTGCCAAATATTTGTATTAGCACCAGCATATCTAACACTACACAAATACGCCCACAGCACTTCAGAAACTTCATGTGTGTCCACTGGGAATGTGCGTGGTGCTAGTGCCAAATATTGGTATTAGCACCAGCATATCCAACACTACACAAATGCGCTCACAGAACTTCAGAAAGGTCATGTGTGTCCACTGGGAATGTGCGTGGTGCTAGTGCCAAATATTTGTATTAGCACCAGCATATCCAACACTACACAAATCCGCCCACAGCACTTCAGAAACTTCATGTGTGTCCACTGGGAATGTGCGTGGTGCTAGTGCCAAATATTGGTATCAGCACCAGCATATCCAACATTAAACAAATACGCCCACAGCACTTCAGAAACTTCATGTGTGTCCACTGGGATTGTGCGTGGTGCTAGTGCCAAATATTGGTATTAGCACCAGCATATCCAATATACACACATACGCCCACAGCACTTCAGAAACTTCATGTGTGTCCCCTGGGAATGTGCGTGGTGCTAGTGCCAAATATTGGTATTAGCACCAGCATATCCAACACTACACAAATACGCCCTGAGCACTTCAGAAACTTCATGTGTGTCCACTGGGAATGTGCGTGGTGCTAGTGCCAAACATTGGTATTTGCACCAGCATATCCAACACTACACAAATACGCCCTGAGCAGTTCAGAAACTTCATGTGTGTCCACTGGAAATGTGCCTGGTGCTAGTGCCAAATATTGGTATTAGCACCAGCATATCCAACACTACACAAATACGCCCCCAGCACTTCAGAAACTTCATGTGTGTCCACTGGGAATGTGCGTGGTGCTAGTGCCAAACATTGGTATTTGCACCAGCATATCCAACACTACACAAATACGCCCTGAGCAGTTCAGAAACTTCATGTGTGTCCACTGGAAATGTGCCTGGTGCTAGTGCCAAATATTGGTATTAGCACCAGCATATCCAACACTACACAAATGCGCCCACAGCACTTCAGAAACTACATGTGTGTCCCCTGGGAATGTGCGTGGTGCTAGTGCCAAATATTGATATTAGCACCAGCACATCCAACACTACACAAATGCGCTCACAGCACTTCAGAAAGGTCATGTGTGTCCACTGCGATTGTGCGCGGTGCTAGTGCCAAATATTGGTATTACCACCAGCATATGCAACACTACACAAATACGCCCACAGCACTTCAGAAACTTCATGTGTGTCCACTGGGAATGTGCGTGGTGCTAGTGCCAAATATTGGTATTAGCACCAGCATATCCAACACTACGCAAATACGCCCACAGCACTTCAGAAACTTCATGTGTATCCCCTGGGAATTTGCGTCGTGCTAGTGCCAAATATTGGTATTAGCACCAGCATGTACAACACTACACAAATACGCCCACAGCACTTCAGAAACCTCATCTGTGTCCACTGGGAATGTGCGTGGTGCTAGTGCCAAATATTGGTATCAGCACCAGCATATCCAACACTACACAAATACGCCCACAGCACTTCAGAAACTTCATGTGTGTCCACTGGGATTGTGCGTGGTGCTAGTGCCAAATATTGGTATTAGCACCAGCATATCCAACACTACACAAATACGCCCTGAGCACTTCAGAAACTTCATGTGTGTCCACTGGGAATGTGCGTGGTGCTAGTGCCAAACATTGGTATTTGCACCAGCATATCCAACACTACACAAATACGCCCTGAGCAGTTCAGAAACTTCATGTGTGTCCACTGGAAATGTGCCTGGTGCTAGTGCCAAATATTGGTATTAGCACCAGCATATCCAACACTACACAAATACGCCCCCAGCACTTCAGAAACTTCATGTGTGTCCTCTGGGAATGTGCGTGGTGCTAGTGCCAAACATTGGTATTTGCACCAGCATATCCAACACTACACAAATACTCCCACAGTAGCTAAGAAACTTCATGTGTGTCCACTGGGAATGTGCGTGGTGCTAGTGCCAAATATTGGTATTAGCACCAGCATATCCAACACTACACAAATACGCCCACAGCACTTCAGAAAGGTCATGTGTGTCCACTGCGAATGTGCGTGGTGCTAGTGCCAAATATTGGTATTAGCACCAGCATATCCAACACTACGCAAATACGCCCACAGAACTTCAGAAAGGTCATGTGTGTCCACTGAGAATGTGCGTGGTGCTAGTGCCAAATATTGGTATTAGCACCAGCATATCCAACATTACACAAATACGCCTACAGTAGTTAAGAAACTTCATGTGTGTCCACTGGGAATGTGCGTGGTGCTAGTGCCAAATATTGGTATTAGCTACAGCATATCCAACATTACACAAATACGCCCACAGCACTTCAGAAAGGTCATGTGTGTCCACTGGGAATGTGCGTGGTGCTAGTGCCAAATATTGGTATTAGCACCAGCATATCCAACACTACGCAAATACGCCCACAGCACTTCAGAAACTTCATGTGTGTCCACTGGGAATGTGCGTGGTGCTAGTGCCAAATATTGGTATTAGCACGAGCTAATGCAACTCTACACAAATACGCTCACAGATCTTTAGAATCTTCATGTGTGTCAATTGGGAATGTGCGTGGTGCTAGATCCAAATATTGGTATTAGCACCAGCATATCCAACACTACACAAATACACCCACAGAACTTCGGAAACTTCATGTGTGTCCTCTGGAAATGTGCGTGGTGCTATTGCCTAACATTGGTATTAGCACCAGGATATCCAACACTACACACATACGCCCACAGTACTTCAGTAACTTCATGTGTGTCCACTAGGAATGTGCGTGGTGCTAGTGCCAAATAATGGTCTTAGCACCAGCATATCCAACACTACACAAATACGCTCACAGATATTCAGAAACTTCATGTGTGTCAATTGGGAATGTGCGTGGTGCTAGTGCCAAATATTGGTATTAGCACCAGCATATCCAACACTACACAAATACGCCCACAGCACTTAATAAACTTTATTTATGTCCACTGGGAATGTGCGTGGTGCTAGTGCCAAATATTAGTCTTAGCACCAGCATATTCAACACTACACAAATACGCCCACAGATCTTCAGAAACTTCATGTGTGTCCACTGGGAATGTGCGTGGTGCTAGTGCCAAATATTGGTATTAGCACCAGCATATCCAACACTACATAAATACACCCACTGCACTTCGTAAACTTCACGTGTGATCACTGGGAATGTGCGTGGTGCTAGTGCCAAATTTTGGTGTTAGCACCAATATATCCAACACTACACAAATACACCCACAGTACTTATGAAATTTCATGTGTGTCAACGAGGAATGTGCGTGGTGCTAGTGCCAAATATTGGTATTAGCACCAGTATATCCAACACTACACAAATACGCCCACAGCACTTCAGTAACTTCATGTGTGTCCACTGGGAATGTGCGTGGTGCTAGTGCCAAATATTAGTCTTAGCACAAGCATATCCAACACTACACAAATACACCCACAGTACTTATGAAAATTCATGTGTGTCTACTAGGAATGTGTGTGGTGCTAGTGCCAAATATTGGTATTAGCACCAGCATATCCAACACTGCACAAAAACGCCCACTGCACTTCAGAAACTTCATTTGTGTCAATTGTGAATGTGCGTGATGCTAGTACCAAATATTGGTATTAGCACCAGCATATCCAACACTACACAAATGCACTCACAGCAATTCAAAAACTTCATGTGTGTCCACTGGGAATGTGGGTGGTGCTAGTGCCAAATATTGGTATTAGCACAAGCATATCCAACACTACACAAATACACCCACAGTACTTATGAAATTTCATGTGTGTCTACTAGGAATGTGCGTGGTGCTAGTGCCAAATATTGGTATTAGCACCAGCATATCCAACACTACACAAATACACCCACAGAACTTCGGAAACTTCATGTGTGTCCTCTGGAAATGTGCGTGGTGCTATTGCCTAACATTGGTATTAGCACCAGCATATCCAACACTACACACATACGCCCACAGTACTTCAGTAACTTCATGTGTGTCCACTGGGAATGTGCGTGGTGCTAGTGCCAAATATTAGTCTTAGCACAAGCATATCCAACACTACACAAATACACCCACAGTACTTATGAAAATTCATGTGTGTCTACTAGGAATGTGTGTGGTGCTAGTGCCAAATATTGGTATTAGCACCAGCATATCCAACACTGCACAAAAACGCCCACTGCACTTCAGAAACTTCATTTGTGTCAATTGTGAATGTGCGTGATGCTAGTACCAAATATTGGTATTAGCACCAGCATATCCAACACTACACAAATGCACTCACAGCAATTCAAAAACTTCATGTGTGTCCACTGGGAATGTGGGTGGTGCTAGTGCCAAATATTGGTATTAGCACAAGCATATCCAACACTACACAAATACACCCACAGTACTTATGAAATTTCATGTGTGTCTACTAGGAATGTGCGTGGTGCTAGTGCCAAATATTGGTATTAGCACCAGCATATCCAACACTACACAAATACACCCACAGAACTTCGGAAACTTCATGTGTGTCCTCTGGAAATGTGCGTGGTGCTAGTGCCAAATAATGGTCTTAGCACCAGCATATCCAACACTACACAAATACACCCACAGAACTTCGGAAACTTCATGTGTGTCCACTGGGAATGTGTGTGGTGCTGGTGCCAAATTTGGGTATTATTACCAGTATATCCAACACTACACAAATACGCCCACAGATCTTCAGAAACTTCATGTATGTCCTCTGGAAATGTGCGTGGTTCTAATGCCTAACATTTGTTTTAGCACCAGCATATCGAACACTAAACTCATACGCCCACATCACTTCAGAAACTTCATGTGTGTCCACTGGGAATGTGCGTGGTGCTAGTGCTAAATATTGGTATTAGCACCAGCAATCTAACACTACACAAATATGCCCACAGCACTTCGGAAACTTCATGTGTGTCCACTGGGAATGTGTGTGGTGCTAGTGCTAAATTTTTTTATTAGCACGAGCATATCCAACACTACGCAAATACACCCAGTTACGCCCACAGCACTTAAGTTACTCAAGTGCTGTGGGCGTATTTGTGTAGTATTGGATATGCTGGTGCTAATACAAATATTTTTTACTAGCACCACGCACATTCCCAGAGGAATAACATGATGTTTCTAAAGTGTTGTGGGCGTAGTTGTGTAGTTTTTAATACGCTGGTGTTGAGACCAATATTTGGCACTAGCACCACGCACATTCCCAGTGGACATACATGAAGTTTCTGTTGTACTGTGGTCGTATTTGTTTAGTGTCGGATATGGTGGTTCTAAGACCAATATTTGGTACTAGCACCACCCACGTGTTCAGTGGATACGCATGAAGTTTCTGAAGATCTTTGGGCGTATTTTTTTTAGTGTTGGATATGGTGGGTCTAACACCAATATTTGGTAGTAGCACCTTGCACATTGTTTGTGGATACACATGAAGTTTCTGAAGTTCTTGTGAGCGCATTTGTGTAGTGTTGGAAATGGTGTTTCGAAGACCAATATTTGGTACTAACACCATGCACATTCCCAGCGTAGGTATGTTATGTCCGATTTCTGGAGATAAAACAAAATGGCGGACGACTATGAAGTACTATAATTTTTCGCTTCGATCTTCGTTCAAATGTAAGCAGACTTTCTGAAAATAGCCACAATGGCATCTGACACATATACTTGGCTTCGAAAGCAACAAAAGCTAGTTCTAACCTCTGCAATTCGTTCGTAATGAGTTTTCTTACACCATATGCAAATATTTCAAAATGCAAAAAGGCGGTGGTTAGGATCTCGGCTTTTGGACACAAAGGTAGGTTCAAAAGAAAGCACAGATTGAAAACTTACTAAATTGAATCTTGGGGGATGATCCTCCACTCCATGGCTGTTATGTCCAGGGTTTTTTCCCAAAAACAAGGTTCCCAGCTATAAGATGTTGGACATAAACCGAACGGAGCAACGTACATTACCCCAAGATTCGATTCTGAGGGTTTGGTCCTTTAGTAACAATATATCAAAGTTTCAAAGCTAAAAGCCGAGATTTCTACCACCGCCTTTTTCAATAAAGTTTTCTTGTCGAACAGAACTGTATTTCCAGGCTGAGTCACGTGTTGTCACATGTTCCATGAACATCTTTCTTGTATACTGACGTATATGTCCCGCTTGCAAATGATATCATCACTAAAACAAACTATAAGCGTGTGACAAACCCACGCGTTGTCCACTATAACGAAATTCATTGCATGAAGCCAGATAACGTCGCGCTTTTGGCTGGATTGGGACATAACATACCTGCGAGTGGACACGCATTAAGTTACTCAAGTGCTGTGGGCGTATTTGTGTAGTATTGGATATGCTGGTGCTAATACAAATATTTGGCACTAGCACCACGCACATTCCCAGTGGACACACATGAAGTTTCTGAAGTGTTGTGGGCGTATGTGTGCAGTGTTAAATATGCTGGTGTTAAGACCAATATTTTGCACTAGCACCACGCACATTCCTAGTGGACACACATGAAGTTTCTGAAGTGCTGTGGTCGTATTTGTGTAGTGTTGGATATGGTGGTTCTAAGATCAAATATTTGGCACTAGCACCACGCATATTGTCAGTGGATACACATGAAGTTTCTGAAGTTCTGTGAGCGCATTTGTGTAGTGTTGGATATGCTGGTGCTACTACAAATATTTGGCACTAGCACCACGTACATTCCCAGTAGAATAACATGAAGTTTCTGAAGTGTTTGGGCGTATGTGTGTAGTGTTAAATATGTTGGTGTTAAGACCAATATTTGGCACTACCACCACGCACATTCCCAGTGGACACACATGAAGTTTCTGAAGTGCTGTGGGTGTATTTGTGTAGTGTTGGATATGGTGGTTCTAAGACCAATATTTGGCACTAGCACCACGCACATTCCCAATTTTCACCTTCTGGAAGTGTTCCCTTTGATGTGGGAAGCCTTGTGGTCGTGTGGGAAATGTAAATTTTCACCTCAGGATGTGTTCTCTTTGATATGGGAAGCCATGTGGTGAAGTGGGAAATGAAAGTTTTCACCTCAGGAAGTGTTTTTTTTATGTGGGTAGCCTTGTGATGAAGTGGGAAGTGAAAATTTCCACCTCAGGAAGTGTTCCCTTTGATGCGGGAAGCCATATGGTTGCGTGGTATATGTAAATTTACATCTCACTATGTGTTCCCTTTGATGTGGGAAGCCATGTGGTGGCGTGGGAAATGAAATTTTTCACCTCACAATGTGTTCCCTTTGATGCAGGAAGCCATGTGGTGGGGTGGGAAATGAAAATTTTCACCTCAGGATGTGTTCCCTTTGATGCGGGAAGCCATGTGGTAGCGTAGGAAATGTGAATTTTTACCTCAGGGTGCATTCTTTTTGATGTGGGAAGTCGTGGTTGCGTGGGAAATGAATATGACCTCAGGAAGTGTTTTTTTGATGTGGGTAGCCTTGTGGTGAAGTGGGAATTGTAAATATTCACCTCAGGATGTGTTCCCTTTGATGTGGGAAGCCATGTTGTGG
>CAUJGJ010000144.1:84676-197176 GCA_963170055.1 Halisarca cf. caerulea
CGCCGGATTGTGGAGATTACCTCCTTGCAGGTAAAGGATATTCTCACACGCTCGTTCTTTGAGCTTCAGACAAGACATACCATCGTTTTGGAAGTTTTACAGGGGGATTTGACGTTTTTAGAATCGTCCAGATGGTGGGCCATCCGAGGAAATTTGTCCTTTACGTTTCTTGCATTTGTACTGGGACATAATCTCCTTTGCCAGCTTCAGTGTGCTCTTTCAATGTCGTCTTGAAGCACTGAAGAGATTTACGTGTCAAAGTATGCAAGTTGATTAGACAGTCGACTAGGAAGTACAAGAGACGCATTCACAAATGCCTTGACTTTTAGCTGCAACTTTTCGTTTTTTTTTCTGTCAATGTATTCTCAGTGTTAAATGTGTAGTTGCGTTGAATTTTGTAACGAAATGTTTACCAGCCGATTGATAACGTATGTATATACAAGTTTACAAATTTAGGTTCGTAGTACTTACAGGTTTGGAGGCCAATACGAAGTTTTGCGTAGAAAATGGAACACCAAGACTAGTACGAAGATCTCACTAGCTACAAACTACATTCGGGACAAGCTAGAAGTTTCCTACAAGTCAACAGAACAGCAGAAAACCGTTGGCCAAATTTACCTATTTTCACACCGCAAAAGCCACTCAAGAGGCTTTGGAACGTTTGCGCAAAATTTCAAAATGGGAATTGGAATGTTTAAGGGTTAATTGGGGAAGCCTGAAATCTGGAAACTGTTTGGTGGGAAATTTAAATTTTCATTACATATAGTTTTTTTTTATGCAGGTCCCCATGTGTTGTTGTGGGAAATGGAAATTTTCATGGTTAGGGTAGTTTTCCTTTTGATCCTGAGAGTTATGTGGAGGCGTGGGAAATTGAATTTTCACCCCAACAAGTGTTCCCTTTAATGCTATTTGTTATATTTTCGGTAAAAATTTCAATTTTCACAACAGGAAGTGTTCCCTTTGATGTGAGAAGCCATGTGGAGTTTTGAGTTATTTAAAATTTTCAACACAGGAAGTGTTCCCTTTGATGCATTCAACCATGTGGAGTCGTGGGAAATTGTTATTTTTTCCACAGGAAGTTTTCTCCTTGACGCTGAAAGCCGTGTTTGGCGTTTGAAATGGAAACTTAACCACAGGAAGTATTCATTTTTAGAGTCATATAGTTGTACCGGTATAGCAATGAGCTGTACTGGTTTGGCAATGAGCTGTACTGGTATGGCAATGAGCTGTACCTTTATGTCAATACGCTGTACCGATATAGCAATGCGCTGTACCGGTATAGCAATCAGCTGTACCAGTATAGTAATGAGCTGTACTTGTATGGCAACGAGCTGTACTTTGAAATAGAAATTTTCACCACAGGAAGTGTTCCTTTTGATGCGGGAAGCCATCTGGAGGCTTGGTAAATTGAAATTTTCATTTAAGGAAGTGTTCCCTTTGAAGCGGGAAGCTATCTAGAGTCGTGGGAATTTGAAATTTTCAACAAGGAAGTGTTCTCTTTTATGTGGTAAGCCATGTGGAGCAATGGGAAAATCAAATTTTCACCAAGGAAGTGTTCCATTTGATGTGGTGAAAAATCTGGTGGCGTTTGAAATTAAAATTTTCACCTCAGGCAGTGTTCCCTTTCATGCAGGAAACTATGTGGTGGCGTGGGAAATTGAAAATTGACAACAGGAAGAGTTCCTTTGGTTGCGGGAAGCATTCTCCAGTCGTCGGAAATTGTCCAGTGGGAATGTGCTTGGTGCTAGTGCCAAATTTTGATATTAGCACCAGCATATCCAACACAATATAAATACGCCCTAAGATCTTAAGAAACTTCATGTGTATCCACTGGGAGTGTGCGTGGTGCTAGTGCCAAATATTGGCATTAGCACCAGCATATCCAACACTACACAAATATTCTCACAGCACTTAAGAAACTTCATGTGTGTCCACTAGGAATGTGCATGGTGCTATAGCCTAATATTGGTATTAGCACCAGCATATCCAACACTAAACAAATACGCCCACAGATCTTAAGAATACTCCATGTATGTCCACTGGGAATGTGCGTGGTGCTATTGCCAAATATTGGTGATAGCACCAGCATATTTAACACTGCACAAAAACGCCTACAGCACTTCAGAAACTTAATGTGTGTCCACTGGGAATGTGTGTGGTGCTAGTGCCAAACATTGATATTAGCACCAGCATATCCAACACTACACAAATACGCCCACAGCACTTCAGAAATGTCATGTGTGTCTATTTGGAATGTGTGTGGTGCTACTGCCAAATATTTGTATTAGCACCAGCATATCCAACACTACACAAATACGCCCTCAGCACTAAATATTCTTCATTTGTGTCTATGGGAAAGTGCGTTCATCTAGTGCCAAATATTGGCATTAGCACCAGCATACCCAAAACTTCACAAATGCACCTCAGTACTTATGAAATTTCATGTGTGTCTACTAGGAATGTGCGTGGTGCTACTTCAAAATATTGGTATTAGCACCAGCATATCCAACACTAAACAAATACGCCCACAGATCTTAAGAAACTCCATGTATGTCCACTGGGAATGTGCGTGGTGCTATTGCCAAATATTGGTAATAGCACCAGCATATCCAACAATGCACAAAAACGCCTACAGCACTTCAGAAACTTCATGTGCGTCAATTAGGAATATGCGTGGTATTATTGCAAAATATTGTTATTAGCACCAGCATATCCAACACTACACAAATACGCCCTCAGCACTTAATATTCTTCATTTGTGTCTATGGGAAAGTGCGTGCTGCTAGTGCCAAATATTGGCATTAGCACCAGCATACCCAAAACTTCACAAATACACCTCAGTACTTATGAAATTTCATGTGTGTCTACTAGGAATGTGTGTGGTGCTACTTCAAAATATTGGTATTAGCACCAGCATATCCAACACTAAACAAATACGCCCACAGATCTTCAGAAACTCCATGTATGTCCACTGGGAATGTGCGTGGTGCTATTGCCAAATATTGGTAATAGCACCAGCATATCCAACAATGCACAAAAACGCCTACAGCACTTCACAAACTTCATGTGCGTCAATTAGGAATATGCGTGGTATTATTGCAAAATATTGTTATTAGCACCAGCACATCCAACACTACACAAATACGCTCACAGCACTTCAGAAACTATGTGTGTCCACTGGGAATGTGCGTGGTGCTAGTGCCAAATATTGGATTAGCACCAGTTTTTCCAACACTGCAAAAATATGCCCACAGAAAATAAGAAACTTCATGTTTGTCCACTGGGAATATACGTGGTGCTAGTGCAAAATATTGGAATTAGCACCAGCACATCTAACACTACACAAACAAGTCCACAGCACATCAGAAACTTCTTGTGTTTCCACTGGCAATGTGCGTGGTGCTAGTTCCAAATATTTGTATTAGCACCAGCATATCCAACACTACACAAATACACCCTCAGATCTTCAGAAACTTCATATGTGCCCACTGGGAATGTGCGTGGTGCTAATGCCAAATGTTGGTATTAGCACCAGCATATCCAACACCACACAAATACACCCACAGTATTCATGAAATTTCATGTGTGTCTACTATTAATGTGCGTGGTAAAAGTGCAAAATATTGGTATTAGCATCAGCATATCCAACACTATACAAATACGGCCACAGCACTTCAGAAACTTCATGTGTCCACTGGGAATGTACGTGGTGCTAGTGCCAAATATTGGTATTAGCACCAGCATATCCAACACTGCACAAATACGCCCACAGCACTTCAGAAACTTCATGTCTGTTCACGGGGAATGTGCGTTGGTCTAGTGCCAAATATTGGTATTAGCACTAGCATATCCAACACTACACAAATACGCCCACAGCACTTCAGAAACTTCATGTGTGTCCACTGGGAATGTGCGTGGTGCTAGTGAGAAATGTTGGTAATAGCTCCACCATATCCAACACTACACAAACACGCCCACAGCACTTAAGAAACTTCATGTGTGTCCACTGGGAATGTGTGTGGTGCTAGTCCCAAATGTTTGTATTAGATCCAGCATATCCAACACTAAACAAATACGCCCACAGCACTTAAGAAACTTCATGTGTGTCCACTGGGAATATACGTGGTATTAGTGCCAAATATTGGTTTTAGCACCAGAACATCTAACACTACATAAACACGCCCACAGCACATCTGAAACTTCATGTTAGCCTCCGGCAATGTGCGTGGTGCTATTTCCAAATATTAGTATTAGCACCTGCTTATCCAATACTACACAAATACGCCCACAACACTTCAGAAACTTCATGTGTGTCCACTGGCAATGTGCGAGGTGCTAGTGCCAAATGTTGGTATTAGCACCAGCATATCCAACACTACACAAATACGCCCACTGCACTTCAGAAACTTCAAGTTTGTTCACTGGGAATGTGCGCGGTGCTTTTGCCAAATATTGGTATTAGCACCAGCATATGCAACACTACACAAATACACCCACAGCACTTCAGAAACTTCATGTGTGTCCACTGAAAATATATACGTGGTACTAGTTCCAAATATTGGTATTAGCACCAGCATATCCAACACTATACAAATACGCCCACAGCACTTACCAAACTTCATGTGTGTCCACTGGGAATGTGTGTGGTGCTAGTCCCAAATATTAGTATTAGCACCAGCATATCCAACACTACAAAAGTACACCCACAGTACATATGAAATTTCATGTGTGTCTACTATTTATGTGCGTGGTACTAGTGCAAAATATTGGTATTAGCACCAGTATATCCAACACTTTTCAAATACGCCCACACCACTTCTGAAACTTCATGTTTATATATCCACTGGGAATGTGTGGTGCTAGTGCCAAATATTGCAATTAGAACCAGCATATCCAACATTACACAAATACGCCCACAGCAATTCAGAAACTTCATGTGTGTTCACGGGGATTGTACGTGGGCCCAGTGCGAAATATTGGTATTAGAGCCAGCATATCCAACATTACACCAACACGACCGCAGCACATCAGAAACTTCATGTGTGTCCACTGGGAATGTGCGTGGTGCTAGTGCCAAATATTGGTATTAGCACCAGCAAATCCAACACTACAAAAGTATGCACACAGCACTTCAGAAACTTCATGTGTGCCCACTGGGAATGTGTGTGGTGCTAGTCCGAAATATTTGTATTAGCACCAGCATATCCAGCACTACACAAATACGCCCACAGCACTTCAGAAACTTCATGTGTGTTCACGGGGAATGTGCTTGAGTCTAGTGCCAAATATTGGTATTAGCACCAGCATATCCAACACTACACAAACACGACCATAGTACATCAGAAACTTCATATGTGTCAACTGGGAATGTGCGTGGTGCTAGTGCCAAATATTAGTATTAGCTGCAGCATATCCACCACTACACAAGTACACCCACAATACATATGAAATTTCATGTGTGTCTACTATTTATGTGCGTGGTGCTAGTCCCAAATATTGGAATTAGCACCAGCATATCCAACACTGCACAAATACGCCCACAGCACTTCAGAAACTTCATGTGTGTTCACGGGGATTGTGCGTGGGTCTAGTGCCAAATATTGGTATGAGCGCCAGCATATCAAACATTACACAAACACGCCTACAGCACATCAGAAACTTCATGTGTGTCCACTGTTAATGTGCGTGGTGCTAGTGCCAAATATTGGTATTAGCTCCAGCATATCCAACACTACAAAAATACATCCACAGTACTTATGAAATTTCATGTGTGTCTACTATTAATGTGCGTGATACTAGTGCCAAATATTGGATTAGCACCAGTTTTTCCAACACTGCAAGAATATGCCCACAGAAAATAAGAAACTTCATGTTTGTCCACTGGGAATATACGTGGTGCTAGTGCTAAATATTGGTATTAGCACCAGCACATCTAACACTACACAAACACGCCCACAGCACATCAGAAACTTCATGTGTTTCCACTGGCAATGTGCGTGGTGCTAGTTCCAAATATTAGTATTAGCACCAGCATATCCAACACTACACAAATACGCCCTCAGATCTTCAGAAACTTCATGTGTGCCCACTGGGAATGTGCGTGGTGCTAATGCCAAATGTTGGTATTAGCACCAGCATATCCAACACCACACAAATACACCAACAGTATTCATGAAATTTCATGTGTGTCTACTATTAATGTGCGTGGTAAAAGTGCCAAATATTGGTTTTACCATCAGCATATCCAACACTATACAAATACGGCCACAGCACTTCAGAAACTTCATGTGTCCACTGGGAATGTGAGTGGTGCTAGTGCCAAATATTGGTATTTGCTTCAGCATATCCAACACTACAAAAATAAATCCACAGTACTTATGAAATTTCATGTGTGTCTACTATTAATGTGCGTGTAACTAGTGCCAAATATTGTTATTAGCACCAGCATATCAAACACTGCACAAATACGCCCACAGATTTTTAGAAACTTCATGTGTGACCAAAAGGAATGTGCGTGGTGCTAGTGCCAAATATTAGTATTAGCTCCAGCATATCCACCACTACACAAGTACACCCACAGTACATATGAAATTTCATGTGTGTCTACTAATTATGTGCGTGGTACTAGTGCCAAATATTGGTATTAGCACCAGCATATCCAACACTACACAAATACGCCCACAGCACTTCGGAAACTTCTTGTATGTCCACTCGGAATGTGTGTGATGCTAGTCCCAAATATTTCAATTAGCACCAGCATATCCAGCACTACACTAATACGCCCACTGCACTTCAGAAACTTCATGTGTGTTCACGGGGAATGTGCGTGGGTCTAGTGCCAAATATTGGTATTAGCACCATCATATCCAACATTACACAAACACGCCCACAGATCATCAGAAACTTCATGTGTGTCCACTGTTAATGTGCGTGGTGCTAGTGCCAAATATTGGTATTAGCACCAGCACATCCAACACTACACATATATGCCCAAAGCACTTCAGAAAATTCATGTGTTTTCACGGGAAATGTGCGTGGTGCTAGTGCCAAATATTGGTATTTGCTTCAGCATATCCAACACTACAAAAATAAATCAACAGTACTTATGAAATTTCATGTGTGTCCACTATTAATGTGCGTGTAACTAGTGCCAAATATTGGTATTAGCACCAGCATATCAAACACTGCACAAATACGCCCACAGATTTTCAGAAACTTCATGTGTGTCCACAAGGAATGTGCGTGGTGCTAGTGCCAAATATTGGTATTAGCACAAGTATATCCAACACTACACAAATACACCCACAGCACTTCAGAAACTTCATGTGTGTCCACTGGGAATATGCGTGGTACTAGTGCCAAATATTGGTATTAGCACCAGCATATCCAACACTACACAAATACGCCCACAGCACTTCGGAAACTTCTTGTATGTCCACTGGGAATGTGTGTGATGCTAGTGCCAAATATTGGAATTAGCACCAGCATATCCAATATACACAAACACGCCCACAGCACATCAGAAACTTCATGTGTGTCCACTGTTAATGTGCGTGGTGCTAGTGCCAAATATTGGTATTAGCACCAGCATATGCAACTCTACACAAATACATCCACAGTACTTATGAAATTTCATGTGTGTCTACTAGGAATGTGCGTGGTACTAGTGCCAACTATTGGTATTAGCACCAGCATATCCAACACTGCACAATTACGCCCACAGTACTTCAGTAACTTCATGTATGTCTACTAGGAATGTGTGTGGTACTAGTGCCAAATATTGGTATTAGCACCAGCACATCCAACACTACACAGTTACGCCCACAGCACTTCAGAAACTTCATGTGTGTCCACTGGGAATGTGCGTGGTGCTAGTGCCAAATATTGGTATTAGCACCAGCATATCCAACACTACACAAATACGCCCACAGCATATCAGAATCCTCATGTCTGTACACTGGGAATGTGCGTGGTGCTAGTACCAAATATTGGTATTAGCACCAGCATATCCAACACTACACAAATTCTCCCACAGCATTTAAGAATCTTCATGTGTGTCCACTGGGAACGTGCGTGGGGCTAGTTCCAAATATTGGTATTAGCACCAGCATATCCAACACTACACAAATACGCCCGCAGCACTTCAGAAAGGTCATGTTTGTCCACTGCTAATGTGCGTGGTGCTAGTGCCAAATATTGGTATTAGCACCAGCATATCCAACATTACACAAATACGCACATAGTAGTTAAGAATCTTCATGTGTGTCCACTGGAAATGAGCGTGGTGCTAGTGCCAAATATTGGTATTAGCACCAGCATATCTAACATTACACAAATACGCCCACAGTAGTTAAGAAACTTTATGTGTGTCCACTGGGAAAGTGCGTGGGGCTAGTGCCAAATATTGGTATTAGCACCAGCATATCCAACATTACACAAATACGCCCACAGTAGTTAAGAATCTTCATGTGTGTCCACTGGGAATGTGCGTGGTGCTAGTGCCAAACATTGGTATTAGCACCAGCATATCCAACACTACACAAATACGCCCACAGCACTTCAGAAAGGTCATGTGTGTCCACTGGGAATGTGCGTGGTGCTAGTGCCAAATATTGGAATTACCACCAGCATATCCAACACTACACAAATACGCCCGCAGCACTTCAGAAACTTCATGTGTGTCCACTGGGAATGTGCATGGTGTTAGTGCCAAATATTGGTATTAGCACCAGTATATCCAACATTACACAAATACGCACACAGTAGTTATTAATCTTCATGTGTGACCACTGGGAAAGTTTGTGGTGCTAGTGCCAAATATTGGTATTAGCACCAGCTTATCCAACACTACACAAATACACCCACAGCACTTCAGAAAGGTCATGTGTGTCCACTGGGAATGTGCGTGGTGCTAGTGCCAAATATTGGTATTAGCACCAGCACATCAAACACTACACAGATACGCCCACAGCACTTCAGAAACTTCATGTGTGTCCACTGGGAATGTGCGTGCTGCTAGTGCCAAATATTGGTATTAGCACCAGCATATCCAACATTACACAAATACGCCCGCAGCACTTCAGAAAAGTCATTTTTGTCCACTGGTAATGTGCGTGGTGCTAGTGCCAAATATTGGTATTAGCAGCAGCATATCCAACATTACACAAATACGCACACAGTAGTTAAGAAACTTCATGTGTGTCCACTGGGAAAGTGCGTGGTGCTAGTGCCAAATATTGGTATTAGCACCAGCATATCCAACACTACACAAATACGCCCACAGCATATCAGAATCCTCATGTCTGTACACTGGGAATGTGCGTGGTGCTAGTACCAAATATTGGTATTAGCACCAGCATATTCAACACTACACAAATTCTCCCACAGCATTTAAGAATCTTCATGTGTGTCCACTGGGAACGTGCGTGGGGCTAGTGCCAAATATTGGTATTAGCACCAGCATATCCAACACTACACAAATACGCCCGCAGCACTTCAGAAAGGTCATGTTTGTCCACTGGTAATGTGCGTGGTGCTAGTGCCAAATATTGGTATTAGCACCAGCATATTAAACATTACACAAATACGCACATAGTAGTTAAGAATCTTCATGTGTGTCCACTGGGAATGAGCGTGGTGCTAGTGCCAAATATTGGTATTAGCACCAGCATATCTAACATTACACAAATACGCCCACAGCATATCAGAATCCTCATGTCTGTACACTGGGAATGTGCGTGGTGCTAGTACCAAATATTGGTATTAGCACCAGCATATCCAACATTACACAAATACGCCCAGAGTAGTTAAGAATCTTCATGTGTGTCCACTGGGAATGTGCGTGGTGCTAGTGCCAAATATTGGTATTAGCACCAGCATATCCAACACTACACAAATACGCCCACAGCACTTCAGAAAGGTCATGTGTGTCCACTGGGAATGTGCGTGGTGCTAGTACCAAATATTGGAATTACCACCAGCATATCCAACACTACACAAATACGCCCGCAGCACTTCAGAAACTTCATGTGTGTCCACTGGGAATGTGCATGGTGTTAGTGCCAAATATTGGTATTAGCACCAGTATATCCAACATTACACAAATACGCACACAGTAGTTAAAAATCTTCATGTGTGACCACTGGGAAAGTTTGTGGTGCTAGTGCCAAATATTGGTATTAGCACCAGCTTATCCTCCACTACACAAATACACCCACAGCACTTCAGAAAGGTCATGTGTGTCCACTGGGAATGTACGTGGTGCTAGTGCCAAATATTGGTATTAGCACCAGCACATCAAACACTACACAGATACGCCCACAGCACTTCAGAAACTTCATGTGTGTCCACTGGGAATGTGCGTGGTGCTAGTGCCAAATATTGGTATTAGCACCAGCATATCTAACACTACACAAATACGCCCACAGCACTTCAGAAAGATCATGTGTGTCCACTGGGAATGTGCGTGATGCTAGTGCCAAATATTGGTATTAGCACCAGCATATCCAACATTACACAAATACGCCCGCAGCACTTCAGAAAGGTCATTTTTTTCCACTGGTAATGTGCGTGGTGCTAGTGCCAAATATTGGTATTAGCAGCAGCATATCCAACATTACACAAATACGCACACAGTAGTTAAGAAACTTCATGTGTGTCCACTGGGAATGTGCGTGGTGCTAGTGCCAAATATTGGTATTAGCACCAGCATATCCAACACTACACAAATACGCCCACAGCATATCAGAATCCTCATGTCTGTACACTGGGAATGTGCGTGGTGCTAGTACCAAATATTGGTATTAGCACCAGCATATCCAACACTACACAAAGACGCACACAGTAGTTAAAAATCTTCATGTGTGACCACTGGGAAAGAGTGTGGTGCTAGTGCCAAATATTGGTATTAGCACCAGCATATCCAACACTACACAAATACACCCACAGCACTTCAGAAAGGTCATGTGTGTCCACTGGGAATGTGCGTGGTACTAGTGCCAAATATTGGTATTAGCACCAGCACATCCAACACTACACAGTTACGCCCACAGCACTTCAGAAACTTCATGTGTGTCCACTGGGAATGTGCGTGGTGCTAGTGCCAAATATTGGTATTAGCACCAGCATATCCAACACTACACAAATACGCCCACAGCATATCGGAATCCTCATGTCTGTGCACTGGGAATGTGCGTGGTGCTAGTACCAAATATTGGTATTAGCACCAGCATATCCAACACTACACAAATTCTCCCACAGCATTTAAGAATCTTCATGTGTGTCCACTGGGAACGTGCGTGGGGCTAGTGCCAAATATTGGTATTAGCACCAGCATATCCAACACTACACAAATACGCCCGCAGCACTTCAGAAAGGTCATGTTTGTCCACTGGTAATGTGCGTGGTGCTAGTGCCAAATATTGGTATTAGCACCAGCATATCCAACATTACACAAATACGCACACAGTAGTTAAAAAAATTCATGTGTGTACACTGGGAATGTGCGTGGTGCTAGTGCCAAATATTGGTATTAGCACCAGCATATCCAACATTACACAAATACGCACATAGTAGTTAAGAATCTTCATGTGTGTCCACTGGGAATGAGCGTGGTGCTAGTGCAAAATAATCGTATTAGCACCAGCATATCTAACATTACACAAATACGCCCACAGTAGTTAAGAAACTTTATGTGTGTCCACTGGGAAAGTGCGTGGGGCTAGTGCCAAATATTGGTATTAGCACCAGCATATCCAACATTACACAAATACGCCCAGAGTAGTTAAGAATCTTCATGTGTGTCCACTGGGAATGTGCGTGGTGCTAGTGCCAAATATTGGTATTAGCACCAGCATATCCAACACTACACAAATACGCCCACAGCACTTCAGAAAGGTCATGTGTGTCCACTGGGAATGTGCGTGGTGCTAGTGCCAAATATTGGAATTACCACCAGCATATCCAACACTACACAAATACGCCCGCAGCACTTCAGAAACTTCATGTGTGTCCACTGGGAATGTGCATGGTGTTAGTGCCAAATATTGGTATTAGCACCAGTATATCCAACATTACACAAATACGCACACAGTAGTTAAAAATCTTCATGTGTGACCACTGGGAAAGTTTGTGGTGCTAGTGCCAAATATTGGTATTAGCACCAGCTTATCCAGCACTACACAAATACACCCACAGCACTTCAGAAAGGTCATGTGTGTCCACTGGGAATGTGCGTGGTGCTAGTGCCAAATATTGGTATTAGCACCAGCATATCCAACATTACACAATTACGCCCACAGCACTTCAGAAACTTCATGTGTGTCCACTGGGAATGTGCGTGGTGCTAGTGCCAAATATTGGTATTAGCACCAGCATATCTAACACTACACAAATACGCCCACAGCACTTCAGAAAGATCATGTGTGTCCACTGGGAATGTGCGTGGTGCTAGTGCCAAATATTGGTATTAGCACCAGCATATCCAACATTACACAAATACGCCCGCAGCACTTCAGAAAGGTCATTTTTGTCCACTGGTAATGTGCGTGGTACTAGTGCCAAATATTGGTATTAGCACCAGCATATCCAACATTACACAAATACGCACACAGTAGTTAAGAAACTTCATGTGTGTCCACTGGGAATGTGCGTGGTGCTAGTGCCAAATATTGGAATTAGCACCAGCATATCCAACACTACACAAATACGCCCACAGCACTTCAGAAACTTCATGTGTGTCCACTGGGAATTTGCGTGGGGCTAGTGCCAAATATTGGTATTAGCACCAGCATATCCAACATTACACAAATACACACACAGTAGTTAAAAATCTTCATGTGTGACCACTGGGAAAGTGCGTGGTGATAGTGCCAAATATTGGTATTAGCACCAGCATATCCAACACTACACAAATACGCCCACAGCATATCAGAATCCTCATGTCTGTACACTGGGAATGTGAGTGGTGCTAGTACCAAATATTGGTATTAGCACCAGCATATCCAACACTACACAAATTCTCCCACAGCATTTCAGAATCTTCATGTGTGTCCACTGGGAACGTGCGTGGGGCTAGCGCCAAATATTGGTATTAGCACCAGCATATCCAACATTACACAAATACGCACACAGTAGTTAAAAATCTTCATGTGTGACCACTGGGAAAGTGTGTGGTGCTAGTGCCAAATATTGGTATTAGCACCAGCATATCCAACACTACACAAATACACCCACAGCACTTCAGAAAGGTCATGTGTGTCCACTGGGAATGTGCGTGGTACTAGTGCCAAATATTGGTATTAGCACCAGCACATCCAACACTACACAGTTACGCCCACAGCACTTCAGAAACTTCATGTGTGTCCACTGGGAATGTGCGTGGTGCTAGTGCCAAATATTGGTATTAGCACCAGCATATCTAACACTACACAAATACGCCCACAGCACTTAAGAAAGATCATGTGTGTCCACTTAGAATGTGCGTGGTGCTAGTGCCAAATATTGGTATTAGCACCAGCATATCCAACACTACACAAATACGCCCGCAGCACTTCAGAAAGGTCATGTTTGTCCACTGGTAATGTGCGTGGTGCTAATGCCAAATATTGGTATTAGCACCAGCATATCCAACATTACACAAATACGCACACAGTAGTTAAGAAACTTCATGTGTGTCCACTGGGAATGTGCGTGGTGCTAGTGCCAAATATTGGTATTAGCACCAGCATATCCAACATTACACAATTACGCCCACATCACTTCAGAAACTTCATGTGTGTCCATTGGGAATTTGCGTGGGGCTAGTGCCAAATATTGGTATTAGCACCAGCATATCCAACATTACACAAATACACAAATAGTAGTTAAAAATCTTCATGTGTGACCACTGGGAAAGTGCGTGGTTCTAGTGCCAAATATTGGTATTAGCACCACCATATCCAACACTACACAAATACGCCCACAGCATATCAGAATCCTCATGTCTGTACACTGGGAATGTGCGTGGTGCTTGTACCAAATATTGGTATTAGCACCAGCATATCCAACTTTACACAAATTCTCCCACAGCATTTCAGAATCTTCATGTGTGTCCACTGGGAACGTGCGTGGGGCTAGTGCCAAATATTGGTATTAGCACCAGTATATCCAACATTACACAAATACGCACACAGTAGTTAAAAATCTTCATGTGTAACCACTGGGAAAGTGTGTGGTGCTAGTGCCAAATATTGGTATTAGCACCAGCATATCCAACACTACACAAATACACCCACAGCACTTCAGAAAGGTCATGTGTGTCCACTGGGAATGTGCGTGGTGCTAGTGCCAAATATTGGTATTAGCACCAGCATATCTAACACTACACAAATACGCCCACAGCACTTAAGAAAGATCATGTGTGTCCACTTAGAATGTGCGTGGTGCTAGTGCCAAATATTGGTATTAGCACCAGCATATCCAACACTACACAAATACGCCCGCAGCACTTCAGAAAGGTCATGTTTGTCCACTGGTAATGTGCGTGGTGCTAATGCCAAATATTGGTATTAGCACCAGCATATCCAACATTACACAAATACGCACACAGTAGTTAAGAAACTTCATGTGTGTCCACTGGTAATGTGCGTGGTGCTAGTGCCAAATATTGGTATTAGCACCAGCATATCCAACATTACACAATTACGCCCACAGCACTTCAGAAACTTCATGTGTGTCCATTGGGAATTTGCGTGGGGCTAGTGCCAAATATTGGTATTAGCACCAGCATATCCAACATTACACAAATACACAAATAGTAGTTAAAAATCTTCATGTGTGACCACTGGGAAAGTGCGTGGTGCTAGTGCCAAATATTGGTATTAGCACCAGCATATCCAACACTACACAAATACGCCCACGGCATATCAGAATCCTCATGTCTGTACACTGGGAATGTGCGTGGTGCTTGTACCAAATATTGGTATTAGCACCAACATATCCAACACTACACAAATTCTCCCACAGCATTTCAGAATCTTCATGTGTGTCCACTGGGAACGTGCGTGGGGCTAGTGCCAAATATTGGTATTAGCACCAGTATATCCAACATTACACAAATACGCACACAGTAGTTAAAAATCTTCATGTGTGACCACTGGGAAAGTGTGTGGTGCTAGTGCCAAATATTGGTATTAGCACCAGCATATCCAACACTACACAAATACACCCACAGCACTTCAGAAAGGTCATGTGTGTCCACTGGGAATGTGCGTGGTGCTAGTGCCAAATATTGGTATTAGCACCAGCACATCCAACACTACACAGATACGCCCACAGCACTTCTGATACTTCATGTGTGTCCACTGGGAATGTGCGTGGTGCTAGTGCCAAATATTGGTATTAGCACCAGCATATCCAACATTACCCAAATACGCACACAGTAGTTAAGAATCTTCATGTGTGTCCACTGGGAAAGTGCGTGGTGCCAGTGCCAAATATTGGTATTAGCACCAGCATATCCAACACTACACAAATTCTCCCACAGCATTTAAGAATCTTCATGTGTGTCCACTGGGAACGTGCGTGGGGCTAGTGCCAAATATTGGTATTAGCACCAGTATATCCAACATTACACAAATACCCACACAGTAGTTAAAAATCTTCATATGTGACCACTGGGAAAGTGTGTGGTGCTAGTGCCAAATATTGGTATTAGCACCAGCTTATCCAACACTACACAAATACACCCACAGCACTTCAGAAAGGTCATGTGTGTCCACTGGGAATGTGCGTGGTGCTAGTGCCAAATATTGGTATTAGCACCAGCACATCCAACACTACACAGATACGCCCACAGCACTTCAGAAACTTCATGTGTGTCCACTGGGAATGTGCGTGGTGCTATTGCCAAATATTGGTATTAGCACCAGCATATCTAACACTACACAAATATGCCCACAGCACTTAAGAAAGATCATGTGTGTCCACTTAGAATGTGTGTGGTGCTAGTGCCAAATATTGGTATTAGCACCAGCATATCCAACACTACACAAATACGCCCGCAGCACTTCAGAAAGGTCATGTTTGTCCACTGGTAATGTGCGTGGTGCTAGTGCCAAATATTGGTATTAGCACCAGCATATCCAACATTACACAAATACGCACACAGTAGTTAAGAAACTTCATGTGTGTCCACTGGTAATGTGCGTGGTGCTAGTGCCAAATATTGGTATTAGCACCAGCATATCCAACATTACACAATTACGCCCACAGCACTTCAGAAACTTCATGTGTGTCCACTGGGAATTTGCGTGGGGCTAGTGCCAAATATTGGTATTAGCACCAGCATATCCAACATTACACAAATACACAAATAGTAGTTAAAAATCTTCATGTGTGACCACTGGGAAAGTGCGTGGTGCTAGTGCCAAATATTGGTATTAGCACCAGCATATCTAACACTACACAAATACGCCCACAGCATATCAGAATCCTCATGTCTGTACACTGGGAATGTGCGTGGTGCTTGTACCAAATATTGGTATTAGCACCAACATATCCAACACTACACAAATTCTCCCACAGCATTTCAGAATCTTCATGTGTGTCCACTGGGAACGTGCGTGGGGCTAGTGCCAAATATTGGTATTAGCACTAGTATATCCAACATTACACAAATACGCACACAGTAGTTAAAAATCTTCATGTGTGACCACTGGGAAAGTGTGTGGTGCTAGTGCCAAATATTGGTATTAGCACCAGCATATCCAACACTACACAAATACACCCACAGCACTTCAGAAAGGTCATGTGTGTCCACTGGGAATTTGCGTGGTGCTAGTGCCAAATATTGGTATTAGCACCAGCACATCCAACACTACACAGATACGCCCACAGCACTTCTGATACTTCATGTGTGTCCACTGGGAATGTGCGTGGTGCTAGTGCCAAATATTGGTATTAGCACCAGCATATTCAACACTACACAAATACGCTCAGAGCATATCAGAATCCTCATGTGTGTACACTGGGAATGTGCGGTGTACTAGTACCAAATATTGGTATTAGCACCAGCATATCCAACATTACCCAAATACGCACACAGTAGTTAAGAATCTTCATGTGTGTCCACTGGGAAAGTGCGTGGTGCCAGTGCCAAATATTGGTATTAGCACCAGCATATCCAACACTACACAAATACGCCCACAGCATTTCAGAAAGGTCATGTGTGTCCACTAGGAATGTGCGTGGTGCTAGTGCCAAATATTGGTATTAGCACCAGCATATCCAACAATACACAGATACGCCTACAGCACTTCAGAAACTTCATGTGTGTCCACTGGGAATGTGCGTGGTGCTAGTGCCAAATATTGGTATTAGCACCAGCATATCTAACACTACACAAATACGCCCACAGCACTTCAGAAAGGTCATGTGTGTCCACTGGGAATGTGCGTGGTGCTAGTGCCAAATATTGGTATTAGCACCAGCATATCCAACACTACACAAATACGCCCGCAGCACTTCAGAAAGGTCGTGTGTGTCCACTGGTAATGTGCGTGGTGCTAGTGCCAAATATTGGTATTAGCACCAGCATATCCAACACTGCACAAATACGCCCACAGCACTTCAGAAACTTCATGTGTGTCCACTGGGAATGTGCGTGGGGCTAGTGCCAAATATTGGTATTAGCACCAGCATATCCAACATTACACAAAATACGCACACAGTAGTTAAGAATCTTCATGTGTGTCCACTGGGAATGTGCGTGGTGCTAGTGCCAAATATTGGTATTAGCACCAGCATATCCAACACTACACAAATGCGCCCACAGCACTTCAGAAACTTCATGTGTGTCCACTGGGAATGTGCGTGGTGCTAGTGCCAAATATTTGTATTAGCACCAACATATCCAACACTACACAAATACGCCCACAGCAGTTAAGAAACTTCATGTGTGTCCACTGGGAATGTGCATGGTGTTAGTGCCAAATATTGGTATTAGCACCAGCATATCCAACACTACACAAATAAGCCCACATTACTTCAGAAAGGTCATGTGTGTCCACTGGGAATGTGCGCGGTGCTAGTTCCAAATATTGGTATTAGCACCAGCATATCCAACACTACACAAATAAGCCCACATTACTTCAGAAAGGTCATGAGTGTCCACTGGGAATGTGCGTGGTGCTAGTTCCAAATATTGGTATTAGCACCAGCATATCCAACACTACACAAATACGCCCAAAGCACTTCAGAAAGGTCATTTGTGTCCACTGGGAATGTGCGTGGTGCTAGTACCCAATTTTGGTATTAGCACCACCATATCCAACACTACACAAATACGCCCACAGCATTTCAGAAAGGTCATGTGTGTCCACTGGTAATGTGCGTGGTGCTAGTGCCAAATATTGGTATTAGCACCAGCATATCAAACACTACACAATACGCCCACAGCACTTCAGAAACTTCATGTGTGTCCACTGGGAATGTGCGTGGGGCTAGTGCCAAATATTGGTATTAGCACCAGCATATCCAACATTACACAAATACGCACACAGTAGTTAAGAATCTTCATGTGTGTCCACTGGGAATGTGCGTGGTGCTAGTGCCAAATATTGGTATTAGCACCAGCATATCCAACACTACACAAATGCGCCCACAGCACTTCAGAAACTTCATGTGTGTCCACTGGGAATGTGCGTGGTGCTAGTGCCAAATATTTGTATTAGCACCAACATATCCAACACTACACAAATACGCCCACAGCAGTTAAGAAACTTCATGTGTGTCCACTGGGAATGTGCATGGTGCTAGTGCCAAATATTGGTATTAGCACCAGCATATCCAACACTACACAAATAAGCCCACATTACTTCAGAAAGGTCATGTGTGTCCACTGGGAATGTGCGTGGTGCTAGTTCCAAATATTGGTATTAGCACCAGCATATCCAACACTACACAAATAAGCCCACATTACTTCAGAAAGGTCATGAGTGTCCACTGGGAATGTGCGTGGTGCTAGTGCCAAATATTGGTATTAGCACCAGCATATCCAACACTACACAAATACGCCCACAGCACTTAAGAAAGGTCATTTGTGTCCACTGGGAATGTGCGTGGTGCTAGTACCAAATATTGGTATTAGCACCACCATATCCAACACTACACAAATACGCCCACAGCATTTCAGAAAAGTCATGTGTGTCCTCTGGTAATGTGCGTGGTGCTAGTGCCAAATATTGGTATTAGCACCAGCATATCAAACACTACACAGATACGCCCACAGCACTTCAGAAACTTCATGTGTGTCCACTGGGAATGTGCGTGGTGCTAGTGCCAAATATTGGTATTAGCACCAGCATATCTAACACTACACAAATACGCCCACAGCACTTCAGAAAGATCATGTGTGTCCACTGGGAATGTGCGTGGTGCTAGTGCCAAATATTGGTATTAGCACCAGCATATCCAACATTACACAAATACGCACACAGTAGTTAAAAATCTTCATGTGTGACCACTGGGAAAGTGTGTGGTGCTAGTGCCAAATATTGGTATTAGCACCAGCATATCCAACACTACACAAATACACCCACAGCACTTCAGAAAGGTCATGTGTGTCCACTGGGAATGTGCGTGGTACTAGTGCCAAATATTGGTATTAGCACCAGCACATCCAACACTACACAGTTACGCCCACAGCACTTCAGAAACTTCATGTGTGTCCACTGGGAATGTGCGTGGTGCTAGTGCCAAATATTGGTATTAGCACCAGCATATCCAACACTACACAAATACGCCCACAGCACTTAAGAAAGGTCATTTGTGTCCACTGGGAATGTGCGTGGTGCTAGTACCAAATATTGGTATTAGCACCACCATATCCAACACTACACAAATACGCCCACAGCATTTCAGAAAGGTCATGTGTGTCCACTGGTAATGTGCGTGGTGCTAGTGCCAAATATTGGTATTAGCACCAGCATATCAAACACTACACAGATACGCCCACAGCACTTCAGAAACTTCATGTGTGTCCACTGGGAATGTGCGTGGTGCTAGTGCCAAATATTGGTATTAGCACCAGCATATCTAACACTACACAAATACGCCCACAGCACTTCAGAAAGATCATGTGTGTCCACTGGGAATGTGCGTGGTGCTAGTGCCAAATATTGGTATTAGCACCAGCATATCCAACATTACACAAATACGCACACAGTAGTTAAAAATCTTCATGTGTGACCACTGGGAAAGTGTGTGGTGCTAGTGCCAAATATTGGTATTAGCACCAGCATATCCAACACTACACAAATACACCCACAGCACTTCAGAAAGGTCATGTGTGTCCACTGGGAATGTGCGTGGTACTAGTGCCAAATATTGGTATTAGCACCAGCACATCCAACACTACACAGTTACGCCCACAGCACTTCAGAAACTTCATGTGTGTCCACTGGGAATGTGCGTGGTGCTAGTGCCAAATATTGGTATTAGCACCAGCATATCTAACACTACACAAATACGCCCACAGCACTTAAGAAAGATCATGTGTGTCCACTTAGAATGTGCGTGGTGCTAGTGCCAAATATTGGTATTAGCACCAGCATATCCAACACTACACAAATACGCCCGCAGCACTTCAGAAAGGTCATGTTTGTCCACTGCTAATGTGCGTGGTGCTAGTGCCAAATATTGGTATTAGCACCAGCATATCCAACATTACACAAATACGCACACAGTAGTTAAGAAACTTCATGTGTGTCCACTGGGAATGTGCGTGGTGCTAGTGCCAAATATTGGTATTAGCACCAGCATATCCAACATTACACAATTACGCCCACAGCACTTCAGAAACTTCATGTGTGTCCATTGGGAATTTGCGTGGGGCTAGTGCCAAATATTGGTATTAGCACCAGCATATCCAACACTACACAAATACGCCCACAGCATATCAGAATCCTAATGTCTGTACACTGGGAATGTGCGTGGTGCTTGTACCAAATATTGGTATTAGCACCAGCATATCCAACACTACACAAATTCTCCCACAGCATTTCAGAATCTTCATGTGTGTCCACTGGGAACGTGCGTGGGGCTAGTGCCAAATATTGGTATTAGCACCAGTATATCCAACATTACACAAATACGCACACAGTAGTTAAAAATCTTCATGTGTGACCACTGGGAAAGTGTGTGGTGCTAGTGCCAAATATTGGTATTAGCACCAGCATATCCAACACTACACAAATACACCCACAGCACTTCAGAAAGGTCATGTGTGTCCACTGGGAATGTGCGTGGTGCTAGTGCCAAATATTGGTATTAGCACCAGCATATCTAACACTACACAAATACGCCCACAGCACTTAAGAAAGATCATGTGTGTCCACTTAGAATGTGCGTGGTGCTAGTGCCAAATATTGGTATTAGCACCAGCATATCCAACACTACACAAATACGCCCGCAGCACTTCAGAAAGGTCATGTTTGTCCACTGGTAATGTGCGTGGTGCTAGTGCCAAATATTGGTATTAGCACCAGCATATCCAACATTATACAAATACGCACACAGTAGTTAAGAAACTTCATGTGTGTCCACTGGGAATGTGCGTGGTGCTAGTGCCAAATATTGGTATTAGCACCAGCATATCCAACATTACACAATTACGCCCACAGCACTTCAGAAACTTCATGTGTGTCCATTGGGAATTTGCGTGGGGCTAGTGCCAAATATTGGTATTAGCACCAGCATATCCAACATTACACAAATACACAAATAGTAGTTAAAAATCTTCATGTGTGACCACTGGGAAAGTGCGTGGTGCTAGTGCCAAATATTGGTATTAGCACCAGCATATCCAACACTACACAAATACGCCCACAGCATATCAGAATCCTCATGTCTGTACACTGGGAATGTGCGTGGTGCTTGTACCAAATATTGGTATTAGCACCAGCATATCCAACACTACACAAATTCTCCCACAGCATTTCAGAATCTTCATGTGTGTCCACTGGGAACGTGCGTGGGGCTAGTGCCAAATATTGGTATTAGCACCAGTATATCCAACATTACACAAATACGCACACAGTAGTTAAAAATCTTCATGTGTGACCACTGGGAAAGTGTGTGGTGCTAGTGCCAAATATTGGTATTAGCACCAGCATATCCAACACTACACAAATACACCCACAGCACTTCAGAAAGGTCATGTGTGTCCACTGGGAATGTGCGTGGTGCTAGTGCCAAATATTGGTATTAGCACCAGCACATCCAACACTACACAGATACGCCCACAGCACTTCTGATACTTCATTTGTGTCCACTGGGAATGTGCGTGGTGCTAGTGCCAAATATTGGTATTAGCACCAGCATATCCAACACTACACAAATACGCTCAGAGCATATCAGAATCCTCATGTGTGTACACTGGGAATGTGCGGTGTACTAGTACCAAATATTGGTATTAGCACCAGCATATCCAACATTACCCAAATACGCACACAGTAGTTAAGAATCTTCATGTGTGTCCACTGGGAAAGTGCGTGGTGCCAGTGCCAAATATTGGTATTAGCACCAGCATATCCAACACTACACAAATTCTCCCACAGCATTTAAGAATCTTCATGTGTGTCCACTGGGAACGTGCGTGGGGCTAGTGCCAAATATTGGTATTAGCACCAGTATATCCAACATTACACAAATACGCACACAGTAGTTAAAAATCTTCATATGTGACCACTGGGAAAGTGTGTGGTGCTAGTGCCAAATATTGGTATTAGCACCAGCTTATCCAACACTACACAAATACACCCACAGCACTTCAGAAAGGTCATGTGTGTCCACTGGGAATGTGCGTGGTGCTAGTGCCAAATATTGGTATTAGCACCAGCACATCCAACACTACACAGATACGCCCACAGCACTTCAGAAACTTCATGTGTGTCCGCTGGGAATGTGCGTGGTGCTAGTGCCAAATATTGGTATTAGCACCAGCATATCTAACACTACACAAATATGCCCACAGCACTTCAGAAAGGTCATGTTTGTCCACTGGTAATGTGCGTGGTGCTAGTGCCAAATATTGGTATTAGCACCAGCATATCCAACATTACACAAATACGCACACAGTAGTTAAGAAACTTCATGTGTGTCCACTGGGAATGTGCGTGGTGCTAGTGCCAAATATTGGTATTAGCACCAGCATATCCAACATTACACAATTACGCCCACAGCACTTCAGAAACTTCATGTGTGTCCACTGGGAATTTGCGTGGGGCTAGTGCCAAATATTGGTATTAGCACCAGCATATCCAACATTACACAAATACACAAATAGTAGTTAAAAATCTTCATGTGTGAATACTGGGAAAGTGCGTGGTGCTAGTGCCAAATATTGGTATTAGCACCAGCTTATCCAACACTACACAAATACACCCACAGCACTTCAGAAAGGTCATGTGTGTCCACTGGGAATGTGCGTGGTGCTAGGGCCAAATATTGGTATTAGCACCAGCACATCCAACACTACACAGATACGCCCACAGCACTTCAGAAACTTCATGTGTGTCCGCTGGGAATGTGCGTGGTGCTAGTGCCAAATATTGGTATTAGCACCAGCATATCTAACACTACACAAATATGCCCACAGCACTTCAGAAAGGTCATGTTTGTCCACTGGTAATGTGCGTGGTGCTAGTGCCAAATATTGGTATTAGCACCAGCATATCCAACATTACACAAATACGCACACAGTAGTTAAGAAACTTCATGTGTGTCCACTGGGAATGTGCGTGGTGCTAGTGCCAAATATTGGTATTAGCACCAGCATATCCAACATTACACAATTACGCCCACAGCACTTCAGAAACTTCATGTGTGTCCACTGGGAATTTGCGTGGGGCTAGTGCCAAATATTGGTATTAGCACCAGCATATCCAACATTACACAAATACACAAATAGTAGTTAAAAATCTTCATGTGTGAATACTGGGAAAGTGCGTGGTGCTAGTGCCAAATATTGGTATTAGCACCAGCATATCCAACACTACACAAATACGCCCACAGCATATCAGAATCCTCATGTCTGTACACTGGGAATGTGCGTGGTGCTTGTACCAAATATTGGTATTAGCACCAACATATCCAACACTACACAAGTTCTCCCACAGCATTTCAGAATCTTCATGTGTGTCCACTGGGAACGTGCGTGGGGCTAGTGCCAAATATTGGTATTAGCACTAGTATATCCAACATTACACAAATACGCACACAGTAGTTAAAAATCTTCATGTGTGACCACTGGGAAAGTGTGTGGTGCTAGTGCCATATATTGGTATTAGCACCAGCATATCCAACACTACACAAATACGCTCAGAGCATATCAGAATCCTCATGTGTGTACACTGGGAATGTGCGGTGTACTAGTACCAAATATTGGTATTAGCACCAGCATATCCAACATTACCCAAATACGCACACAGTAGTTAAGAATCTTCATGTGTGTCCACTGGGAAAGTGCGTGGTGCCAGTGCCAAATATTGGTATTAGCACCAGCATATCCAACACTACACAAATACGCCCACAGCATTTCAGAAAGGTCATGTGTGTCCACTAGGAATGTGCGTGGTGCTAGTGCCAAATATTGGTATTAGCACCAGCATATCCAACAATACACAGATACGCCTACAGCACTTCAGAAACTTCATGTGTGTCCACTGGGAATGTGCGTGGTGCTAGTGCCAAATATTGGTATTAGCACCAGCATATCTAACACTACACAAATACGCCCACAGCACTTCAGAAAGGTCATGTGTGTCCACTGGGAATGTGCGTGGTGCTAGTGCCAAATATTGGTATTAGCACCAGCATATCCAACACTACACAAATACGCCCGCAGCACTTCAGAAAGGTCGTGTGTGTCCACTGGTAATGTGCGTGGTGCTAGTGCCAAATATTGGTATTAGCACCAGCATATCCAACACTGCACAAATACGCCCACAGCACTTCAGAAACTTCATGTGTGTCCACTGGGAATGTGCGTGGGGCTAGTGCCAAATATTGGTATTAGCACCAGCATATCCAACATTACACAAATACGCACACAGTAGTTAAGAATCTTCATGTGTGTCCACTGGGAATGTGCGTGGTGCTAGTGCCAAATATTGGTATTAGCACCAGCATATCCAACACTACACAAATGCGCCCACAGCACTTCAGAAACTTCATGTGTGTCCACTGGGAATGTGCGTGGTGCTAGTGCCAAATATTTGTATTAGCACCAACATATCCAACACTGCACAAATACGCCCACAGCAGTTAAGAAACTTCATGTGTGTCCACTGGGAATGTGCATGGTGCTAGTGCCAAATATTGGTATTAGCACCAGCATATCCAACACTACACAAATAAGCCCACATTACTTCAGAAAGGTCATGTGTGTCCACTGGGAATGTGCGTGGTGCTAGTTCCAAATATGGGTATTAGCACCAGCATATCCAACACTACACAAATAAGCCCACATTACTTCAGAAAGGTCATGAGTGTCCACTGGGAATGTGCGTGGTGCTAGTTCCAAATATTGGTATTAGCACCAGCATATCCAACACTACACAAATACGCCCAAAGAACTTCAGAAAGGTCATTTGTGTCCACTGGGAATGTGCGTGGTGCTAGTACCAAATATTTGGTATTAGCACCACCATATCCAACACTACACAAATACGCCCACAGCATTTCAGAAAGGTCATGTGTGTCCACTGGTAATGTGCGTGGTGCTAGTGCCAAATATTGGTATTAGCACCAGCATATCCAACATTACACAAATACGCACACAGTAGTTAAGAAACTTCATGTGTGTCCACTGGGAATGTGCGTGGTGCTAGTGCCAAATATTGGTATTAGCACCAGCATATCCAACACTACACAAATACGCACACAGCACTTCAGAAACTTCATGTGTGTCCACTGGGAATGTGCGTGGTGCTAGTGCCAAATATTGGTATTAGCACCAGCATATCCAACACTACACAAATACGCCCACAGCACTTCAGAAACTTCATGTGTGTCCACTGGGAATGTGCGTGGTGCTAGTGCCAAATATTGGTATTAGCACCAGCATATCCAACACTACACAAATACGCCCACAGCACTTCAGAAACTTCATGTGTGTCCACTGGGAATGTGCGTGGTGCTAGTGCCAAATATTTGTATTAGCACCAACATATCCAACACTACTCAAATACGCCCACAGCACTTCAGAAACTTCATGTGTGTCCACTGAGAATGTGCGTGGTGATAGTGCCAAATATTAGTATTAGCACAAGCATATCCAACACTACACAAATACGCCCACAGCACTTCAGAAAGGTCATGTGTGTCCACTTGGAATGTGCGTGGTGCTAGTGCCAAATATTGGTATTAGCACCAGCATATCCAACACTACACAAATAAGCCCACATTACTTCAGAAAGGTCATGTGTGTCCACTGGGAATGTGCGTGGTGCTAGTTCCAAATATTGGTATTAGCACAAGCATATCCAACACTACACAAATGCGCCCACAGCACTTAAGAAACTTCATGTGTGTCCACTGGGAATGTGCGTGGTGCTAGTGTCAAATATTGGTATTAGCACCAGCATATCCAACACTACACAAATGCGCCCACAGCACTTCAGAAACTTCATGTGTGTCCACTGGGAATGTGCGTGGTGCTAGTTCCAAATATTGGTATTAGCACCAGCATATCCAACACTACACAAGTACGCCCACAGCAGTTAAGAAACTTTATTTGTGTCCACTGGGAATGTGCGTGGTGCTAGTGCCAAATATTGGTATTAGCACCAGCATATCCATCATTACACAAAGAAGCCCACAGCACTTCAGAAAGGTCATGTGTGTCCACTTGGAATGTGCGTGGTGCTAGTGCCAAATATTGGTATTAGCACAACCATATCCAACATTGCACCAATACGCCCACAGTAGTTAAGAAACTTCAGGTGTTTCCACTTGGGAATGTGCGTGGTGCTAGTGCCAAATATTGGTATTAGCACCAGCATATCCAACACTACACAAATACGCCCACAGCACTTCAGAAACTTCATGTGTGTCCACTGAGAATGTGCGTGGTGCTAGTGCCAAATATTTGTATTAGCACCAACATATCCAACACTACTCAAATACGCCCACAGCACTTCAGAAAATTCATGTGTGTCCACTGGGAATGTGCGTGGTGCTAGTGCCAAATATTAGTATTAGCACAAGCATATCCAACACACACAAATACGCACACAGCACTTCAGAAAGGTCATGTGTGTCCACTGGGAATGTGCGTGGTGCTAGTGCCAAATATTGGTATTAGCACCAGCATATCCAACACTACACAAATAAGCCCACATTACTTCAGAAAGGTCATGTGTGTCCACTGGGAATGTGCGTGGTGCTAGTTCCAAATATTGGTATTAGCACCAGCATATCCAACACTACACAAATACGCCCAAAACACTTCAGAAAGGTCATGTGTGTCCACTGGGAATGTGCGTGGTGCTAGTGCCAAATATTGGTATTAGCACCAGCATATCCAACACTACACAAATACGCCCACAGCACTTCTGAAACTTCATGTGTGTCCACTGGGAATGTGCGTGGTGCTAGTGCCAAATATTGGTATTAGCACCAGCATATCCAACACTACACAAATACGCCCACAGCACTTCAGAAACTTCATGTGTGTCCACTGAGAATGTGCGTGGTGCTAGTGCCAAATATTTGTATTAGCACCAACATATCCAACACTACTCAAATACGCCCACAGCAGTTAAGAAACTTCATGTGTGTCCACTGGGAATGTGCGTGGTGCTAGTGCCAAATATTAGTATTAGCACAAGCATATCCAACACTACACAAATACGCCCACAGCACTTCAGAAACTTCATGTGTGTCCACTGAGAATGTGCGTGGTGCTAGTGCCAAATATTGGTATTAGCACCAGCATATCCAACACTACACAAAAACGCCCACAGCAGTTAAGAAACTTCATGTGTGTCCACTGGGAATGTGCGTGGTGCTAGTTCCAAATATTGGTATTAGCACCAGCATATCCAACACTACACAAATGCGCCCACAGCAGTTAAGAAACTTCATGTGTGTCCACTGGGAATGTGCGTGGTGCTAGTGCCAAATATTGGTATTAGCACCAGCATATCCAACACTACACAAATACGCCCACAGCACTTCAGAAACTTCATGTGTATCCACTGGGAATGTGCGTGGTGCTAGTGCCAAATATTGGTATTAGCACCAGCATATCCAACACTACACAAATACGCCCACAGCACTTCAGAAACTTCATGTTTTTCCACTGGGAATGTGCGTGGTGCTAGTGCCAAATATTGGTATTAGCACCAGCATATCCAACACTACACAAATACGCCCACAGCAGTTAAGAAACTTCATTTGTGTCCACTGGGAATGTGCGTGGTGCTAGTGCCAAATATTGGTATTAGCACCAGCATATCCAACACTACACAAATACGCCCACAGCATTTCAGAAAGGTCATGTGTGTCCACTAGGAATGTGCGTGGTGCTAGTGCCAAATATTGGTATTAGCACCAGCATATCCAACAATACACAGATACGCCTACAGCACTTCAGAAACTTCATGTGTGTCCACTGGGAATGTGCGTGGTGCTAGTGCCAAATATTGGTATTAGCACCAGCATATCTAACACTACACAAATACGCCCACAGCACTTCAGAAAGGTCATGTGTGTCCACTGGGAATGTGTGTGGTGCTAGTGCCAAATATTGGTATTAGCACCAGCATATCCAACACTACACAAATACGCCCGCAGCACTTCAGAAAGGTCGTGTGTGTCCACTGGTAATGTGCGTGGTGCTAGTGCCAAATATTGGTATTAGCACCAGCATATCCAACACTGCACAAATACGCCCACAGCACTTCAGAAACTTCATGTGTGTCCACTGGGAATGTGCGTGGGGCTAGTGCCAAATATTGGTATTAGCACCAGCATATCCAACATTACACAAATACGCACACAGTAGTTAAGAATCTTCATGTGTGTCCACTGGGAATGTGCGTGGTGCTAGTGCCAAATATTTGTATTAGCACCAACATATCCAACACTACACAAATACGCCCACAGCAGTTAAGAAACTTCATGTGTGTCCACTGGGAATGTGCATGGTGCTAGTGCCAAATATTGGTATTAGCACCAGCATATCCAACACTACACAAATAAGCCCACATTACTTCAGAAAGGTCATGTGTGTCCACTGGGAATGTGCGTGGTGCTAGTTCCAAATATTGGTATTAGCACCAGCATATCCAACACTACACAAATAAGCCCACATTACTTCAGAAAGGTCATGAGTGTCCACTGGGAATGTGCGTGGTGCTAGTACCAAATATTTGGTATTAGCACCACCATATCCAACACTACACAAATACGCCCACAGCATTTCAGAAAGGTCATGTGTGTCCACTGGTAATGTGCGTGGTGCTAGTGCCAAATATTGGTATTAGCACCAGCATATCCAACATTACACAAAAACGCACACAGTAGTTAAGAAACTTCATGTGTGTCCACTGGGAATGTGCGTGGTGCTAGTGCCAAATATTGGTATTATTACCAGCATATCAAACACTACACAAATACGCACACAGCACTTCAGAAACTTCATGTGTGTCCACTGGGAATGTGCGTGGTGCTAGTGCCAAATATTGGTATTAGCACCAGCATATCCAACACTACACAAATACGCACACAGCACTTCAGAAACTTCATGTGTGTCCACTGGGAATGTGCGTGGTGCTAGTGCCAAATATTGGTATTAGCACCAGCATATCCAACACTACACAAATACGCCCACAGCACTTCAGAAACTTCATGTGTGTCCACTGGGAATGTGCGTGGTGCTAGTGCCAAATATTTGTATTAGCACCAACATATCCAACACTACTCAAATACGCCCACAGCACTTCAGAAACTTCATGTGTGTCCACTGGGAATGTGCGTGGTGATAGTGCCAAATATTAGTATTAGCACAAGCATATCCAACACTACACAAATACGCCCACAGCACTTCAGAAAGGTCATGTGTGTCCACTTGGAATGTGCGTGGTGCTAGTGCCAAATATTGGTATTAGCACCAGCATATCCAACACTACACAAATAAGCCCACATTACTTCAGAAAGGTCATGTGTGTCCACTGGGAATGTGCGTGGTGCTAGTTCCAAATATTGGTATTAGCACAAGCATATCCAACACTACACAAATGCGCCCACAGCACTTAAGAAACTTCATGTGTGTCCACTGGGAATGTGCGTGGTGCTAGTGCCAAATATTGGTATTAGCACCAGCATATCCAACACTACACAAATGCGCCCACAGCACTTCAGAAACTTCATGTGTGTCCACTGGGAATGTGCGTGGTGCTAGTTCCAAATATTGGTATTAGCACCAGCATATCCAACACTACACAAGTACGCCCACAGCAGTTAAGAAACTTTATTTGTGTCCACTGGGAATGTGCGTGGTGCTAGTGCCAAATATTGGTATTAGCACCAGCATATCCATCATTACACAAAGAAGCCCACAGCACTTCAGAAAGGTCATGTGTGTCCACTGGGAATGTGCGTGGTGCTAGTGCCAAATATTGGTATTAGCACCACCATATCCAACATTGCACCAATACGCCCACAGTAGTTAAGAAACTTCAGGTGTTTCCACTTGGGAATGTGCGTGGTGCTAGTGCCAAATATTGGTATTAGCACCAGCATATCCAACACTACACAAATACGCCCACAGCACTTCAGAAACTTCATGTGTGTCCACTGAGAATGTGCGTGGTGCTAGTGCCAAATATTTGTATTAGCACCAACATATCCAACACTACTCAAATACGCCCACAGCACTTCAGAAACTTCATGTGTGTCCACTGGGAATGTGCGTGGTGCTAGTGCCAAATATTAGTATTAGCACAAGCATATCCAACACACACAAATACGCCCACAGCACTTCAGAAAGGTCATGTGTGTCCACTGGGAATGTGCGTGGTGCTAGTGCCAAATATTGGTATTAGCACCAGCATATCCAACACTACAAAAATAAGCCCACATTACTTCAGAAAGGTCATGTGTGTCCACTGGGAATGTGCGTGGTGCTAGTTCCAAATATTGGTATTAGCACCAGCATATCCAACACTACACAAATACGCCCAAAACACTTCAGAAAGGTCATGTGTGTCCACTGGGAATGTGCGTGGTGCTAGTGCCAAATATTGGTATTAGCACCAGCATATCCAACACTACACAAATACGCCCACAGCACTTCTGAAACTTCATGTGTGTCCACTGGGAATGTGTGTGGTGCTAGTGCCAAATATTGGTATTAGCACCAGCATATCCAACACTACACAAATACGCCCACAGCACTTCAGAAACTTCATGTGTGTCCACTGAGAATGTGCGTGGTGCTAGTGCCAAATATTTGTATTAGCACCAACATATCCAACACTACTCAAATACGCCCACAGCAGTTAAGAAACTTCATGTGTGTCCACTGGGAATGTGCGTGGTGCTAGTGCCAAATATTAGTATTAGCACAAGCATATCCAACACTACACAAATACGCCCACAGCACTTCAGAAACTTCATGTGTGTCCACTGAGAATGTGCGTGGTGCTAGTGCCAAATATTTGTATTAGCACCAACATATCCAACACTACTCAAATACGCCCACAGCACTTCAGAAACTTCATGTGTGTCCACTGGGAATGTGCGTGGTGCTAGTGCCAAATATTAGTATTAGCAGTAGCATATCCAACACTACAAAAATGCGCCCACAGCACTTCAGAAAGGTCATGTGTGTCCACTGGGAATGTGCGTGGTGCTAGTGCCAAATATTGGTATTAGCACCAGCATATCCAACACTACACAAAAACGCCCACAGCAGTTAAGAAACTTCATGTGTGTCCACTGGGAATGTGCGTGGTGCTAGTGCCAAATATTAGTATTAGCACAAGCATATCCAACACTACACAAATACGCCCACAGCACTTCAGAAAGGTCATGTGTGTCCACTGGGAATGTGCGTGGTGCTAGTGCCAAATATTGGTATTAGCACCAGCATATCCAACACTACAAAAATAAGCCCACATTACTTCAGAAAGGTCATGTGTGTCCACTGGGAATGTGCGTGGTGCTAGTTCCAAATATTGGTATTAGCACCAGCATATCCAACACTACACAAATACGCCCAAAACACTTCAGAAAGGTCATGTGTGTCCACTGGGAATGTGCGTGGTGCTAGTGCCAAATATTGGTATTAGCACCAGCATATCCAACACTACACAAATACGCCCACAGCACTTCTGAAACTTCATGTGTGTCCACTGGGAATGTGTGTGGTGCTAGTGCCAAATATTGGTATTAGCACCAGCATATCCAACACTACACAAATACGCCCACAGCACTTCAGAAACTTCATGTGTGTCCACTGAGAATGTGCGTGGTGCTAGTGCCAAATATTTGTATTAGCACCAACATATCCAACACTACTCAAATACGCCCACAGCAGTTAAGAAACTTCATGTGTGTCCACTGGGAATGTGCGTGGTGCTAGTGCCAAATATTAGTATTAGCACAAGCATATCCAACACTACACAAATACGCCCACAGCACTTCAGAAACTTCATGTGTGTCCACTGAGAATGTGCGTGGTGCTAGTGCCAAATATTTGTATTAGCACCAACATATCCAACACTACTCAAATACGCCCACAGCACTTCAGAAACTTCATGTGTGTCCACTGGGAATGTGCGTGGTGCTAGTGCCAAATATTAGTATTAGCACAAGCATATCCAACACTACAAAAATGCGCCCACAGCACTTCAGAAAGGTCATGTGTGTCCACTGGGAATGTGCGTGGTGCTAGTGCCAAATATTGGTATTAGCACCAGCATATCCAACACTACACAAAAACGCCCACAGCAGTTAAGAAACTTCATGTGTGTCCACTGGGAATGTGCGTGGTGCTAGTGCCAAATATTGGTATTAGCACCAGCATATCCAACACTACACAAATGCGCCCACAGCAGTTAAGAAACTTCATGTGTGTCCACTGGGAATGTGCGTGGTGCTAGTGCCAAATATTGGTATTAGCACAATTATATCCAACACTACACAAATACGCCCACAGCACTTCAGAAACTTCATGTGTGTCCACTGGGAATGTGCGTGGTGCTAGTGCCAAATATTGGTATTAGCACCAGCATATCCAACACTACACAAATACGCCCACAGCACTTCAGAAACTTCATGTTTTTCCACTGGGAATGTGCGTGGTGCTAGTGCCAAATATTGGTATTAGCACCAGCATATCCAACACTACACAAATACGCCCACAGCAGTTAAGAAACTTCATTTGTGTCCACTGGGAATGTGCGTGGTGCTAGTGCCAAATATTGGTATTAGCACCAGCATATCCAACACTACACAAATACGCCCACAGCAGTTAAGAAACTTCATTTGAGTCCACTGGGAATGTGCGTGGTGCTAGTGCCAAATATTGGTATTAGCACCAGCATATCCAACACTACACAAATACGCCCACAGCAGTTAAGAAACTTCATGTGTGTCCACTGGGAATGTGCGTGGTGCTAGTGCCAAATATTGGTATTAGCACCAGCATATCTAACACTACACAAATACGCCCACAGCAGTTAAGAAACTTCATGTGTGTCCACTGGGAATGTGCGTGGTGCAAGTGCCAAATATTGGTATTAGCACCAGCATATCCAACACTACACAAATGCGCCCACAGCACTTCAGAAACTTCATGTGTGTCCACTGGGAATGTGCGTGGTGCTAGTGCCAAATATTGGTATTAGCACCAGCATATCCAACACTACACAAATACGCCCACAGCAGTTAAGAAACTTCATGTGTGTCCACTGGGAATGTGCGTGGTGCTAGTGCCAAATATTGGTATTAGCACCAGCATATCCAACACTACACAAATACGCCCAAAACACTTCAGAAAGGTCATGTGTGTCCACTGGGAATGTGCGTGGTGCTAGTGCCAAATATTGGTATTAGCACCAGCATATCCAACACTACACAAATACGCCCACAGCACTTCGGAAACTTCATGTGTGTCCACTGGGAATGTGCGTGGTGCTAGTGGAAAATATTGGTATTAGCACCAGCATATCCAACATTACACAAATACGCCCACAGCACTTCAGAAAGGTCATGTTTGTCCACTGGGAATGTGCGTGGTGCTAGTGCCAAATATTGGTATTAGCACCAGCATATCCAACACTACACAAATACGCCCACAGCAGTTAAGAAACTTCATGTGTGTCCACTGGGAATGTGCGTGGTGCTAGTGCCAAATATTGGTATTAGCACCAGCATATCCAACACTACACAAATACGCCCAAAACACTTCAGAAAGGTCATGTGTGTCCACTGGGAATGTGCGTGGTGCTAGTGCCAAATATTGGTATTAGCACCAGCATATCCAACACTACTCAAATACGCCCACAGCACTTCAGAAACTTCATGTGTGTCCACTGAGAATGTGCGTGGTGCTAGTGCCAAATATTGGTATTAGCACCAGCATATCCAACATTACACAAATGCGCCCACAGCAGTTAAGAAACTTCATTTGTGTCCACTGGGAATGTGCGTGGTGCTAGTGCCAAATATTGGTATTAGCACCAGCATATCCAACACTACACAAATACGCCCACAGCAGTTAAGAAACTTCATGTGTGTCCACTGGGAATGTGCGTGGTGCTAGTGCCAAATATTGGTATTAGCACCAGCATATCCAACACTACACAAATGCGCCCTCAGCAGTTAAGAAACTTCATGTGTGTCCACTGGGAATGTGCGTGGTGCTAGTGCCAAATATTGGTATTAGCACCAGCATATCCAACACTACACAAATACGCCCACAGTAGTTAAGAAACTTCATTTGTGTCCACTGGGAATGTGCGTGGTGCTAGTGCCAAATATTGGTATTAGCACCAGCATATCCAACACTACACAAATGCGCCCACAGCACTTCAGAAACTTCATGTGTGTCCACTGGGAATGTGCGTGGTGCTAGTGCCAAATATTGGTATTAGCACCAGCATATCCAACACTACACAAATGCGCCGACAGCAGTTAAGAAACTTCATTTGTGTCCACTGGGAATGTGCGTGGTGCTAGTGCCAAATATTGGTATTAGCACCAGCATATCCAACACTACACAAATACGCCCACAGCAGTTAAGAAACTTCATGTGTGTCCACTGGGAATGTGCGTTGTGCTAGTGCCAAATATTGGTATTAGCACCAGCATATCCAACACAACACAAATACGCCCACAGCACTTCAGAAACTTCATGTGTGTCCACTGGGAATGTGCGTGGTGCTAGTGCCAAATATTGGTATTAGCACCAGCATATCCAACACTACACAAATGCGCCCACAGCAGTTAAGAAACTTCATTTGTGTCCACTGGGAATGTGCGTGGTGCTAGTGCCAAATATTGGTATTAGCACCAGCATATCCAACACTACACAAATGCTCCCACAGCACTTCAGAAACTTCATGTGTGTCCACTGGGAATGTGCGTGGTGCTAGTGCCAAATATTGGTATTAGCACCAGCATATCCAACACTGCACAAATACGCCCACAGCACTTCAGAAACTTCATGTGTGTCCACTGGGAATGTGCGTGGTGCTAGAGCCAAATATTGGTATTAGTACCAACATATCCAACACTACTCAAATACGCCCACAGCACTTCAGAAACTTCATGTGTGTCCACTGGGAATGTGCGTGGTGCTAGTGCCAAATATTGGTATTAGCACCAGCATATCCAACACTACACAAATACGCCCACAGCACTTCAGAAACTTCATGTGTGTCCACTGGGAATGTATGTGGTGCTAGTGCCAAATATTGGTATTAGCACCAGCATATCCAACACTACACAAATGCGCCCACAGCAGTTAAGAAACATCATTTGTGTCCACTGGGAATGTGCGTGGTGATAGTGCCAAATATTGGTATTAGCACCAGCATATCCAACACTACACAAATACGCCCACAGCAGTTAAGAAACTTCATGTGTGTCCACTGGGAATGTGCGTGGTGCTAGTGCCAAATATTGGTATTAGCACCAGCATATCCAACACTACACAAATACGCCCACAGCACTTCGGAAACTTCATGTGTGTCCACTGGGAATGTGCGTGGTGCTAGTGCCAAATATTGGTATTAGCACCAGAATATCCAACATTACACAAATACGCCCACAGCACTTCAGAAACTTCTTGTGTGTCCACATGGAATGTGCGTGGTGCTAGTGCCAAATATTGGTATTAGCACCAGCATATCCAACACTACATAAATACGCCCACAGCAGTTAAGAAACTTCATGTGTGTCCACTGGGAATGTGCGTGGTGTTAGTGCCAAATATTGGTATTAGCACCAGCATATCCAACACTACTCAAATACGCCAACAGCACTTCAGAAACTTCATGTGTGTCCACTGAGAATGTGCGTGGTGCTAGTGCCAAATATTGGTATTAGCACCAGCATATCCAACATTACACAAATGCGCCCACAGCAGTTAAGAAACTTCATTTGTGTCCACTGGGAATGTGCGTGGTGCTAGTGCCAAATATTGGTATTAGCACCAGCATATCCAACACTACACAAATACACCCACAGCAGTTAAGAAACTTCATGTGTGTCCACTGGGAATGTGCGTGGTGCTAGTGCCAAATATTGGTATTAGCACCAGCATATCCAACACTACACAAATGCGCCCTCAGCAGTTAAGAAACTTCATGTGTGTCCACTGGGAATGTGCGTGGTGCTAGTGCCAAATATTGGTATTAGCACCAGCATATCCAACACTACACAAATACGCCCACAGTAGTTAAGAAACTTCATTTGTGTCCACTGGGAATGTGCGTGGTGCTAGTGCCAAATATTGGTATTAGCACCAGCATATCCAACACTACACAAATGCGCCCACAGCACTTCAGAAACTTCATGTGTGTCCACTGGGAATGTGCGTGGTGCTAGTGCCAAATATTGGTATTAGCACCAGCATATCCAACACTACACAAATGCGCCCACAGCAGTTAAGAAACTTCATTTGTGTCCACTGGGAATGTGCGTGGTGCTAGTGCCAAATATTGGTATTAGCACCAGCATATCCAACACTACACAAATACGCCCACAGCACTTCAGAAACTTCATGTGTGTCCACTGGGAATGTGCGTGGTGCTAGTGCCAAATATTGGTATTAGCACCAGCATATCCAACACTACACAAATACGCCCACAGCACTTCAGAAACTTCATGTGTGTCCACTGGGAATGTATGTGGTGCTAGTGCCAAATATTGCTATTAGCACCAGCATATCCAACACTACACAAATGCGCCCACAGCAGTTAAGAAACTTCATTTGTGTCCACTGGGAATGTGCGTGGTGCTAGTGCCAAATATTGGTATTAGCACCAGCATATCCAACACTACACAAATACGCCCACAGCAGTTAAGAAACTTCATGTGTGTCCACTGGGAATGTGCGTGGTGCTAGTGCCAAATATTGGTATTAGCACCAGCATATCCAACACTACACAAATACGCCCACAGCACTTCAGAAACTTCTTGTGTGTCCACATGGAATGTGCGTGGTGCTAGTGCCAAATATTGGTATTAGCACCAGCATATCCAACACTACACAAATACGCCCACAGCAGTTAAGAAACTTCATGTGTGTCCACTGGGAATGTGCGTGGTGTTAGTGCCAAATATTGGTATTAGCACCAGCATATCCAACACTACACAAATACGCCCACAGTAGTTAAGAAACTTCATGTGTGTCCACTGGGAATGTGCGTGGTGCTAGTGCCAAATATTGGTATTAGCACCAGCATATCCAACACTACACAAATACGCCCACAGCACTTCAGAAACTTCATGTGTGTCCACTGGGAATGTATGTGGTGCTAGTGCCAAATATTGGTATTAGCACCAGCATATCCAACACTACACAAATGCGCCCACAGCAGTTAAGAAACATCATTTGTGTCCACTGGGAATGTGCGTGGTGATAGTGCCAAATATTGGTATTAGCACCAGCATATCCAACACTACACAAATACGCCCACAGCAGTTAAGAAACTTCATGTGTGTCCACTGGGAATGTGCGTGGTGCTAGTGCCAAATATTGGTATTAGCACCAGCATATCCAACACTACACAAATACGCCCACAGCACTTCGGAAACTTCATGTGTGTCCACTGGGAATGTGCGTGGTGCTAGTGCCAAATATTGGTATTAGCACCAGAATATCCAACATTACACAAATACGCCCACAGCACTTCAGAAACTTCTTGTGTGTCCACATGGAATGTGCGTGGTGCTAGTGCCAAATATTGGTATTAGCACCAGCATATCCAACACTACATAAATACGCCCACAGCAGTTAAGAAACTTCATGTGTGTCCACTGGGAATGTGCGTGGTGTTAGTGCCAAATATTGGTATTAGCACCAGCATATCCAACACTACTCAAATACGCCAACAGCACTTCAGAAACTTCATGTGTGTCCACTGAGAATGTGCGTGGTGCTAGTGCCAAATATTGGTATTAGCACCAGCATATCCAACATTACACAAATGCGCCCACAGCAGTTAAGAAACTTCATTTGTGTCCACTGGGAATGTGCGTGGTGCTAGTGCCAAATATTGGTATTAGCACCAGCATATCCAACACTACACAAATACGCCCACAGCAGTTAAGAAACTTCATGTGTGTCCACTGGGAATGTGCGTGGTGCTAGTGCCAAATATTGGTATTAGCACCAGCATATCCAACACTACACAAATGCGCCCTCAGCAGTTAAGAAACTTCATGTGTGTCCACTGGGAATGTGCGTGGTGCTAGTGCCAAATATTGGTATTAGCACCAGCATATCCAACACTACACAAATACGCCCACAGTAGTTAAGAAACTTCATTTGTGTCCACTGGGAATGTGCGTGGTGCTAGTGCCAAATATTGGTATTAGCACCAGCATATCCAACACTACACAAATGCGCCCACAGCACTTCAGAAACTTCATGTGTGTCCACTGGGAATGTGCGTGGTGCTAGTGCCAAATATTGGTATTAGCACCAGCATATCCAACACTACACAAATGCGCCCACAGCAGTTAAGAAACTTCATTTGTGTCCACTGGGAATGTGCGTGGTGCTAGTGCCAAATATTGGTATTAGCACCAGCATATCCAACACTACACAAATACGCCCACAGCACTTCAGAAACTTCATGTGTGTCCACTGGGAATGTGCGTGGTGCTAGTGCCAAATATTGGTATTAGCACCAGCATATCCAACACTACACAAATACGCCCACAGCACTTCAGAAACTTCATGTGTGTCCACTGGGAATGTATGTGGTGCTAGTGCCAAATATTGCTATTAGCACCAGCATATCCAACACTACACAAATGCGCCCACAGCAGTTAAGAAACTTCATTTGTGTCCACTGGGAATGTGCGTGGTGCTAGTGCCAAATATTGGTATTAGCACCAGCATATCCAACACTACACAAATACGCCCACAGCAGTTAAGAAACTTCATGTGTGTCCACTGGGAATGTGCGTGGTGCTAGTGCCAAATATTGGTATTAGCACCAGCATATCCAACACTACACAAATGCGCCCTCAGCACTTCAGAAACTTCATTTGTGTCCACTGGGAATGTGCGTGGTGCTAGTGCCAAATATTGGTATTAGCACCAGCATATCCAACACTACACAAATACGCCCACAGCACTTCAGAAACTTCTTGTGTGTCCACATGGAATGTGCGTGGTGCTAGTGCCAAATATTGGTATTAGCACCAGCATATCCAACACTACACAAATACGCCCACAGCAGTTAAGAAACTTCATGTGTGTCCACTGGGAATGTGCGTGGTGTTAGTGCCAAATATTGGTATTAGCACCAGCATATCCAACACTACTCAAATACGCCCACAGCACTTCAGAAACTTCATGTGTGTCCACTGAGAATGTGCGTGGTGCTAGTGCCAAATATTGGTATTAGCACCAGCATATCCAACATTACACAAATGCGCCCACAGCAGTTAAGAAACTTCATTTGTGTCCACTGGGAATGTGCGTGGTGCTAGTGCCAAATATTGGTATTAGCACCAGCATATCCAACACTACACAAATACGCCCACAGCAGTTAAGAAACTTCATTTGTGTCCACTGGGAATGTGCGTGGTGCTAGTGCCAAATATTGGTATTAGCACCAGCATATCCAACACTACACAAATGCGCCCTCAGCAGTTAAGAAACTTCATGTGTGTCCACTGGGAATGTGCGTGGTGCTAGTGCCAAATATTGGTATTAGCACCAGCATATCCAACACTACACAAATACGCCCACAGTAGTTAAGAAACTTCATTTGTGTCCACTGGGAATGTGCGTGGTGCTAGTGCCAAATATTGGTATTAGCACCAGCATATCCAACACTACACAAATGCGCCCACAGCACTTCAGAAACTTCATTTGTGTCCACTGGGAATGTGCGTGGTGCTAGTGCCAAATATTGGTATTAGCACCAGCATATCCAACACTACACAAATGCGCCCACAGCAGTTAAGAAACTTCATGTGTGTCCACTGGGAATGTGCGTGGTGCTAGTGCCAAATATTGGTATTAGCACCAGCATATCCAACACTACACAAATACGCCCACAGCAGTTAAGAAACTTCATGTGTGCCCACTGGGAATGTGCGTGGTGCTAGTGCCAAATATTGGTATTAGCACCAGCATATCCAACACAACACAAATACGCCCACAGCACTTCAGAAACTTCATGTGTGTCCACTGGGAATGTGCGTGGTGCTAGTGCCAAATATTGGTATTAGCACCAGCATATCCAACACTACACAAATGCGCCCACAGCAGTTAAGAAACTTCATTTGTGTCCACTGGGAATGTGCGTGGTGCTAGTGCCAAATATTGGTATTAGCACCAGCATATCCAACACTACACAAATGCTCCCACAGCACTTCAGAAACTTCATGTGTGTCCACTGGGAATGTGCGTGGTGCTAGTGCCAAATATTGGTATTAGCACCAGCATATCCAACACTACACAAATACGCCCACAGCACTTCAGAAACTTCATGTGTGTCCACTGGGAATGTGCGTGGTGCTAGAGCCAAATATTGGTATTAGTACCAACATATCCAACACTACTCAAATACGCCCACAGCACTTCAGAAACTTCATGTGTGTCCACTGGGAATGTGCGTGGTGCTAGTGCCAAATATTGGTATTAGCACCAGCATATCCAACACTACATAAATGCGCCCTCAGCACTTCAGAAACTTCATTTGTGTCCACTGGGAATGTGCGTGGTGCTAGTGCCAAATATTGGTATTAGCACCAGCATATCCAACACTACACAAATACGCCCACAGCACTTCAGAAACTTCTTGTGTGTCCACATGGAATGTGCGTGGTGCTAGTGCCAAATATTGGTATTAGCACCAGCATATCCAACACTACACAAATACGCCCACAGCAGTTAAGAAACTTCATGTGTGTCCACTGGGAATGTGCGTGGTGTTAGTGCCAAATATTGGTATTAGCACCAGCATATCCAACACTACTCAAATACGCCCACAGCACTTCAGAAACTTCATGTGTGTCCACTGGGAATGTGCGTGGTGCTAGTGCCAAATATTGGTATTAGCACCAGCATATCCAACACTACACAAATACGCCCACAGTAGTTAAGAAACTTCATTTGTGTCCACTGGGAATGTGCGTGGTGCTAGTGCCAAATATTGGTATTAGCACCAGCATATCCAACACTACACAAATGCGCCCACAGCACTTCAGAAACTTCATTTGTGTCCACTGGGAATGTGCGTGGTGCTAGTGCCAAATATTGGTATTAGCACCAGCATATCCAACACTACACAAATGCGCCCACAGCAGTTAAGAAACTTCATGTGTGTCCACTGGGAATGTGCGTGGTGCTAGTGCCAAATATTGGTATTAGCACCAGCATATCCAACACTACACAAATACGCCCACAGCAGTTAAGAAACTTCATGTGTGCCCACTGGGAATGTGCGTGGTGCTAGTGCCAAATATTGGTATTAGCACCAGCATATCCAACACAACACAAATACGCCCACAGCACTTCAGAAACTTCATGTGTGTCCACTGGGAATGTGCGTGGTGCTAGTGCCAAATATTGGTATTAGCACCAGCATATCCAACACTACACAAATGCGCCCACAGCAGTTAAGAAACTTCATTTGTGTCCACTGGGAATGTGCGTGGTGCTAGTGCCAAATATTGGTATTAGCACCAGCATATCCAACACTACACAAATGCTCCCACAGCACTTCAGAAACTTCATGTGTGTCCACTGGGAATGTGCGTGGTGCTAGTGCCAAATATTGGTATTAGCACCAGCATATCCAACACTACACAAATACGCCCACAGCACTTCAGAAACTTCATGTGTGTCCACTGGGAATGTGCGTGGTGCTAGAGCCAAATATTGGTATTAGTACCAACATATCCAACACTACTCAAATACGCCCACAGCACTTCAGAAACTTCATGTGTGTCCACTGGGAATGTGCGTGGTGCTAGTGCCAAATATTGGTATTAGCACCAGCATATCCAACACTACATAAATGCGCCCTCAGCACTTCAGAAACTTCATTTGTGTCCACTGGGAATGTGCGTGGTGCTAGTGCCAAATATTGGTATTAGCACCAGCATATCCAACACTACACAAATACGCCCACAGCACTTCAGAAACTTCTTGTGTGTCCACATGGAATGTGCGTGGTGCTAGTGCCAAATATTGGTATTAGCACCAGCATATCCAACACTACACAAATACGCCCACAGCAGTTAAGAAACTTCATGTGTGTCCACTGGGAATGTGCGTGGTGTTAGTGCCAAATATTGGTATTAGCACCAGCATATCCAACACTACTCAAATACGCCCACAGCACTTCAGAAACTTCATGTGTGTCCACTGAGAATGTGCGTGGTGCTAGTGCCAAATATTGGTATTAGCACCAGCATATCCAACATTACACAAATGCGCCCACAGCAGTTAAGAAACTTCATTTGTGTCCACTGGGAATGTGCGTGGTGCTAGTGCCAAATATTGGTATTAGCACCAGCATATCCAACACTACACAAATACGCCCACAGCAGTTAAGAAACTTCATGTGTGTCCACTGGGAATGTGCGTGGTGCTAGTGCCAAATATTGGTATTAGCACCAGCATATCCAACACTACACAAATGCGCCCTCAGCAGTTAAGAAACTTCATGTGTGTCCACTGGGAATGTGCGTGGTGCTAGTGCCAAATATTGGTATTAGCACCAGCATATCCAACACTACACAAATACGCCCACAGTAGTTAAGAAACTTCATTTGTGTCCACTGGGAATGTGCGTGGTGCTAGTGCCAAATATTGGTATTAGCACCAGCATATCCAACACTACACAAATGCGCCCACACCACTTCAGAAACTTCATGTGTGTCCACTGGGAATGTGCGTGGTGCTAGTGCCAAATATTGGTATTAGCACCAGCATATCCAACACTACACAAATGCGCCCACAGCAGTTAAGAAACTTCATTTGTGTCCACTGGGAATGTGCGTGGTGCTAGTGCCAAATATTGGTATTAGCACCAGCATATCCAACACTACACAAATACGCCCACAGCAGTTAAGAAACTTCATGTGTGTCCACTGGGAATGTGCGTGGTGCTAGTGCCAAATATTGGTATTAGCACCAGCATATCCAACACAACACAAATACGCCCACAGCACTTCAGAAACTTCATGTGTGTCCACTGGGAATGTGCGTGGTGCTAGTGCCAAATATTGGTATTAGCACCAGCATATCCAACACTACACAAATGCGCCCACAGCAGTTAAGAAACTTCATTTGTGTCCACTGGGAATGTGCGTGGTGCTAGTGCCAAATATTGGTATTAGCACCAGCATATCCAACACTACACAAATGCTCCCACAGCACTTCAGAAACTTCATGTGTGTCCACTGGGAATGTGCGTGGTGCTAGTGCCAAATATTGGTATTAGCACCAGCATATCCAACACTACACAAATACGCCCACAGCACTTCAGAAACTTCATGTGTGTCCACTGGGAATGTGCGTGGTGCTAGTGCCAAATATTGGTATTAGCACCAGCATATCCAACACTACACAAATGCGCCCACAGCAGTTAAGAAACTTCATTTGTGTCCACTGGGAATGTGCGTGGTGCTAGTGCCAAATATTGGTATTAGCACCAGCATATCCAACACTACACAAATGCTCCCACAGCACTTCAGAAACTTCATGTCTGTCCACTGGGAATGTGCGTGGTGCTAGTGCCAAATATTGGTATTAGCACCAGCATATCCAACACTACACAAATACGCCCACAGCAGTTAAGAAACTTCATGTGTGTCCACTGGGAATGTGCGTGGTGCTAGTGCCAAATATTGGTATTAGCACCAGCATATCCAACACTACACAAATGCGCCCTCAGCACTTCAGAAACTTCATTTGTGTCCACTGGGAATGTGCGTGGTGCTAGTGCCAAATATTGGTATTAGCACCAGCATATCCAACACTACACAAATACGCCCACAGCAGTTAAGAAACTTCATGTGTGTCCACTGGGAATGTGCGTGGTGCTAGTGCCAAATATTGGTATTAGCACCAGCATATCCAACACTACACAAATACGCCCACAGCAGTTAAGAAACTTCATGTGTGTCCACTGGGAATGTGCGTGGTGCTAGTGCCAAATATTGGTATTAGCACCAGCATATCCAACACTACACAAATGCGCCCTCAGCAGTTAAGAAACTTCATGTGTGTCCACTGGGAATGTGCGTGGTGCTAGTGCCAAATATTGCTATTAGCACCAGCATATCCAACACTACACAAATACGCCCACAGTAGTTAAGAAACTTCATGTGTGTCCACTGGGAATGTGCGTGGTGCTAGTGCCAAATATTGGTATTAGCACCAGCATATCCAACACTACACAAATACGCCCACAGCACTTCAGAAACTTCATTTGTGTCCACTGGGAATGTGCGTGGTGCTAGTGCCAAATATTGGTATTAGCACCAGCATATCCAACACTACACAAGTACGCCCACAGCAGTTAAGAAACTTTATTTGTGTCCACTGGGAATGTGCGTGGTGCTAGTGCCAAATATTGGTATTAGCACCAGCATATCCAACACTACACAAATGCGCCCACAGCACTTCAGAAACTTCATGTGTGTCCACTGGGAATGTGCGTGGTGCTAGTGCCAAATATTGGTATTAGCACCAGCATATCCAACACTACACAAATGCGCCCAAAACACTTCAGAAAGGTCATGTGTGTCCACTGGGAATGTGCGTGGTGCTAGTGCCAAATATTGGTATTAGCACCAGCATATCCAACACAACACAAATACGCCCACAGCACTTCAGAAACTTCATGTGTGTCCACTGGGAATGTGCGTGGTGCTAGTGCCAAATATTGGTATTAGCACCAGCATATCCAACACTACTCAAATACGCCCACAGCAGTTAAGAAACTTCATGTGTGTCCACTGGGAATGTGCGTGGTGCTAGTGCCAAATATTGGTATTAGCACCAGCATATCCAACACTACACAAATACGCCCACAGCACTTCGGAAACTTCATGTGTGTCCACTGGGAATGTGCGTGGTGCTAGTGGCAAATATTGGTATTAGCACCAGCATATCCAACATTACACAAATACGCCCACAGCACTTCAGAAACTTCTTGTGTGTCCACATGGAATGTGCGTGGTGCTAGTGCCAAATATTGGTATTAGCACCAGCATATCCAACACTACACAAATACGCCCACAGCAGTTAAGAAACTTCATGTGTGTCCACTGGGAATGTGCGTGGTGCTAGTGCCAAATATTGGTATTAGCACCAGCATATCCAACACTACACAAATACGCCCACAGCACTTCAGAAACTTCTTGTGTGTCCACATGGAATGTGCGTGGTGCTAGTGCCAAATATTGGTATTAGCACCAGCATATCCAACACTACACAAATACGCCCACAGCAGTTAAGAAACTTCATGTGTGTCCACTGGGAATGTGCGTGGTGTTAGTGCCAAATATTGGTATTAGCACCAGCATATCCAACACTACTCAAATACGCCCACAGCACTTCAGAAACTTCATGTGTGTCCACTGAGAATGTGCGTGGTGCTAGTGCCAAATATTGGTATTAGCACCAGCATATCCAACATTACACAAATGCGCCCACAGCAGTTAAGAAACTTCATTTGTGTCCACTGGGAATGTGCGTGGTGCTAGTGCCAAATATTGGTATTAGCACCAGCATATCCAACACTACACAAATACGCCCACAGCAGTTAAGAAACTTCATGTGTGTCCACTGGGAATGTGCGTGGTGCTAGTGCCAAATATTGGTATTAGCACCAGCATATCCAACACTACACAAATGCGCCCTCAGCAGTTAAGAAACTTCATGTGTGTCCACTGGGAATGTGCGTGGTGCTAGTGCCAAATATTGGTATTAGCACCAGCATATCCAACACTACACAAATACGCCCACAGTAGTTAAGAAACTTCATTTGTGTCCACTGGGAATGTGCGTGGTGCTAGTGCCAAATATTGGTATTAGCACCAGCATATCCAACACTACACAAATGCGCCCACAGCACTTCAGAAACTTCATGTGTGTCCACTGGGAATGTGCGTGGTGCTAGTGCCAAATATTGGTATTAGCACCAGCATATCAAACACTACACAAATGCGCCCACAGCAGTTAAGAAACTTCATTTGTGTCCACTGGGAATGTGCGTGGTGCTAGTGCCAAATATTGGTATTAGCACCAGCATATCCAACACTACACAAATACGCCCACAGCAGTTAAGAAACTTCATGTGTGTCCACTGGGAATGTGCGTGGTGCTAGTGCCAAATATTGGTATTAGCACCAGAATATCCAACACAACACAAATACGCCCACAGCACTTCAGAAACTTCATGTGTGTCCACTGGGAATGTGCGTGGTGCTAGTGCCAAATATTGGTATTAGCACCAGCATATCCAACACTACACAAATGCGCCCACAGCAGTTAAGAAACTTCATTTGTGTCCACTGGGAATGTGCGTGGTGCTAGTGCCAAATATTGGTATTAGCACCAGCATATCCAACACTACACAAATGCTCCCACAGCACTTCAGAAACTTCATGTGTGTCCACTGGGAATGTGCGTGGTGCTAGTGCCAAATATTGGTATTAGCACCAGCATATCCAACACTACACAAATACGCCCACAGCACTTCAGAAACTTCATGTGTGTCCACTGGGAATGTGCGTGGTGCTAGTGCCAAATATTGGTATTAGCACCAGCATATCCAACACTACACAAATGCGCCCACAGCAGTTAAGAAACTTCATTTGTGTCCACTGGGAATGTGCGTGGTGCTAGTGCCAAATATTGGCATTAGCACCAGCATATCCAACACTACACAAATGCTCCCACAGCACTTCAGAAACTTCATGTCTGTCCACTGGGAATGTGCGTGGTGCTAGTGCCAAATATTGGTATTAGCACCAGCATATCCAACACTACACAAATACGCCCACAGCAGTTAAGAAACTTCATGTGTGTCCACTGGGAATGTGCGTGGTGCTAGTGCCAAATATTGGTATTAGCACCAGCATATCCAACACTACACAAATGCGCCCTCAGCACTTCAGAAACTTCATTTGTGTCCACTGGGAATGTGCGTGGTGCTAGTGCCAAATATTGGTATTAGCACCAGCATATCCAACACTACACAAATACGCCCACAGCAGTTAAGAAACTTCATGTGTGTCCACTGGGAATGTGCGTGGTGCTAGTGCCAAATATTGGTATTAGCACCAGCATATCCAACACTACACAAATACGCCCACAGCAGTTAAGAAACTTCATGTGTGTCCACTGGGAATGTGCGTGGTGCTAGTGCCAAATATTGGTATTAGCACCAGCATATCCAACACTACACAAATGCGCCCTCAGCAGTTAAGAAACTTCATGTGTGTCCACTGGGAATGTGCGTGGTGCTAGTGCCAAATATTGGTATTAGCACCAGCATATCCAACACTACACAAATACGCCCACAGTAGTTAAGAAACTTCATGTGTGTCCACTGGGAATGTGCGTGGTGCTAGTGCCAAATATTGGTATTAGCACCAGCATATCCAACACTACACAAATACGCCCACAGCACTTCAGAAACTTCATGTGTGTCCACTGGGAATGTGCGTGGTGCTAGTGCCAAATATTGGTATTAGCACCAGCATATCCAACACTACACAAGTACGCCCACAGCAGTTAAGAAACTTTATTTGTGTCCACTGGGAATGTGCGTGGTGCTAGTGCCAAATATTGGTATTAGCACCAGCATATCCAACACTACACAAATGCGCCCACAGCACTTCAGAAACTTCATGTGTGTCCACTGGGAATGTGCGTGGTGCTAATGCCAAATATTGGTATTAGCACCAGCATATCCAACACTACACAAATGCGCCCAAAACACTTCAGAAAGGTCATGTGTGTCCACTGGGAATGTGCGTGGTGCTAGTGCCAAATATTGGTATTAGCACCAGCATATCCAACACAACACAAATACGCCCACAGCACTTCAGAAACTTCATGTGTGTCCACTGGGAATGTGCGTGGTGCTAGTGCCAAATATTGGTATTAGCACCAGCATATCCAACACTACTCAAATACGCCCACAGCAGTTAAGAAACTTCATGTGTGTCCACTGGGAATGTGCGTGGTGCTAGTGCCAAATATTGGTATTAGCACCAGCATATCCAACACTACACAAATACGCCCACAGCACTTCGGAAACTTCATGTGTGTCCACTGGGAATGTGCGTGGTGCTAGTGGCAAATATTGGTATTAGCACCAGCATATCCAACATTACACAAATACGCCCACAGCACTTCAGAAACTTCTTGTGTGTCCACATGGAATGTGCGTGGTGCTAGTGCCAAATATTGGTATTAGCACCAGCATATCCAACACTACACAAATACGCCCACAGCAGTTAAGAAACTTCATGTGTGTCCACTGGGAATGTGCGTGGTGTTAGTGCCAAATATTGGTATTAGCACCAGCATATCCAACACTACTCAAATACGCCCACAGCACTTCAGAAACTTCATGTGTGTCCACTGAGAATGTGCGTGGTGCTAGTGCCAAATATTGGTATTAGCACCAGCATATCCAACATTACACAAATGCGCCCACAGCAGTTAAGAAACTTCATTTGTGTCCACTGGGAATGTGCGTGGTGCTAGCGCCAAATATTGGTATTAGCACCAGCATATCCAACACTACACAAATACGCCCACAGCAGTTAAGAAACTTCATGTGTGTCCACTGGGAATGTGCGTGGTGCTAGTGCCAAATATTGGTATTAGCACCAGCATATCCAACACTACACAAATGCGCCCTCAGCAGTTAAGAAACTTCATGTGTGTCCACTGGGAATGTGCGTGGTGCTAGTGCCAAATATTGGTATTAGCACCAGCATATCCAACACTACACAAATACGCCCACAGTAGTTAAGAAACTTCATTTGTGTCCACTGGGAATGTGCGTGGTGCTAGTGCCAAATATTGGTATTAGCACCAGCATATCCAACACTACACAAATGCGCCCACAGCACTTCAGAAACTTCATGTGTGTCCACTGGGAATGTGCGTGGTGCTAGTGCCAAATATTGGTATTAGCACCAGCATATCCAACACTACACAAATGCGCCGACAGCAGTTAAGAAACTTCATTTGTGTCCACTGGGAATGTGCGTGGTGCTAGTGCCAAATATTGGTATTAGCACCAGCATATCCAACACTACACAAATACGACCACAGCAGTTAAGAAACTTCATGTGTGTCCACTGGGAATGTGCGTGGTGCTAGTGCCAAATATTGGTATTAGCACCAGCATATCCAACACAACACAAATACGCCCACAGCACTTCAGAAACTTCATGTGTGTCCACTGGGAATGTGCGTGGTGCTAGTGCCAAATATTGGTATTAGCACCAGCATATCCAACACTACACAAATGCGCCCACAGCAGTTAAGAAACTTCATTTGTGTCCACTGGGAATGTGCGTGGTGCTAGTGCCAAATATTGGTATTAGCACCAGCATATCCAACACTACACAAATGCTCCCACAGCACTTCAGAAACTTCATGTGTGTCCACTGGGAATGTGCGTGGTGCTAGTGCCAAATATTGGTATTAGCACCAGCATATCCAACACTACACAAATACGCCCACAGCACTTCAGAAACTTCATGTGTGTCCACTGGGAATGTGCGTGGTGCTAGAGCCAAATATTGGTATTAGTACCAACATATCCAACACTACTCAAATACGCCCACAGCACTTCAGAAACTTCATGTGTGTCCACTGGGAATGTGCGTGGTGCTAGTGCCAAATATTGGTATTAGCACCAGCATATCCAACACTACACAAATACGCCCACAGCACTTCAGAAACTTCATGTGTGTCCACTGGGAATGTATGTGGTGCTAGTGCCAAATATTGGTATTAGCACCAGCATATCCAACACTACACAAATGCGCCCACAGCAGTTAAGAAACTTCATTTGTGTCCACTGGGAATGTGCGTGGTGCTAGTGCCAAATATTGGTATTAGCACCAGCATATCCAACACTACACAAATACGCCCACAGCAGTTAAGAAACTTCATGTGTGTCCACTGGGAATGTGCGTGGTGCTAGTGCCAAATATTGGTATTAGCACCAGCATATCCAACACTACACAAATACGCCCACAGCACTTCGGAAACTTCATGTGTGTCCACTGGGAATGTGCGTGGTGCTAGTGCCAAATATTGGTATTAGCACCAGCATATCCAACATTACACAAATACGCCCACAGCACTTCAGAAACTTCTTGTGTGTCCACATGGAATGTGCGTGGTGCTAGTGCCAAATATTGGTATTAGCACCAGCATATCCAACACTACATAAATACGCCCACAGCAGTTAAGAAACTTCATGTGTGTCCACTGGGAATGTGCGTGGTGCTAGTGCCAAATATTGGTATTAGCACCAGCATATCCAACACTACACAAATACGCCCACAGCAGTTAAGAAACTTTATTTGTGTCCACTGGGAATGTGCGTGGTGCTAGTGCCAAATATTGGTATTAGCACCAGCATATCCAACACTACACAAATGCTCCCACAGCACTTCAGAAACTTCATGTGTGTCCACTGGGAATGTGCGTGGTGCTAGTGCCAAATATTGGTATTAGCACCAGCATATCCAACACTACACAAATGCGCCCAAAACACTTCAGAAAGGTCATGTGTGTCCACTGGGAATGTGCGTGGTGCTAGTGCCAAATATTGGTATTAGCACCAGCATATCCAACACAACACAAATACGACCACAGCACTTCAGAAACTTCATGTGTGTCCACTGGGAATGTGCGTGGTGCTAGTGCCAAATATTGGTATTAGCACCAGCATATCCAACACTACTCAAATACGCCCACAGCAGTTAAGAAACTTCATGTGTGTCCACTGGGAATGTGCGTGGTGCTAGTGCCAAATATTGGTATTAGCACCAGCATATCCAACACTACACAAATACGCCCACAGTAGTTAAGAAACTTCATGTGTGTCCACTGGGAATGTGCGTGGTGCTAGTGCCAAATATTGGTATTAGCACCAGCATATCCAACACAACACAAATACGCCCACAGCACTTCAGAAACTTCATGTGTGTCCACTGGGAATGTGCGTGGTGCTAGTGCCAAATATTGGTATTAGCACCAGCATATCCAACACAACACAAATACGCCCACAGCACTTCAGAAACTTCATGTGTGTCCACTGGGAATGTGCGTGGTGCTAGTGCCAAATATTGGTATTAGCACCAGCATATCCAACACTACACAAGTACGCCCACAGCAGTTAAGAAACTTTATTTGTGTCCACTGGGAATGTGCGTGGTGCTAGTGCCAAATATTGGTATTAGCACCAGCATATCCAACACTACACAAATGCTCCCACAGCACTTCAGAAACTTCATGTGTGTCCACTGGGAATGTGCGTGGTGCTAGTGCCAAATATTGGTATTAGCACCAGCATATCCAAAACTACACAAATGCGCCCAAAACACTTCAGAAAGGTCATGTGTGTCCACTGGGAATGTGCGTGGTGCTAGTGCCAAATATTGGTATTAGCACCAGCATATCCAACACAACACAAATACGCCCACAGCACTTCAGAAACTTCATGTGTGTCCACTGGGAATGTGCGTGGTGCTAGTGCCAAATATTGGTATTAGCACCAGCATATCCAACACTACACAAATGCGCCCACAGCAGTTAAGAAACTTCATTTGTGTCCACTGGGAATGTGCGTGGTGCTAGTGCCAAATATTGGTATTAGCACCAGCATATCCAGCACTACACAAATACGCCCACAGCAGTTAAGAAACTTCATGTGTGTCCACTGGGAATGTGCGTGGTGCTAGTGCCAAATATTGGTATTAGCACCAGCATATCCAACACTACACAAATACGCCCACAGCACTTCTGAAACTTCATGTGTGTCCACTGGGAAAGTGTGTGGTGCTAGTGCCAAATATTGGTATTAGCACCAGCATATCCAACACTACACAAATACGCCCACAGCACTTCAGAAACTTCATGTGTGTCCACTGAGAATGTGCGTGGTGCTAGTGCCAAATATTTGTATTAGCACCAACATATCCAACACTACTCAAATGCGCCCACAGCAGTTAAGAAACTTCATGTGTGTCCACTGGGAATGTGCGTGGTGCTAGTGCCAAATATTAGTATTAGCACAAGCATATCCAACACTACACAAATACGCCCACAGCACTTCAGAAACTTCATGTGTGTCCACTGAGAATGTGCGTGGTGCTAGTGCCAAATATTTGTATTAGCACCAACATATCCAACACTACTCAAATACGCCCACAGCACTTCAGAAACTTCATGTGTGTCCACTGGGAATGTGCGTGGTGCTAGTGCCAAATATTAGTATTAGCACAAGCATATCCAACACTACAAAAATGCGCCCACAGCACTTCAGAAAGGTCATGTGTGTCCACTGGGAATGTGCGTGGTGCTAGTGCCAAATATTGGTATTAGCACCAGCATATCCAACACTACACAAAAACGCCCACAGCAGTTAAGAAACTTCATGTGTGTCCACTGGGAATGTGCGTGGTGCTAGTGCCAAATATTGGTATTAGCACCAGCATATCCAACACTACACAAATGCGCCCACAGCAGTTAAGAAACTTCATGTGTGTCCACTGGGAATGTGCGTGGTGCTAGTGCCAAATATTGGTATTAGCACAATTATATCCAACACTACACAAATACGCCCACAGCACTTCAGAAACTTCATGTGTGTCCACTGGGAATGTGCGTGGTGCTAGTGCCAAATATTGGTATTAGCACCAGCATATCCAACACTACACAAATACGCCCACAGCACTTCAGAAACTTCATGTTTTTCCACTGGGAATGTGCGTGGTGCTAGTGCCAAATATTGGTATTAGCACCAGCATATCCAACACTACACAAATACGCCCACAGCAGTTAAGAAACTTCATTTGTGTCCACTGGGAATGTGCGTGGTGCTAGTGCCAAATATTGGTATTAGCACCAGCATATCCAACACTACACAAATACGCCCACAGCAGTTAAGAAACTTCATTTGAGTCCACTGGGAATGTGCGTGGTGCTAGTGCCAAATATTGGTATTAGCACCAGCATATCCAACACTACACAAATACGCCCACAGCAGTTAAGAAACTTCATGTGTGTCCACTGGGAATGTGCGTGGTGCTAGTGCCAAATATTGGTATTAGCACCAGCATATCTAACACTACACAAATACGCCCACAGCAGTTAAGAAACTTCATGTGTGTCCACTGGGAATGTGCGTGGTGCTAGTGCCAAATATTGGTATTAGCACCAGCATATCCAACACTACACAAATGCGCCCACAGCACTTCAGAAACTTCATGTGTGTCCACTGGGAATGTGCGTGGTGCTAGTGCCAAATATTGGTATTAGCACCAGCATATCCAACACTACACAAATACGCCCACAGCAGTTAAGAAACTTCATGTGTGTCCACTGGGAATGTGCGTGGTGCTAGTGCCAAATATTGGTATTAGCACCAGCATATCCAACACTACACAAATACGCCCAAAACACTTCAGAAAGGTCATGTGTGTCCACTGGGAATGTGCGTGGTGCTAGTGCCAAATATTGGTATTAGCACCAGCATATCCAACACTACACAAATACGCCCACAGCACTTCGGAAACTTCATGTGTGTCCACTGGGAATGTGCGTGGTGCTAGTGGAAAATATTGGTATTAGCACCAGCATATCCAACATTACACAAATACGCCCACAGCACTTCAGAAAGGTCATGTTTGTCCACTGGGAATGTGCGTGGTGCTAGTGCCAAATATTGGTATTAGCACCAGCATATCCAACACTACACAAATACGCCCACAGCAGTTAAGAAACTTCATGTGTGTCCACTGGGAATGTGCGTGGTGCTAGTGCCAAATATTGGTATTAGCACCAGCATATCCAACACTACACAAATACGCCCAAAACACTTCAGAAAGGTCATGTGTGTCCACTGGGAATGTGCGTGGTGCTAGTGCCAAATATTGGTATTAGCACCAGCATATCCAACACTACTCAAATACGCCCACAGCACTTCAGAAACTTCATGTGTGTCCACTGAGAATGTGCGTGGTGCTAGTGCCAAATATTGGTATTAGCACCAGCATATCCAACATTACACAAATGCGCCCACAGCAGTTAAGAAACTTCATTTGTGTCCACTGGGAATGTGCGTGGTGCTAGTGCCAAATATTGGTATTAGCACCAGCATATCCAACACTACACAAATACGCCCACAGCAGTTAAGAAACTTCATGTGTGTCCACTGGGAATGTGCGTGGTGCTAGTGCCAAATATTGGTATTAGCACCAGCATATCCAACACTACACAAATGCGCCCACAGCACTTCAGAAACTTCATGTGTGTCCACTGGGAATGTGCGTGGTGCTAGTGCCAAATATTGGTTTTAGCACCAGCATATCCAACACTACACAAATACGCCCACAGCAGTTAAGAAACTTCATGTGTGTCCACTGGGAATGTGCGTGGTGCTAGTGCCAAATATTGGTATTAGCACCAGCATATCCAACACTACACAAATACGCCCAAAACACTTCAGAAAGGTCATGTGTGTCCACTGGGAATGTGCGTGGTGCTAGTGCCAAATATTGGTATTAGCACCAGCATATCCAACACTACACAAATACGCCCACAGCACTTCGGAAACTTCATGTGTGTCCACTGGGAATGTGCGTGGTGCTAGTGGAAAATATTGGTATTAGCACCAGCATATCCAACATTACACAAATACGCCCACAGCACTTCAGAAAGGTCATGTTTGTCCACTGGGAATGTGCGTGGTGCTAGTGCCAAATATTGGTATTAGCACCAGCATATCCAACACTACACAAATACGCCCACAGCAGTTAAGAAACTTCATGTGTGTCCACTGGGAATGTGCGTGGTGCTAGTGCCAAATATTGGTATTAGCACCAGCATATCCAACACTACACAAATACGCCCAAAACACTTCAGAAAGGTCATGTGTGTCCACTGGGAATGTGCGTGGTGCTAGTGCCAAATATTGGTATTAGCACCAGCATATCCAACACTACTCAAATACGCCCACAGCACTTCAGAAACTTCATGTGTGTCCACTGAGAATGTGCGTGGTGCTAGTGCCAAATATTGGTATTAGCACCAGCATATCCAACATTACACAAATGCGCCCACAGCAGTTAAGAAACTTCATTTGTGTCCACTGGGAATGTGCGTGGTGCTAGTGCCAAATATTGGTATTAGCACCAGCATATCCAACACTACACAAATACGCCCACAGCAGTTAAGAAACTTCATGTGTGTCCACTGGGAATGTGCGTGGTGCTAGTGCCAAATATTGGTATTAGCACCAGCATATCCAACACTACACAAATGCGCCCACAGCACTTCAGAAACTTCATGTGTGTCCACTGGGAATGTGCGTGGTGCTAGTGCCAAATATTGGTTTTAGCACCAGCATATCCAACACTACACAAATACGCCCACAGCAGTTAAGAAACTTCATGTGTGTCCACTGGGAATGTGCGTGGTGCTAGTGCCAAATATTGGTATTAGCACCAGCATATCCAACACTACACAAATACGCCCAAAACACTTCAGAAAGGTCATGTGTGTCCACTGGGAATGTGCGTGGTGCTAGTGCCAAATATTGGTATTAGCACCAGCATATCCAACACTACACAAATACGCCCACAGCACTTCGGAAACTTCATGTGTGTCCACTGGGAATGTGCGTGGTGCTAGTGGAAAATATTGGTATTAGCACCAGCATATCCAACATTACACAAATACGCCCACAGCACTTCAGAAAGGTCATGTTTGTCCACTGGGAATGTGCGTGGTGCTAGTGCCAAATATTGGTATTAGCACCAGCATATCCAACACTACACAAATACGCCCACAGCAGTTAAGAAACTTCATGTGTGTCCACTGGGAATGTGCGTGGTGCTAGTGCCAAATATTGGTATTAGCACCAGCATATCCAACACTACATAAATACGCCCAAAACACTTCAGAAAGGTCATGTGTGTCCACTGGGAATGTGCGTGGTGCTAGTGCCAAATATTGGTATTAGCACCAGCATATCCAACACTACTCAAATACGCCCACAGCACTTCAGAAACTTCATGTGTGTCCACTGAGAATGTGCGTGGTGCTAGTGCCAAATATTGGTATTAGCACCAGCATATCCAACATTACACAAATGCGCCCACAGCAGTTAAGAAACTTCATTTGTGTCCACTGGGAATGTGCGTGGTGCTAGTGCCAAATATTGGTATTAGCACCAGCATATCCAACACTACACAAATACGCCCACAGCAGTTAAGAAACTTCATGTGTGTCCACTGGGAATGTGCGTGGTGCTAGTGCCAAATATTGGTATTAGCACCAGCATATCCAACACTACACAAATGCGCCCTCAGCAGTTAAGAAACTTCATGTGTGTCCACTGGGAATGTGCGTGGTGCTAGTGCCAAATATTGGTATTAGCACCAGCATATCCAACACTACACAAATACGCCCACAGTAGTTAAGAAACTTCATTTGTGTCCACTGGGAATGTGCGTGGTGCTAGTGCCAAATATTGGTATTAGCACCAGCATATCCAACACTACACAAATGCGCCCACAGCACTTCAGAAACTTCATGTGTGTCCACTGGGAATGTGCGTGGTGCTAGTGCCAAATATTGGTATTAGCACCAGCATATCCAACACTACACAAATGCGCCGACAGCAGTTAAGAAACTTCATTTGTGTCCACTGGGAATGTGCGTGGTGCTAGTGCCAAATATTGGTATTAGCACCAGCATATCCAACACTACACAAATACGCCCACAGCAGTTAAGAAACTTCATGTGTGTCCACTGGGAATGTGCGTTGTGCTAGTGCCAAATATTGGTATTAGCACCAGCATATCCAACACAACACAAATACGCCCACAGCACTTCAGAAACTTCATGTGTGTCCACTGGGAATGTGCGTGGTGCTAGTGCCAAATATTGGTATTAGCACCAGCATATCCAACACTACACAAATGCGCCCACAGCAGTTAAGAAACTTCATTTGTGTCCACTGGGAATGTGCGTGGTGCTAGTGCCAAATATTGGTATTAGCACCAGCATATCCAACACTACTCAAATACGCCCACAGCACTTCAGAAACTTCATGTGTGTCCACTGAGAATGTGCGTGGTGCTAGTGCCAAATATTGGTATTAGCACCAGCATATCCAACATTACACAAATGCGCCCACAGCAGTTAAGAAACTTCATTTGTGTCCACTGGGAATGTGCGTGGTGCTAGTGCCAAATATTGGTATTAGCACCAGCATATCCAACACTACACAAATACGCCCACAGCAGTTAAGAAACTTCATGTGTGTCCACTGGGAATGTGCGTGGTGCTAGTGCCAAATATTGGTATTAGCACCAGCATATCCAACACTACACAAATGCGCCCTCAGCAGTTAAGAAACTTCATGTGTGTCCACTGGGAATGTGCGTGGTGCTAGTGCCAAATATTGGTATTAGCACCAGCATATCCAACACTACACAAATACGCCCACAGTAGTTAAGAAACTTCATTTGTGTCCACTGGGAATGTGCGTGGTGCTAGTGCCAAATATTGGTATTAGCACCAGCATATCCAACACTACACAAATGCGCCCACAGCACTTCAGAAACTTCATGTGTGTCCACTGGGAATGTGCGTGGTGCTAGTGCCAAATATTGGTATTAGCACCAGCATATCCAACACTACACAAATGCGCCGACAGCAGTTAAGAAACTTCATTTGTGTCCACTGGGAATGTGCGTGGTGCTAGTGCCAAATATTGGTATTAGCACCAGCATATCCAACACTACACAAATACGCCCACAGCAGTTAAGAAACTTCATGTGTGTCCACTGGGAATGTGCGTTGTGCTAGTGCCAAATATTGGTATTAGCACCAGCATATCCAACACAACACAAATACGCCCACAGCACTTCAGAAACTTCATGTGTGTCCACTGGGAATGTGCGTGGTGCTAGTGCCAAATATTGGTATTAGCACCAGCATATCCAACACTACACAAATGCGCCCACAGCAGTTAAGAAACTTCATTTGTGTCCACTGGGAATGTGCGTGGTGCTAGTGCCAAATATTGGTATTAGCACCAGCATATCCAACACTACACAAATGCTCCCACAGCACTTCAGAAACTTCATGTGTGTCCACTGGGAATGTGCGTGGTGCTAGTGCCAAATATTGGTATTAGCACCAGCATATCCAACACTACACAAATACGCCCACAGCACTTCAGAAACTTCATGTGTGTCCACTGGGAATGTGCGTGGTGCTAGAGCCAAATATTGGTATTAGTACCAACATATCCAACACTACTCAAATACGCCCACAGCACTTCAGAAACTTCATGTGTGTCCACTGGGAATGTGCGTGGTGCTAGTGCCAAATATTGGTATTAGCACCAGCATATCCAACACTACACAAATACGCCCACAGCACTTCAGAAACTTCATGTGTGTCCACTGGGAATGTATGTGGTGCTAGTGCCAAATATTGGTATTAGCACCAGCATATCCAACACTACACAAATGCGCCCACAGCAGTTAAGAAACATCATTTGTGTCCACTGGGAATGTGCGTGGTGATAGTGCCAAATATTGGTATTAGCACCAGCATATCCAACACTACACAAATACGCCCACAGCAGTTAAGAAACTTCATGTGTGTCCACTGGGAATGTGCGTGGTGCTAGTGCCAAATATTGGTATTAGCACCAGCATATCCAACACTACACAAATACGCCCACAGCACTTCGGAAACTTCATGTGTGTCCACTGGGAATGTGCGTGGTGCTAGTGCCAAATATTGGTATTAGCACCAGAATATCCAACATTACACAAATACGCCCACAGCACTTCAGAAACTTCTTGTGTGTCCACATGGAATGTGCGTGGTGCTAGTGCCAAATATTGGTATTAGCACCAGCATATCCAACACTACATAAATACGCCCACAGCAGTTAAGAAACTTCATGTGTGTCCACTGGGAATGTGCGTGGTGTTAGTGCCAAATATTGGTATTAGCACCAGCATATCCAACACTACTCAAATACGCCAACAGCACTTCAGAAACTTCATGTGTGTCCACTGAGAATGTGCGTGGTGCTAGTGCCAAATATTGGTATTAGCACCAGCATATCCAACATTACACAAATGCGCCCACAGCAGTTAAGAAACTTCATTTGTGTCCATTGGGAATGTGCGTGGTGCTAGTGCCAAATATTGGTATTAGCACCAGCATATCCAACACTACACAAATACGCCCACAGCAGTTAAGAAACTTCATGTGTGTCCACTGGGAATGTGCGTGGTGCTAGTGCCAAATATTGGTATTAGCACCAGCATATCCAACACTACACAAATGCGCCCTCAGCAGTTAAGAAACTTCATGTGTGTCCACTGGGAATGTGCGTGGTGCTAGTGCCAAATATTGGTATTAGCACCAGCATATCCAACACTACACAAATACGCCCACAGTAGTTAAGAAACTTCATTTGTGTCCACTGGGAATGTGCGTGGTGCTAGTGCCAAATATTGGTATTAGCACCAGCATATCCAACACTACACAAATGCGCCCACAGCACTTCAGAAACTTCATGTGTGTCCACTGGGAATGTGCGTGGTGCTAGTGCCAAATATTGGTATTAGCACCAGCATATCCAACACTACACAAATGCGCCCACAGCAGTTAAGAAACTTCATTTGTGTCCACTGGGAATGTGCGTGGTGCTAGTGCCAAATATTGGTATTAGCACCAGCATATCCAACACTACACAAATACGCCCACAGCACTTCAGAAACTTCATGTGTGTCCACTGGGAATGTGCGTGGTGCTAGTGCCAAATATTGGTATTAGCACCAGCATATCCAACACTACACAAATACGCCCACAGCACTTCAGAAACTTCATGTGTGTCCACTGGGAATGTATGTGGTGCTAGTGCCAAATATTGCTATTAGCACCAGCATATCCAACACTACACAAATGCGCCCACAGCAGTTAAGAAACTTCATTTGTGTCCACTGGGAATGTGCGTGGTGCTAGTGCCAAATATTGGTATTAGCACCAGCATATCCAACACTACACAAATACGCCCACAGCAGTTAAGAAACTTCATGTGTGTCCACTGGGAATGTGCGTGGTGCTAGTGCCAAATATTGGTATTAGCACCAGCATATCCAACACTACACAAATGCGCCCTCAGCACTTCAGAAACTTCATTTGTGTCCACTGGGAATGTGCGTGGTGCTAGTGCCAAATATTGGTATTAGCACCAGCATATCCAACACTACACAAATACGCCCACAGCACTTCAGAAACTTCTTGTGTGTCCACATGGAATGTGCGTGGTGCTAGTGCCAAATATTGGTATTAGCACCAGCATATCCAACACTACACAAATACGCCCACAGCAGTTAAGAAACTTCATGTGTGTCCACTGGGAATGTGCGTGGTGTTAGTGCCAAATATTGGTATTAGCACCAGCATATCCAACACTACTCAAATACGCCCACAGCACTTCAGAAACTTCATGTGTGTCCACTGAGAATGTGCGTGGTGCTAGTGCCAAATATTGGTATTAGCACCAGCATATCCAACATTACACAAATGCGCCCACAGCAGTTAAGAAACTTCATTTGTGTCCACTGGGAATGTGCGTGGTGCTAGTGCCAAATATTGGTATTAGCACCAGCATATCCAACACTACACAAATACGCCCACAGCAGTTAAGAAACTTCATTTGTGTCCACTGGGAATGTGCGTGGTGCTAGTGCCAAATATTGGTATTAGCACCAGCATATCCAACACTACACAAATGCGCCCTCAGCAGTTAAGAAACTTCATGTGTGTCCACTGGGAATGTGCGTGGTGCTAGTGCCAAATATTGGTATTAGCACCAGCATATCCAACACTACACAAATACGCCCACAGTAGTTAAGAAACTTCATTTGTGTCCACTGGGAATGTGCGTGGTGCTAGTGCCAAATATTGGTATTAGCACCAGCATATCCAACACTACACAAATGCGCCCACAGCACTTCAGAAACTTCATTTGTGTCCACTGGGAATGTGCGTGGTGCTAGTGCCAAATATTGGTATTAGCACCAGCATATCCAACACTACACAAATACGCCCACAGCAGTTAAGAAACTTCATGTGTGCCCACTGGGAATGTGCGTGGTGCTAGTGCCAAATATTGGTATTAGCACCAGCATATCCAACACAACACAAATACGCCCACAGCACTTCAGAAACTTCATGTGTGTCCACTGGGAATGTGCGTGGTGATAGTGCCAAATATTGGTATTAGCACCAGCATATCCAACACTACACAAATGCGCCCACAGCAGTTAAGAAACTTCATTTGTGTCCACTGGGAATGTGCGTGGTGCTAGTGCCAAATATTGGTATTAGCACCAGCATATCCAACACTACACAAATGCTCCCACAGCACTTCAGAAACTTCATGTGTGTCCACTGGGAATGTGCGTGGTGCTAGTGCCAAATATTGGTATTAGCACCAGCATATCCAACACTACACAAATACGCCCACAGCACTTCAGAAACTTCATGTGTGTCCACTGGGAATGTGCGTGGTGCTAGTGCCAAATATTGGTATTAGTACCAACATATCCAACACTACTCAAATACGCCCACAGCACTTCAGAAACTTCATGTGTGTCCACTGGGAATGTGCGTGGTGCTAGTGCCAAATATTGGTATTAGCACCAGCATATCCAACACTACATAAATGCGCCCTCAGCACTTCAGAAACTTCATTTGTGTCCACTGGGAATGTGCGTGGTGCTAGTGCCAAATATTGGTATTAGCACCAGCATATCCAACACTACACAAATACGCCCACAGCACTTCAGAAACTTCTTGTGTGTCCACATGGAATGTGCGTGGTGCTAGTGCCAAATATTGGTATTAGCACCAGCATATCCAACACTACACAAATACGCCCACAGCAGTTAAGAAACTTCATGTGTGTCCACTGGGAATGTGCGTGGTGTTAGTGCCAAATATTGGTATTAGCACCAGCATATCCAACACTACACAAATACGCCCACAGTAGTTAAGAAACTTCATGTGTGTCCACTGGGAATGTGCGTGGTGCTAGTGCCAAATATTGGTATTAGCACCAGCATATCCAACACTACACAAATACGCCCACAGCACTTCAGAAACTTCATGTGTGTCCACTGGGAATGTATGTGGTGCTAGTGCCAAATATTGGTATTAGCACCAGCATATCCAACACTACACAAATGCGCCCACAGCAGTTAAGAAACATCATTTGTGTCCACTGGGAATGTGCGTGGTGATAGTGCCAAATATTGGTATTAGCACCAGCATATCCAACACTACACAAATACGCCCACAGCAGTTAAGAAACTTCATGTGTGTCCACTGGGAATGTGCGTGGTGCTAGTGCCAAATATTGGTATTAGCACCAGCATATCCAACACTACACAAATACGCCCACAGCACTTCGGAAACTTCATGTGTGTCCACTGGGAATGTGCGTGGTGCTAGTGCCAAATATTGGTATTAGCACCAGAATATCCAACATTACACAAATACGCCCACAGCACTTCAGAAACTTCTTGTGTGTCCACATGGAATGTGCGTGGTGCTAGTGCCAAATATTGGTATTAGCACCAGCATATCCAACACTACAGAAATACGCCCACAGCAGTTAAGAAACTTCATGTGTGTCCACTGGGAATGTGCGTGGTGTTAGTGCCAAATATTGGTATTAGCACCAGCATATCCAACACTACTCAAATACGCCAACAGCACTTCAGAAACTTCATGTGTGTCCACTGAGAATGTGCGTGGTGCTAGTGCCAAATATTGGTATTAGCACCAGCATATCCAACATTACACAAATGCGCCCACAGCAGTTAAGAAACTTCATTTGTGTCCACTGGGAATGTGCGTGGTGCTAGTGCCAAATATTGGTATTAGCACCAGCATATCCAACACTACACAAATACGCCCACAGCAGTTAAGAAACTTCATGTGTGTCCACTGGGAATGTGCGTGGTGCTAGTGCCAAATATTGGTATTAGCACCAGCATATCCAACACTACACAAATGCGCCCTCAGCAGTTAAGAAACTTCATGTGTGTCCACTGGGAATGTGCGTGGTGCTAGTGCCAAATATTGGTATTAGCACCAGCATATCCAACACTACACAAATACGCCCACAGTAGTTAAGAAACTTCATTTGTGTCCACTGGGAATGTGCGTGGTGCTAGTGCCAAATATTGGTATTAGCACCAGCATATCCAACACTACACAAATGCGCCCACAGCACTTCAGAAACTTCATGTGTGTCCACTGGGAATGTGCGTGGTGCTAGTGCCAAATATTGGTATTAGCACCAGCATATCCAACACTACACAAATGCGCCCACAGCAGTTAAGAAACTTCATTTGTGTCCACTGGGAATGTGCGTGGTGCTAGTGCCAAATATTGGTATTAGCACCAGCATATCCAACACTACACAAATACGCCCACAGCACTTCAGAAACTTCATGTGTGTCCACTGGGAATGTGCGTGGTGCTAGTGCCAAATATTGGTATTAGCACCAGCATATCCAACACTACACAAATACGCCCACAGCACTTCAGAAACTTCATGTGTGTCCACTGGGAATGTATGTGGTGCTAGTGCCAAATATTGCTATTAGCACCAGCATATCCAACACTACACAAATGCGCCCACAGCAGTTAAGAAACTTCATTTGTGTCCACTGGGAATGTGCGTGGTGCTAGTGCCAAATATTGGTATTAGCACCAGCATATCCAACACTACACAAATACGCCCACAGCAGTTAAGAAACTTCATGTGTGTCCACTGGGAATGTGCGTGGTGCTAGTGCCAAATATTGGTATTAGCACCAGCATATCCAACACTACACAAATGCGCCCTCAGCACTTCAGAAACTTCATTTGTGTCCACTGGGAATGTGCGTGGTGCTAGTGCCAAATATTGGTATTAGCACCAGCATATCCAACACTACACAAATACGCCCACAGCACTTCAGAAACTTCTTGTGTGTCCACATGGAATGTGCGTGGTGCTAGTGCCAAATATTGGTATTAGCACCAGCATATCCAACACTACACAAATACGCCCACAGCAGTTAAGAAACTTCATGTGTGTCCACTGGGAATGTGCGTGGTGTTAGTGCCAAATATTGGTATTAGCACCAGCATATCCAACACTACTCAAATACGCCCACAGCACTTCAGAAACTTCATGTGTGTCCACTGAGAATGTGCGTGGTGCTAGTGCCAAATATTGGTATTAGCACCAGCATATCCAACATTACACAAATGCGCCCACAGCAGTTAAGAAACTTCATTTGTGTCCACTGGGAATGTGCGTGGTGCTAGTGCCAAATATTGGTATTAGCACCAGCATATCCAACACTACACAAATACGCCCACAGCAGTTAAGAAACTTCATTTGTGTCCACTGGGAATGTGCGTGGTGCTAGTGCCAAATATTGGTATTAGCACCAGCATATCCAACACTACACAAATGCGCCCTCAGCAGTTAAGAAACTTCATGTGTGTCCACTGGGAATGTGCGTGGTGCTAGTGCCAAATATTGGTATTAGCACCAGCATATCCAACACTACACAAATACGCCCACAGTAGTTAAGAAACTTCATTTGTGTCCACTGGGAATGTGCGTGGTGCTAGTGCCAAATATTGGTATTAGCACCAGCATATCCAACACTACACAAATGCGCCCACAGCACTTCAGAAACTTCATTTGTGTCCACTGGGAATGTGCGTGGTGCTAGTGCCAAATATTGGTATTAGCACCAGCATATCCAACACTACACAAATGCGCCCACAGCAGTTAAGAAACTTCATGTGTGTCCACTGGGAATGTGCGTGGTGCTAGTGCCAAATATTGGTATTAGCACCAGCATATCCAACACTACACAAATACGCCCACAGCAGTTAAGAAACTTCATGTGTGCCCACTGGGAATGTGCGTGGTGCTAGTGCCAAATATTGGTATTAGCACCAGCATATCCAACACAACACAAATACGCCCACAGCACTTCAGAAACTTCATGTGTGTCCACTGGGAATGTGCGTGGTGCTAGTGCCAAATATTGGTATTAGCACCAGCATATCCAACACTACACAAATGCGCCCACAGCAGTTAAGAAACTTCATTTGTGTCCACTGGGAATGTGCGTGGTGCTAGTGCCAAATATTGGTATTAGCACCAGCATATCCAACACTACACAAATGCTCCCACAGCACTTCAGAAACTTCATGTGTGTCCACTGGGAATGTGCGTGGTGCTAGTGCCAAATATTGGTATTAGCACCAGCATATCCAACACTACACAAATACGCCCACAGCACTTCAGAAACTTCATGTGTGTCCACTGGGAATGTGCGTGGTGCTAGAGCCAAATATTGGTATTAGTACCAACATATCCAACACTACTCAAATACGCCCACAGCACTTCAGAAACTTCATGTGTGTCCACTGGGAATGTGCGTGGTGCTAGTGCCAAATATTGGTATTAGCACCAGCATATCCAACACTACATAAATGCGCCCTCAGCACTTCAGAAACTTCATTTGTGTCCACTGGGAATGTGCGTGGTGCTAGTGCCAAATATTGGTATTAGCACCAGCATATCCAACACTACACAAATACGCCCACAGCACTTCAGAAACTTCTTGTGTGTCCACATGGAATGTGCGTGGTGCTAGTGCCAAATATTGGTATTAGCACCAGCATATCCAACACTACACAAATACGCCCACAGCAGTTAAGAAACTTCATGTGTGTCCACTGGGAATGTGCGTGGTGTTAGTGCCAAATATTGGTATTAGCACCAGCATATCCAACACTACACAAATACGCCCACAGTAGTTAAGAAACTTCATTTGTGTCCACTGGGAATGTGCGTGGTGCTAGTGCCAAATATTGGTATTAGCACCAGCATATCCAACACTACACAAATGCGCCCACAGCACTTCAGAAACTTCATTTGTGTCCACTGGGAATGTGCGTGGTGCTAGTGCCAAATATTGGTATTAGCACCAGCATATCCAACACTACACAAATGCGCCCACAGCAGTTAAGAAACTTCATGTGTGTCCACTGGGAATGTGCGTGGTGCTAGTGCCAAATATTGGTATTAGCACCAGCATATCCAACACTACACAAATACGCCCACAGCAGTTAAGAAACTTCATGTGTGCCCACTGGGAATGTGCGTGGTGCTAGTGCCAAATATTGGTATTAGCACCAGCATATCCAACACAACACAAATACGCCCACAGCACTTCAGAAACTTCATGTGTGTCCACTGGGAATGTGCGTGGTGCTAGTGCCAAATATTGGTATTAGCACCAGCATATCCAACACTACACAAATGCGCCCACAGCAGTTAAGAAACTTCATTTGTGTCCACTGGGAATGTGCGTGGTGCTAGTGCCAAATATTGGTATTAGCACCAGCATATCCAACACTACACAAATGCTCCCACAGCACTTCAGAAACTTCATGTGTGTCCACTGGGAATGTGCGTGGTGCTAGTGCCAAATATTGGTATTAGCACCAGCATATCCAACACTACACAAATACGCCCACAGCACTTCAGAAACTTCATGTGTGTCCACTGGGAATGTGCGTGGTGCTAGAGCCAAATATTGGTATTAGTACCAACATATCCAACACTACTCAAATACGCCCACAGCACTTCAGAAACTTCATGTGTGTCCACTGGGAATGTGCGTGGTGCTAGTGCCAAATATTGGTATTAGCACCAGCATATCCAACACTACATAAATGCGCCCTCAGCACTTCAGAAACTTCATTTGTGTCCACTGGGAATGTGCGTGGTGCTAGTGCCAAATATTGGTATTAGCACCAGCATATCCAACACTACACAAATACGCCCACAGCACTTCAGAAACTTCTTGTGTGTCCACATGGAATGTGCGTGGTGTTAGTGCCAAATATTGGTATTAGCACCAGCATATCCAACACTACTCAAATACGCCCACAGCACTTCAGAAACTTCATGTGTGTCCACTGAGAATGTGCGTGGTGCTAGTGCCAAATATTGGTATTAGCACCAGCATATCCAACATTACACAAATGCGCCCACAGCAGTTAAGAAACTTCATTTGTGTCCACTGGGAATGTGCGTGGTGCTAGTGCCAAATATTGGTATTAGCACCAGCATATCCAACACTACACAAATACGCCCACAGCAGTTAAGAAACTTCATGTGTGTCCACTGGGAATGTGCGTGGTGCTAGTGCCAAATATTGGTATTAGCACCAGCATATCCAACACTACACAAATGCGCCCTCAGCAGTTAAGAAACTTCATGTGTGTCCACTGGGAATGTGCGTGGTGCTAGTGCCAAATATTGGTATTAGCACCAGCATATCCAACACTACACAAATACGCCCACAGTAGTTAAGAAACTTCATTTGTGTCCACTGGGAATGTGCGTGGTGCTAGTGCCAAATATTGGTATTAGCACCAGCATATCCAACACTACACAAATGCGCCCACAGCACTTCAGAAACTTCATGTGTGTCCACTGGGAATGTGCGTGGTGCTAGTGCCAAATATTGGTATTAGCACCAGCATATCCAACACTACACAAATGCGCCCACAGCAGTTAAGAAACTTCATTTGTGTCCACTGGGAATGTGCGTGGTGCTAGTGCCAAATATTGGTATTAGCACCAGCATATCCAACACTACACAAATACGCCCACAGCAGTTAAGAAACTTCATGTGTGTCCACTGGGAATGTGCGTGGTGCTAGTGCCAAATATTGGTATTAGCACCAGCATATCCAACACAACACAAATACGCCCACAGCACTTCAGAAACTTCATGTGTGTCCACTGGGAATGTGCGTGGTGCTAGTGCCAAATATTGGTATTAGCACCAGCATATCCAACACTACACAAATGCGCCCACAGCAGTTAAGAAACTTCATTTGTGTCCACTGGGAATGTGCGTGGTGCTAGTGCCAAATATTGGTATTAGCACCAGCATATCCAACACTACACAAATGCTCCCACAGCACTTCAGAAACTTCATGTGTGTCCACTGGGAATGTGCGTGGTGCTAGTGCCAAATATTGGTATTAGCACCAGCATATCCAACACTACACAAATACGCCCACAGCAGTTAAGAAACTTCATGTGTGTCCACTGGGAATGTGCGTGGTGCTAGTGCCAAATATTGGTATTAGCACCAGCATATCCAACACTACACAAATGCGCCCACAGCAGTTAAGAAACTTCATTTGTGTCCACTGGGAATGTGCGTGGTGCTAGTGCCAAATATTGGTATTAGCACCAGCATATCCAACACTACACAAATGCTCCCACAGCACTTCAGAAACTTCATGTCTGTCCACTGGGAATGTGCGTGGTGCTAGTGCCAAATATTGGTATTAGCACCAGCATATCCAACACTACACAAATACGCCCACAGCAGTTAAGAAACTTCATGTGTGTCCACTGGGAATGTGCGTGGTGCTAGTGCCAAATATTGGTATTAGCACCAGCATATCCAACACTACACAAATACGCCCACAGCAGTTAAGAAACTTCATGTGTGTCCACTGGGAATGTGCGTGGTGCTAGTGCCAAATATTGGTATTAGCACCAGCATATCCAACACTACACAAATGCGCCCACAGCACTTCAGAAACTTCATGTGTGTCCACTGGGAATGTGCGTGGTGCTAATGCCAAATATTGGTATTAGCACCAGCATATCCAACACTACACAAATGCGCCCAAAACACTTCAGAAAGGTCATGTGTGTCCACTGGGAATGTGCGTGGTGCTAGTGCCAAATATTGGTATTAGCACCAGCATATCCAACACAACACAAATACGCCCACAGCACTTCAGAAACTTCATGTGTGTCCACTGGGAATGTGCGTGGTGCTAGTGCCAAATATTGGTATTAGCACCAGCATATCCAACACTACTCAAATACGCCCACAGCAGTTAAGAAACTTCATGTGTGTCCACTGGGAATGTGCGTGGTGCTAGTGCCAAATATTGGTATTAGCACCAGCATATCCAACACTACACAAATACGCCCACAGCACTTCGGAAACTTCATGTGTGTCCACTGGGAATGTGCGTGGTGCTAGTGGCAAATATTGGTATTAGCACCAGCATATCCAACATTACACAAATACGCCCACAGCACTTCAGAAACTTCTTGTGTGTCCACATGGAATGTGCGTGGTGCTAGTGCCAAATATTGGTATTAGCACCAGCATATCCAACACTACACAAATACGCCCACAGCAGTTAAGAAACTTCATGTGTGTCCACTGGGAATGTGCGTGGTGTTAGTGCCAAATATTGGTATTAGCACCAGCATATCCAACACTACTCAAATACGCCCACAGCACTTCAGAAACTTCATGTGTGTCCACTGAGAATGTGCGTGGTGCTAGTGCCAAATATTGGTATTAGCACCAGCATATCCAACATTACACAAATGCGCCCACAGCAGTTAAGAAACTTCATTTGTGTCCACTGGGAATGTGCGTGGTGCTAGTGCCAAATATTGGTATTAGCACCAGCATATCCAACACTACACAAATACGCCCACAGCAGTTAAGAAACTTCATGTGTGTCCACTGGGAATGTGCGTGGTGCTAGTGCCAAATATTGGTATTAGCACCAGCATATCCAACACTACACAAATGCGCCCTCAGCAGTTAAGAAACTTCATGTGTGTCCACTGGGAATGTGCGTGGTGCTAGTGCCAAATATTGGTATTAGCACCAGCATATCCAACACTACACAAATACGCCCACAGTAGTTAAGAAACTTCATTTGTGTCCACTGGGAATGTGCGTGGTGCTAGTGCCAAATATTGGTATTAGCACCAGCATATCCAACACTACACAAATGCGCCCACAGCACTTCAGAAACTTCATGTGTGTCCACTGGGAATGTGCGTGGTGCTAGTGCCAAATATTGGTATTAGCACCAGCATATCCAACACTACACAAATGCGCCCACAGCAGTTAAGAAACTTCATTTGTGTCCACTGGGAATGTGCGTGGTGCTAGTGCCAAATATTGGTATTAGCACCAGCATATCCAACACTACACAAATACGACCACAGCAGTTAAGAAACTTCATGTGTGTCCACTGGGAATGTGCGTGGTGCTAGTGCCAAATATTGGTATTAGCACCAGCATATCCAACACAACACAAATACGCCCACAGCACTTCAGAAACTTCATGTGTGTCCACTGGGAATGTGCGTGGTGCTAGTGCCAAATATTGGTATTAGCACCAGCATATCCAACACTACACAAATGCGCCCACAGCAGTTAAGAAACTTCATTTGTGTCCACTGGGAATGTGCGTGGTGCTAGTGCCAAATATTGGTATTAGCACCAGCATATCCAACACTACACAAATGCTCCCACAGCACTTCAGAAACTTCATGTGTGTCCACTGGGAATGTGCGTGGTGCTAGTGCCAAATATTGGTATTAGCACCAGCATATCCAACACTACACAAATACGCCCACAGCACTTCAGAAACTTCATGTGTGTCCACTGGGAATGTGCGTGGTGCTAGAGCAAAATATTGGTATTAGTACCAACATATCCAACACTACTCAAATACGCCCACAGCACTTCAGAAACTTCATGTGTGTCCACTGGGAATGTGCGTGGTGCTAGTGCCAAATATTGGTATTAGCACCAGCATATCCAACACTACACAAATACGCCCACAGCACTTCAGAAACTTCATGTGTGTCCACTGGGAATGTATGTGGTGCTAGTGCCAAATATTGGTATTAGCACCAGCATATCCAACACTACACAAATACGCCCACAGCAGTTAAGAAACTTCATGTGTGTCCACTGGGAATGTGCGTGGTGCTAGTGCCAAATATTGGTATTAGCACCAGCATATCCAACACTACACAAATACGCCCACAGCACTTCGGAAACTTCATGTGTGTCCACTGGGAATGTGCGTGGTGCTAGTGCCAAATATTGGTATTAGCACCAGCATATCCAACATTACACAAATACGCCCACAGCACTTCAGAAACTTCTTGTGTGTCCACATGGAATGTGCGTGGTGCTAGTGCCAAATATTGGTATTAGCACCAGCATATCCAACACTACATAAATACGCCCACAGCAGTTAAGAAACTTCATGTGTGTCCACTGGGAATGTGCGTGGTGTTAGTGCCAAATATTGGTATTAGCACCAGCATATCCAACACTACTCAAATACGCCCACAGCACTTCAGAAACTTCATGTGTGTCCACTGAGAATGTGCGTGGTGCTAGTGCCAAATATTGGTATTAGCACCAGCATATCCAACATTAAACAAATGCGCCCACAGCAGTTAAGAAACTTCATTTGTGTCCACTGGGAATGTGCGTGGTGCTAGTGCCAAATATTGGTATTAGCACCAGCATATCCAACACTACACAAATACGCCCACAGCAGTTAAGAAACTTCATGTGTGTCCACTGGGAATGTGCGTGGTGCTAGTGCCAAATATTGGTATTAGCACCAGCATATCCAACACTACACAAATGCGCCCTCAGCAGTTAAGAAACTTCATGTGTGTCCACTGGGAATGTGCGTGGTGCTAGTGCCAAATATTGCTATTAGCACCAGCATATCCAACACTACACAAATACGCCCACAGTAGCTAAGAAACTTCATTTGTGTCCACTGGGAATGTGCGTGGTGCTAGTGCCAAATATTGGTATTAGCACCAGCATATCCAACACTACACAAATGCGCCCACAGCACTTCAGAAACTTCATGTGTGTCCACTGGGAATGTGCGTGGTGCTAGTGCCAAATATTGGTATTAGCACCAGCATATCCAACACTACACAAATGCGCCCACAGCAGTTAAGAAACTTCATTTGTGTCCACTGGGAATGTGCGTGGTGCTAGTGCCAAATATTGGTATTAGCACCAGCATATCCAACACTACACAAATACGCCCACAGCACTTCGGAAACTTCATGTGTGTCCACTGGGAATGTGCGTGGTGCTAGTGCCAAATATTGGTATTAGCACCAGCATATCCAACATTACACAAATACGCCCACAGCACTTCAGAAACTTCTTGTGTGTCCACATGGAATGTGCGTGGTGCTAGTGCCAAATATTGGTATTAGCACCAGCATATCCAACACTACATAAATACGCCCACAGCAGTTAAGAAACTTCATGTGTGTCCACTGGGAATGTGCGTGGTGTTAGTGCCAAATATTGGTATTAGCACCAGCATATCCAACACTACTCAAATACGCCCACAGCACTTCAGAAACTTCATGTGTGTCCACTGAGAATGTGCGTGGTGCTAGTGCCAAATTTTGGTATTAGCACCAGCATATCCAACATTACACAAATGCGCCCACAGCAGTTAAGAAACTTCATTTGTGTCCACTGGGAATGTGCGTGGTGCTAGTGCCAAATATTGGTATTAGCACCAGCATATCCAACACTACACAAATACGCCCACAGCAGTTAAGAAACTTCATGTGTGTCCACTGGGAATGTGCGTGGTGCTAGTGCCAAATATTGGTATTAGCACCAGCATATCCAACACTACACAAATGCGCCCTCAGCAGTTAAGAAACTTCATGTGTGTCCACTGGGAATGTGCGTGGTGCTAGTGCCAAATATTGGTATTAGCACCAGCATATCCAACACTACACAAATACGCCCACAGTAGTTAAGAAACTTCATTTGTGTCCACTGGGAATGTGCGTGGTGCTAGTGCCAAATATTGGTATTAGCACCAGCATATCCAACACTACACAAATGCGCCCACAGCACTTCAGAAACTTCATGTGTGTCCACTGGGAATGTGCGTGGTGCTAGTGCCAAATATTGGTATTAGCACCAGCATATCCAACACTACACAAATGCGCCCACAGCAGTTAAGAAACTTCATTTGTGTCCACTGGGAATGTGCGTGGTGCTAGTGCCAAATATTGGTATTAGCACCAGCATATCCAACACTACACAAATACGCCCACAGCACTTCAGAAACTTCATGTGTGTCCACTGGGAATGTGCGTGGTGCTAGTGCCAAATATTGGTATTAGCACCAGCATATCCAACACTACACAAATACGCCCACAGCACTTCAGAAACTTCATGTGTGTCCACTGGGAATGTATGTGGTGCTAGTGCCAAATATTGGTATTAGCACCAGCATATCCAACACTACACAAATGCGCCCACAGCAGTTAAGAAACTTCATGTGCGTCCACTGGGAATGTGCGTGGTGCTAGTGCCAAATATTGGTATTAGCACCAGCATATCCAACACTACACAAATGCGCCCTCAGCACTTCAGAAACTTCATTTGTGTCCACTGGGAATGTGCGTGGTGCTAGTGCCAAATATTGGTATTAGCACCAGCATATCCAACACTACACAAATACGCCCACAGCACTTCAGAAACTTCTTGTGTGTCCACATGGAATGTGCGTGGTGCTAGTGCCAAATATTGGTATTAGCACCAGCATATCCAACACTACACAAATACGCCCACAGCAGTTAAGAAACTTCATGTGTGTCCACTGGGAATGTGCGTGGTGTTAGTGCCAAATATTGGTATTAGCACCAGCATATCCAACACTACTCAAATACGCCCACAGCACTTCAGAAACTTCATGTGTGTCCACTGAGAATGTGCGTGGTGCTAGTGCCAAATATTGGTATTAGCACCAGCATATCCAACACTACACAAATGCGCCCACAGCAGTTAAGAAACTTCATTTGTGTCCACTGGGAATGTGCGTGGTGCTAGTGCCAAATATTGGTATTAGCACCAGCATATCCAACACTACACAAATACGCCCACAGCAGTTAAGAAACTTCATTTGTGTCCACTGGGAATGTGCGTGGTGCTAGTGCCAAATATTGGTATTAGCACCAGCATATCCAACACTACACAAATGCGCCCTCAGCAGTTAAGAAACTTCATGTGTGTCCACTGGGAATGTGCGTGGTGCTAGTGCCAAATATTGGTATTAGCACCAGCATATCCAACACTACACAAATACGCCCACAGTAGTTAAGAAACTTCATTTGTGTCCACTGGGAATGTGCGTGGTGCTAGTGCCAAATATTGGTATTAGCACCAGCATATCCAACACTACACAAATGCGCCCACAGCACTTCAGAAACTTCATGTGTGTCCACTGAGAATGTGCGTGGTGCTAGTGCCAAATATTGGTATTAGCACCAGCATATCCAACACTACACAAATGCGCCCACAGCAGTTAAGAAACTTCATTTGTGTCCACTGGGAATGTGCGTGGTGCTAGTGCCAAATATTGGTATTAGCACCAGCATATCCAACACTACACAAATACGCCCACAGCAGTTAAGAAACTTCATTTGTGTCCACTGGGAATGTGCGTGGTGCTAGTGCCAAATATTGGTATTAGCACCAGCATATCCAACACTACACAAATGCGCCCTCAGCAGTTAAGAAACTTCATGTGTGTCCACTGGGAATGTGCGTGGTGCTAGTGCCAAATATTGGTATTAGCACCAGCATATCCAACACTACACAAATACGCCCACAGTAGTTAAGAAACTTCATTTGTGTCCACTGGGAATGTGCGTGGTGCTAGTGCCAAATATTGGTATTAGCACCAGCATATCCAACACTACACAAATACGACCACAGCAGTTAAGAAACTTCATGTGTGTCCACTGGGAATGTGCGTGGTGCTAGTGCCAAATATTGGTATTAGCACCAGCATATCCAACACAACACAAATACGCCCACAGCACTTCAGAAACTTCATGTGTGTCCACTGGGAATGTGCGTGGTGCTAGTGCCAAATATTGGTATTAGCACCAGCATATCCAACACTACACAAATGCGCCCACAGCAGTTAAGAAACTTCATTTGTGTCCACTGGGAATGTGCGTGGTGCTAGTGCCAAATATTGGTATTAGCACCAGCATATCCAACACTACACAAATGCTCCCACAGCACTTCAGAAACTTCATGTGTGTCCACTGGGAATGTGCGTGGTGCTAGTGCCAAATATTGGTATTAGCACCAGCATATCCAACACTACACAAATACGCCCACAGCACTTCAGAAACTTCATGTGTGTCCACTGGGAATGTGCGTGGTGCTAGAGCCAAATATTGGTATTAGTACCAACATATCCAACACTACTCAAATACGCCCACAGCACTTCAGAAACTTCATGTGTGTCCACTGGGAATGTGCGTGGTGCTAGTGCCAAATATTGGTATTAGCACCAGCATATCCAACACTACACAAATACGCCCACAGCACTTCAGAAACTTCATGTGTGTCCACTGGGAATGTATGTGGTGCTAGTGCCAAATATTGGTATTAGCACCAGCATATCCAACACTACACAAATACGCCCACAGCAGTTAAGAAACTTCATGTGTGTCCACTGGGAATGTGCGTGGTGCTAGTGCCAAATATTGGTATTAGCACCAGCATATCCAACACTACACAAATACGCCCACAGCACTTCGGAAACTTCATGTGTGTCCACTGGGAATGTGCGTGGTGCTAGTGCCAAATATTGGTATTAGCACCAGCATATCCAACATTACACAAATACGCCCACAGCACTTCAGAAACTTCTTGTGTGTCCACATGGAATGTGCGTGGTGCTAGTGCCAAATATTGGTATTAGCACCAGCATATCCAACACTACATAAATACGCCCACAGCAGTTAAGAAACTTCATGTGTGTCCACTGGGAATGTGCGTGGTGTTAGTGCCAAATATTGGTATTAGCACCAGCATATCCAACACTACTCAAATACGCCCACAGCACTTCAGAAACTTCATGTGTGTCCACTGAGAATGTGCGTGGTGCTAGTGCCAAATATTGGTATTAGCACCAGCATATCCAACATTAAACAAATGCGCCCACAGCAGTTAAGAAACTTCATTTGTGTCCACTGGGAATGTGCGTGGTGCTAGTGCCAAATATTGGTATTAGCACCAGCATATCCAACACTACACAAATACGCCCACAGCAGTTAAGAAACTTCATGTGTGTCCACTGGGAATGTGCGTGGTGCTAGTGCCAAATATTGGTATTAGCACCAGCATATCCAACACTACACAAATGCGCCCTCAGCAGTTAAGAAACTTCATGTGTGTCCACTGGGAATGTGCGTGGTGCTAGTGCCAAATATTGCTATTAGCACCAGCATATCCAACACTACACAAATACGCCCACAGTAGCTAAGAAACTTCATTTGTGTCCACTGGGAATGTGCGTGGTGCTAGTGCCAAATATTGGTATTAGCACCAGCATATCCAACACTACACAAATGCGCCCACAGCACTTCAGAAACTTCATGTGTGTCCACTGGGAATGTGCGTGGTGCTAGTGCCAAATATTGGTATTAGCACCAGCATATCCAACACTACACAAATGCGCCCACAGCAGTTAAGAAACTTCATTTGTGTCCACTGGGAATGTGCGTGGTGCTAGTGCCAAATATTGGTATTAGCACCAGCATATCCAACACTACACAAATACGCCCACAGCACTTCGGAAACTTCATGTGTGTCCACTGGGAATGTGCGTGGTGCTAGTGCCAAATATTGGTATTAGCACCAGCATATCCAACATTACACAAATACGCCCACAGCACTTCAGAAACTTCTTGTGTGTCCACATGGAATGTGCGTGGTGCTAGTGCCAAATATTGGTATTAGCACCAGCATATCCAACACTACATAAATACGCCCACAGCAGTTAAGAAACTTCATGTGTGTCCACTGGGAATGTGCGTGGTGTTAGTGCCAAATATTGGTATTAGCACCAGCATATCCAACACTACTCAAATACGCCCACAGCACTTCAGAAACTTCATGTGTGTCCACTGAGAATGTGCGTGGTGCTAGTGCCAAATTTTGGTATTAGCACCAGCATATCCAACATTACACAAATGCGCCCACAGCAGTTAAGAAACTTCATTTGTGTCCACTGGGAATGTGCGTGGTGCTAGTGCCAAATATTGGTATTAGCACCAGCATATCCAACACTACACAAATACGCCCACAGCAGTTAAGAAACTTCATGTGTGTCCACTGGGAATGTGCGTGGTGCTAGTGCCAAATATTGGTATTAGCACCAGCATATCCAACACTACACAAATGCGCCCTCAGCAGTTAAGAAACTTCATGTGTGTCCACTGGGAATGTGCGTGGTGCTAGTGCCAAATATTGGTATTAGCACCAGCATATCCAACACTACACAAATACGCCCACAGTAGTTAAGAAACTTCATTTGTGTCCACTGGGAATGTGCGTGGTGCTAGTGCCAAATATTGGTATTAGCACCAGCATATCCAACACTACACAAATGCGCCCACAGCACTTCAGAAACTTCATGTGTGTCCACTGGGAATGTGCGTGGTGCTAGTGCCAAATATTGGTATTAGCACCAGCATATCCAACACTACACAAATGCGCCCACAGCAGTTAAGAAACTTCATTTGTGTCCACTGGGAATGTGCGTGGTGCTAGTGCCAAATATTGGTATTAGCACCAGCATATCCAACACTACACAAATACGCCCACAGCACTTCAGAAACTTCATGTGTGTCCACTGGGAATGTGCGTGGTGCTAGTGCCAAATATTGGTATTAGCACCAGCATATCCAACACTACACAAATACGCCCACAGCACTTCAGAAACTTCATGTGTGTCCACTGGGAATGTATGTGGTGCTAGTGCCAAATATTGGTATTAGCACCAGCATATCCAACACTACACAAATGCGCCCACAGCAGTTAAGAAACTTCATGTGCGTCCACTGGGAATGTGCGTGGTGCTAGTGCCAAATATTGGTATTAGCACCAGCATATCCAACACTACACAAATGCGCCCTCAGCACTTCAGAAACTTCATTTGTGTCCACTGGGAATGTGCGTGGTGCTAGTGCCAAATATTGGTATTAGCACCAGCATATCCAACACTACACAAATACGCCCACAGCACTTCAGAAACTTCTTGTGTGTCCACATGGAATGTGCGTGGTGCTAGTGCCAAATATTGGTATTAGCACCAGCATATCCAACACTACACAAATACGCCCACAGCAGTTAAGAAACTTCATGTGTGTCCACTGGGAATGTGCGTGGTGTTAGTGCCAAATATTGGTATTAGCACCAGCATATCCAACACTACTCAAATACGCCCACAGCACTTCAGAAACTTCATGTGTGTCCACTGAGAATGTGCGTGGTGCTAGTGCCAAATATTGGTATTAGCACCAGCATATCCAACACTACACAAATGCGCCCACAGCAGTTAAGAAACTTCATTTGTGTCCACTGGGAATGTGCGTGGTGCTAGTGCCAAATATTGGTATTAGCACCAGCATATCCAACACTACACAAATACGCCCACAGCAGTTAAGAAACTTCATTTGTGTCCACTGGGAATGTGCGTGGTGCTAGTGCCAAATATTGGTATTAGCACCAGCATATCCAACACTACACAAATGCGCCCTCAGCAGTTAAGAAACTTCATGTGTGTCCACTGGGAATGTGCGTGGTGCTAGTGCCAAATATTGGTATTAGCACCAGCATATCCAACACTACACAAATACGCCCACAGTAGTTAAGAAACTTCATTTGTGTCCACTGGGAATGTGCGTGGTGCTAGTGCCAAATATTGGTATTAGCACCAGCATATCCAACACTACACAAATGCGCCCACAGCACTTCAGAAACTTCATGTGTGTCCACTGAGAATGTGCGTGGTGCTAGTGCCAAATATTGGTATTAGCACCAGCATATCCAACACTACACAAATGCGCCCACAGCAGTTAAGAAACTTCATTTGTGTCCACTGGGAATGTGCGTGGTGCTAGTGCCAAATATTGGTATTAGCACCAGCATATCCAACACTACACAAATACGCCCACAGCAGTTAAGAAACTTCATTTGTGTCCACTGGGAATGTGCGTGGTGCTAGTGCCAAATATTGGTATTAGCACCAGCATATCCAACACTACACAAATGCGCCCTCAGCAGTTAAGAAACTTCATGTGTGTCCACTGGGAATGTGCGTGGTGCTAGTGCCAAATATTGGTATTAGCACCAGCATATCCAACACTACACAAATACGCCCACAGTAGTTAAGAAACTTCATTTGTGTCCACTGGGAATGTGCGTGGTGCTAGTGCCAAATATTGGTATTAGCACCAGCATATCCAACACTACACAAATGCGCCCACAGCACTTCAGAAACTTCATGTGTGTCCACTGGGAATGTGCGTGGTGCTAGTGCCAAATATTGGTATTAGCACCAGCATATCCAACACTACACAAATGCGCCCACAGCAGTTAAGAAACTTCATTTGTGTCCACTGGGAATGTGCGTGGTGCTAGTGCCAAATATTGGTATTAGCACCAGCATATCCAACACTACACAAATGCGCCCACAGCAGTTAAGAAACTTCATTTGTGTCCACTGGGAATGTGCGTGGTGCTAGTGCCAAATATTGGTATTAGCACCAGCATATCCAACACTACACAAATACGCCCACAGCAGTTAAGAAACTTCATGTGTGTCCACTGGGAATGTGCGTGGTGCTAGTGCCAAATATTGGTATTAGCACCAGCATATCCAACACAACACAAATACGCCCACAGCACTTCAGAAACTTCATGTGTGTCCACTGGGAATGTGCGTGGTGCTAGTGCCAAATATTGGTATTAGCACCAGCATATCCAACACTACACAAATGCGCCCACAGCAGTTAAGAAACTTCATTTGTGTCCACTGGGAATGTGCGTGGTGCTAGTGCCAAATATTGGTATTAGCACCAGCATATCCAACACTACACAAATGCTCCCACAGCACTTCAGAAACTTCATGTGTGTCCACTGGGAATGTGCGTGGTGCTAGTGCCAAATATTGGTATTAGCACCAGCATATCCAACACTACACAAATACGCCCACAGCACTTCAGAAACTTCATGTGTGTCCACTGGGAATGTGCGTGGTGCTAGAGCCAAATATTGGTATTAGTACCAACATATCCAACACTACTCAAATACGCCCACAGCACTTCAGAAACTTCATGTGTGTCCACTGGGAATGTGCGTGGTGCTAGTGCCAAATATTGGTATTAGCACCAGCATATCCAACACTACACAAATGCGCCCTCAGCACTTCAGAAACTTCATTTGTGTCCACTGGGAATGTGTGTGGTGCTAGTGCCAAATATTGGTATTAGCACCAGCATATCCAACACTACACAAATACGCCCACAGCACTTCAGAAACTTCTTGTGTGTCCACATGGAATGTGCGTGGTGCTAGTGCCAAATATTGGTATTAGCACCAGCATATCCAACACTACACAAATACGCCCACAGCAGTTAAGAAACTTCATGTGTGTCCACTGGGAATGTGCGTGGTGTTAGTGCCAAATATTGGTATTAGCACCAGCATATCCAACACTACTCAAATACGCCCACAGCACTTCAGAAACTTCATGTGTGTCCACTGAGAATGTGCGTGGTGCTAGTGCCAAATATTGGTATTAGCACCAGCATATCCAACATTACACAAATGCGCCCACAGCAGTTAAGAAACTTCATTTGTGTCCACTGGGAATGTGCGTGGTGCTAGTGCCAAATATTGGTATTAGCACCAGCATATCCAACACTACACAAATACGCCCACAGCAGTTAAGAAACTTCATGTGTGTCCACTGGGAATGTGCGTGGTGCTAGTGCCAAATATTGGTATTAGCACCAGCATATCCAACACTACACAAATGCGCCCTCAGCAGTTAAGAAACTTCATGTGTGTCCACTGGGAATGTGCGTGGTGCTAGTGCCAAATATTGGTATTAGCACCAGCATATCCAACACTACACAAATACGCCCACAGTAGTTAAGAAACTTCATTTGTGTCCACTGGGAATGTGCGTGGTGCTAGTGCCAAATATTGGTATTAGCACCAGCATATCCAACACTACACAAATGCGCCCACAGCACTTCAGAAACTTCATGTGTGTCCACTGGGAATGTGCGTGGTGCTAGTGCCAAATATTGGTATTAGCACCAGCATATCCAACACTACACAAATGCGCCCACAGCAGTTAAGAAACTTCATTTGTGTCCACTGGGAATGTGCGTGGTGCTAGTGCCAAATATTGGTATTAGCACCAGCATATCCAACACTACACAAATACGCCCACAGCAGTTAAGAAACTTCATGTGTGTCCACTGGGAATGTGCGTGGTGCTAGTGCCAAATATTGGTATTAGCACCAGCATATCCAACACAACACAAATACGCCCACAGCACTTCAGAAACTTCATGTGTGTCCACTGGGAATGTGCGTGGTGCTAGTGCCAAATATTGGTATTAGCACCAGCATATCCAACACTACACAAATGCGCCCACAGCAGTTAAGAAACTTCATTTGTGTCCACTGGGAATGTGCGTGGTGCTAGTGCCAAATATTGGTATTAGCACCAGCATATCTAACACTACACAAATGCTCCCACAGCACTTCAGAAACTTCATGTGTGTCCACTGGGAATGTGCGTGGTGCTAGTGCCAAATATTGGTATTAGCACCAGCATATCCAACACTACACAAATACGCCCACAGCACTTCAGAAACTTCATGTGTGTCCACTGGGAATGTGCGTGGTGCTAGAGCCAAATATTGGTATTAGTACCAACATATCCAACACTACTCAAATACGCCCACAGCACTTCAGAAACTTCATGTGTGTCCACTGGGAATGTGCGTGGTGCTAGTGCCAAATATTGGTATTAGCACCAGCATATCCAACACTACACAAATACGCCCACAGCACTTCAGAAACTTCATGTGTGTCCACTGGGAATGTATGTGGTGCTAGTGCCAAATATTGGTATTAGCACCAGCATATCCAACACTACACAAATGCGCCCACAGCAGTTAAGAAACTTCATTTGTGTCCACTGGGAATGTGCGTGGTGCTAGTGCCAAATATTGGTATTAGCACCAGCATATCCAACACTACACAAATACGCCCACAGCAGTTAAGAAACTTCATGTGTGTCCACTGGGAATGTGCGTGGTGCTAGTGCCAAATATTGGTATTAGCACCAGCATATCCAACACTACACAAATGCGCCCTCAGCACTTCAGAAACTTCATTTGTGTCCACTGGGAATGTGCGTGGTGCTAGTGCCAAATATTGGTATTAGCACCAGCATATCCAACACTACACAAATACGCCCACAGCACTTCAGAAACTTCATGTGTGTCCACTGGGAATGTGCGTGGTGCTAGTGCCAAATATTGGTATTAGCACCAGCATATCCAACACTACACAAATACGCCCACAGCAGTTAAGAAACTTCATGTGTGTCCACTGGGAATGTGCGTGGTGCTAGTGCCAAATATTGGTATTAGCACCAGCATATCCAACACTACACAAATGCGCCCTCAGCAGTTAAGAAACTTCATGTGTGTCCACTGGGAATGTGCGTGGTGCTAGTGCCAAATATTGGTATTAGCACCAGCATATCCAACACTACACAAATGCGCCCTCAGCAGCTAAGAAACTTCATGTGTGTCCACTGGGAATGTGCGTGGTGCTAGTGCCAAATATTGGTATTAGCACCAGCATATCCAACACTACACAAATACGCCCACAGTAGTTAAGAAACTTCATTTGTGTCCACTGGGAATGTGCGTGGTGCTAGTGCCAAATATTGGTATTAGCACCAGCATATCCAACACTACACAAATGCGCCCACAGCACTTCAGAAACTTCATGTGTGTCCACTGGGAATGTGCGTGGTGCTAGTGCCAAATATTGGTATTAGCACCAGCATATCCAACACTACACAAATGCGCCCACAGCAGTTAAGAAACTTTATTTGTGTCCACTGGGAATGTGCGTGGTGCTAGTGCCAAATATTGGTATTAGCACCAGCATATCCAACACTACACAAATACGCCCACAGCAGTTAAGAAACTTCATGTGTGTCCACTGGGAATGTGCGTGGTGCTAGTGCCAAATATTGGTATTAGCACCAGCATATCCAACACAACACAAATACGCCCACAGCACTTCAGAAACTTCATGTGTGTCCACTGGGAATGTGCGTGGTGCTAGTGCCAAATATTGGTATTAGCACCAGCATATCCAACACTACACAAATGCGCCCACAGCAGTTAAGAAACTTCATTTGTGTCCACTGGGAATGTGCGTGGTGCTAGTGCCAAATATTGGTATTAGCACCAGCATATCCAACACTACACAAATGCTCCCACAGCACTTCAGAAACTTCATGTGTGTCCACTGGGAATGTGCGTGGTGCTAGTGCCAAATATTGGTATTAGCACCAGCATATCCAACACTACACAAATACGCCCACAGCACTTCAGAAACTTCATGTGTGTCCACTGGGAATGTGCGTGGTGCTAGAGCCAAATATTGGTATTAGTACCAACATATCCAACACTACTCAAATACGCCCACAGCACTTCAGAAACTTCATGTGTGTCCACTGGGAATGTGCGTGGTGCTAGTGCCAAATATTGGTATTAGCACCAGCATATCCAACACTACACAAATGCGCCCACAGCACTTCAGAAACTTCATGTGTGTCCACTGGGAATGTGCGTGGTGCTAGTGCCAAATATTGGTATTAGCACCAGCATATCCAACACTACACAAATGCGCCCACAGCAGTTAAGAAACTTTATTTGTGTCCACTGGGAATGTGCGTGGTGCTAGTGCCAAATATTGGTATTAGCACCAGCATATCCAACACTACACAAATACGCCCACAGCAGTTAAGAAACTTCATGTGTGTCCACTGGGAATGTGCGTGGTGCTAGTGCCAAATATTGGTATTAGCACCAGCATATCCAACACAACACAAATACGCCCACAGCACTTCAGAAACTTCATGTGTGTCCACTGGGAATGTGCGTGGTGCTAGTGCCAAATATTGGTATTAGCACCAGCATATCCAACACTACACAAATGCGCCCACAGCAGTTAAGAAACTTCATTTGTGTCCACTGGGAATGTGCGTGGTGCTAGTGCCAAATATTGGTATTAGCACCAGCATATCCAACACTACACAAATGCTCCCACAGCACTTCAGAAACTTCATGTGTGTCCACTGGGAATGTGCGTGGTGCTAGTGCCAAATATTGGTATTAGCACCAGCATATCCAACACTACACAAATACGCCCACAGCACTTCAGAAACTTCATGTGTGTCCACTGGGAATGTGCGTGGTGCTAGAGCCAAATATTGGTATTAGTACCAACATATCCAACACTACTCAAATACGCCCACAGCACTTCAGAAACTTCATGTGTGTCCACTGGGAATGTGCGTGGTGCTAGTGCCAAATATTGGTATTAGCACCAGCATATCCAACACTACACAAATGCGCCCTCAGCACTTCAGAAACTTCATTTGTGTCCACTGGGAATGTGCGTGGTGCTAGTGCCAAATATTGGTATTAGCACCAGCATATCCAACACTACACAAATACGCCCACAGCACTTCAGAAACTTCTTGTGTGTCCACATGGAATGTGCGTGGTGCTAGTGCCAAATATTGGTATTAGCACCAGCATATCCAACACTACACAAATACGCCCACAGCAGTTAAGAAACTTCATGTGTGTCCACTGGGAATGTGCGTGGTGTTAGTGCCAAATATTGGTATTAGCACCAGCATATCCAACACTACTCAAATACGCCCACAGCACTTCAGAAACTTCATGTGTGTCCACTGAGAATGTGCGTGGTGCTAGTGCCAAATATTGGTATTAGCACCAGCATATCCAACATTACACAAATGCGCCCACAGCAGTTAAGAAACTTCATTTGTGTCCACTGGGAATGTGCGTGGTGCTAGTGCCAAATATTGGTATTAGCACCAGCATATCCAACACTACACAAATACGCCCACAGCAGTTAAGAAACTTCATGTGTGTCCACTGGGAATGTGCGTGGTGCTAGTGCCAAATATTGGTATTAGCACCAGCATATCCAACACTACACAAATGCGCCCTCAGCAGTTAAGAAACTTCATGTGTGTCCACTGGGAATGTGCGTGGTGCTAGTGCCAAATATTGGTATTAGCACCAGCATATCCAACACTACACAAATACGCCCACAGTAGTTAAGAAACTTCATTTGTGTCCACTGGGAATGTGCGTGGTGCTAGTGCCAAATATTGGTATTAGCACCAGCATATCCAACACTACACAAATGCGCCCACAGCACTTCAGAAACTTCATGTGTGTCCACTGGGAATGTGCGTGGTGCTAGTGCCAAATATTGGTATTAGCACCAGCATATCCAACACTACACAAATGCGCCCACAGCAGTTAAGAAACTTCATTTGTGTCCACTGGGAATGTGCGTGGTGTTAGTGCCAAATATTGGTATTAGCACCAGCATATCCAACACTACTCAAATACGCCCACAGCACTTCAGAAACTTCATGTGTGTCCACTGAGAATGTGCGTGGTGCTAGTGCCAAATATTGGTATTAGCACCAGCATATCCAACATTACACAAATGCGCCCACAGCAGTTAAGAAACTTCATTTGTGTCCACTGGGAATGTGCGTGGTGCTAGTGCCAAATATTGGTATTAGCACCAGCATATCCAACACTACACAAATACGCCCACAGCAGTTAAGAAACTTCATGTGTGTCCACTGGGAATGTGCGTGGTGCTAGTGCCAAATATTGGTATTAGCACCAGCATATCCAACACTACACAAATGCGCCCTCAGCAGTTAAGAAACTTCATGTGTGTCCACTGGGAATGTGCGTGGTGCTAGTGCCAAATATTGGTATTAGCACCAGCATATCCAACACTACACAAATACGCCCACAGTAGTTAAGAAACTTCATTTGTGTCCACTGGGAATGTGCGTGGTGCTAGTGCCAAATATTGGTATTAGCACCAGCATATCCAACACTACACAAATGCGCCCACAGCACTTCAGAAACTTCATGTGTGTCCACTGGGAATGTGCGTGGTGCTAGTGCCAAATATTGGTATTAGCACCAGCATATCCAACACTACACAAATGCGCCCACAGCAGTTAAGAAACTTCATTTGTGTCCACTGGGAATGTGCGTGGTGCTAGTGCCAAATATTGGTATTAGCACCAGCATATCCAACACTACACAAATACGCCCACAGCAGTTAAGAAACTTCATGTGTGTCCACTGGGAATGTGCGTGGTGCTAGTGCCAAATATTGGTATTAGCACCAGCATATCCAACACAACACAAATACGCCCACAGCACTTCAGAAACTTCATGTGTGTCCACTGGGAATGTGCGTGGTGCTAGTGCCAAATATTGGTATTAGCACCAGCATATCCAACACTACACAAATGCGCCCACAGCAGTTAAGAAACTTCATTTGTGTCCACTGGGAATGTGCGTGGTGCTAGTGCCAAATATTGGTATTAGCACCAGCATATCCAACACTACACAAATGCTCCCACAGCACTTCAGAAACTTCATGTGTGTCCACTGGGAATGTGCGTGGTGCTAGTGCCAAATATTGGTATTAGCACCAGCATATCCAACACTACACAAATACGCCCACAGCACTTCAGAAACTTCATGTGTGTCCACTGGGAATGTGCGTGGTGCTAGAGCCAAATATTGGTATTAGTACCAACATATCCAACACTACTCAAATACGCCCACAGCACTTCAGAAACTTCATGTGTGTCCACTGGGAATGTGCGTGGTGCTAGTGCCAAATATTGGTATTAGCACCAGCATATCCAACACTACACAAATACGCCCACAGCACTTCAGAAACTTCATGTGTGTCCACTGGGAATGTATGTGGTGCTAGTGCCAAATATTGGTATTAGCACCAGCATATCCAACACTACACAAATGCGCCCACAGCAGTTAAGAAACTTCATTTGTGTCCACTGGGAATGTGCGTGGTGCTAGTGCCAAATATTGGTATTAGCACCAGCATATCCAACACTACTCAAATACGCCCACAGCACTTCAGAAACTTCATGTGTGTCCACTGAGAATGTGCGTGGTGCTAGTGCCAAATATTGGTATTAGCACCAGCATATCCAACATTACACAAATGCGCCCACAGCAGTTAAGAAACTTCATTTGTGTCCACTGGGAATGTGCGTGGTGCTAGTGCCAAATATTGGTATTAGCACCAGCATATCCAACACTACACAAATACGCCCACAGCAGTTAAGAAACTTCATGTGTGTCCACTGGGAATGTGCGTGGTGCTAGTGCCAAATATTGGTATTAGCACCAGCATATCCAACACTACACAAATGCGCCCTCAGCAGTTAAGAAACTTCATGTGTGTCCACTGGGAATGTGCGTGGTGCTAGTGCCAAATATTGGTATTAGCACCAGCATATCCAACACTACACAAATACGCCCACAGTAGTTAAGAAACTTCATTTGTGTCCACTGGGAATGTGCGTGGTGCTAGTGCCAAATATTGGTATTAGCACCAGCATATCCAACACTACACAAATGCGCCCACAGCACTTCAGAAACTTCATGTGTGTCCACTGGGAATGTGCGTGGTGCTAGTGCCAAATATTGGTATTAGCACCAGCATATCCAACACTACACAAATGCGCCCACAGCAGTTAAGAAACTTCATTTGTGTCCACTGGGAATGTGCGTGGTGCTAGTGCCAAATATTGGTATTAGCACCAGCATATCCAACACTACACAAATACGCCCACAGCAGTTAAGAAACTTCATGTGTGTCCACTGGGAATGTGCGTGGTGCTAGTGCCAAATATTGGTATTAGCACCAGCATATCCAACACTACACAAATACGCCCACAGCACTTCATAAACTTCATGTGTGTCCACTGGGAATGTGCGTGGTGCTAGTGCCAAATATTGGTATTAGCACCAGCATATCCAACACTACACAAATGCGCCCACAGCAGTTAAGAAACTTCATTTGTGTCCACTGGGAATGTGCGTGGTGCTAGTGCCAAATATTGGTATTAGCACCAGCATATCCAACACTACACAAATGCTCCCACAGCACTTCAGAAACTTCATGTGTGTCCACTGGGAATGTGCGTGGTGCTAGTGCCAAATATTGGTATTAGCACCAGCATATCCAACACTACACAAATACGCCCACAGCACTTCAGAAACTTCATGTGTGTCCACTGGGAATGTGCGTGGTGCTAGAGCCAAATATTGGTATTAGTACCAACATATCCAACACTACTCAAATACGCCCACAGCACTTCAGAAACTTCATGTGTGTCCACTGGGAATGTGCGTGGTGCTAGTGCCAAATATTGGTATTAGCACCAGCATATCCAACACTACACAAATACGCCCACAGCACTTCAGAAACTTCATGTGTGTCCACTGGGAATGTATGTGGTGCTAGTGCCAAATATTGGTATTAGCACCAGCATATCCAACACTACACAAATGCGCCCACAGCAGTTAAGAAACTTCATTTGTGTCCACTGGGAATGTGCGTGGTGCTAGTGCCAAATATTGGTATTAGCACCAGCATATCCAACACTACACAAATACGCCCACAGCAGTTAAGAAACTTCATGTGTGTCCACTGGGAATGTGCGTGGTGCTAGTGCCAAATATTGGTATTAGCACCAGCATATCCAACACTACACAAATGCGCCCTCAGCACTTCAGAAACTTCATTTGTGTCCACTGGGAATGTGCGTGGTGCTAGTGCCAAATATTGGTATTAGCACCAGCATATCCAACACTACACAAATACGCCCACAGCAGTTAAGAAACTTCATGTGTGTCCACTGGGAATGTGCGTGGTGCTAGTGCCAAATATTGGTATTAGCACCAGCATATCCAACACTACACAAATACGCCCACAGCAGTTAAGAAACTTCATGTGTGTCCACTGGGAATGTGCGTGGTGCTAGTGCCAAATATTGGTATTAGCACCAGCATATCCAACACTACACAAATGCGCCCTCAGCAGTTAAGAAAGTTCATGTGTGTCCACTGGGAATGTGCGTGGTGCTAGTGCCAAATATTGGTATTAGCACCAGCATATCCAACACTACACAAATACGCCTACAGTAGTTAAGAAACTTCATGTGTGTCCACTGGGAATGTGCGTGGTGCTAGTGCCAAATATTGGTATTAGCACCAGCATATCCAACACTACACAAATGCGCCCACAGCACTTCAGAAACTTCATGTGTGTCCACTGGGAATGTGCGTGGTGTTAGTGCCAAATATTGGTATTAGCACCAGCATATCCAACACTACACAAGTACGCCCACAGCAGTTAAGAAACTTTATTTGTGTCCACTGGGAATGTGCGTGGTGCTAGTGCCAAATATTGGTATTAGCACCAGCATATCCAACACTACACAAATGCTCCCACAGCACTTCAGAAACTTCATGTGTGTCCACTGGGAATGTGCGTGGTGCTAGTGCCAAATATTGGTATTAGCACCAGCATATCCAACACTACACAAATGCGCCCAAAACACTTCAGAAAGGTCATGTGTGTCCACTGGGAATGTGCGTGGTGCTAGTGCCAAATATTGGTATTAGCACCAGCATATCCAACACAACACAAATACGCCCACAGCACTTCAGAAACTTCATGTGTGTCCACTGGGAATGTGCGTGGTGCTAGTGCCAAATATTGGTATTAGCACCAGCATATCCAACACTACTCAAATACGCCCACAGCAGTTAAGAAACTTCATGTGTGTCCACTGGGAATGTGCGTGGTGCTAGTGCCAAATATTGGTATTAGCACCAGCCTATTCAACACTACACAAATACGCCCACAGTAGTTAAGAAACTTCATGTGTGTCCACTGGGAATGTGCGTGGTGCTAGTGCCAAATATTGGTATTAGCACCAGCATATCCAACACAACACAAATACGCCCACAGCACTTCAGAAACTTCATGTGTGTCCACTGGGAATGTGCGTGGTGCTAGTGCCAAATATTGGTATTAGCACCAGCATATCCAACACAACACAAATACGCCCACAGCACTTCAGAAACTTCATGTGTGTCCACTGGGAATGTGCGTGGTGCTAGTGCCAAATATTGGTATTAGCACCAGCATATCCAACACTACACAAGTACGCCCACAGCAGTTAAGAAACTTTATTTGTGTCCACTGGGAATGTGCGTGGTGCTAGTGCCAAATATTGGTATTAGCACCAGCATATCCAACACTACACAAATGCTCCCACAGCACTTCAGAAACTTCATGTGTGTCCACTGGGAATGTGCGTGGTGCTAGTGCCAAATATTGGTATTAGCACCAGCATATCCAAAACTACACAAATGCGCCCAAAACACTTCAGAAAGGTCATGTGTGTCCACTGGGAATGTGCGTGGTGCTAGTGCCAAATATTGGTATTAGCACCAGCATATCCAACACAACACAAATACGCCCACAGCACTTCAGAAACTTCATGTGTGTCCACTGGGAATGTGCGTGGTGCTAGTGCCAAATATTGGTATTAGCACCAGCATATCCAACACTACACAAATGCGCCCACAGCAGTTAAGAAACTTCATTTGTGTCCACTGGGAATGTGCGTGGTGCTAGTGCCAAATATTGGTATTAGCACCAGCATATCCAGCACTACACAAATACGCCCACAGCAGTTAAGAAACTTCATGTGTGTCCACTGGGAATGTGCGTGGTGCTAGTGCCAAATATTGGTATTAGCACCAGCATATCCAACACTACACAAATGCGCCCTCAGCACTTCAGAAACTTCATGTGTGTCCACTGGGAATGTGCGTGGTGCTAGTGCCAAATATTGGTATTAGCACCAGCATATACAACACTACACAAATACGCCCACAGCAGTTAAGAAACTTCATGTGTGTGCACTGGGAATGTGCGTGGTGCTAGTGCCAAATTTTGGTATTAGCACCAGCATATCCAACACTACACAAATGCTCCCACAGCACTTCAGAAACTTCATGTGTGTCCACTGGGAATGTGCGTGGTGCTAGTGCCAAATATTGGTATTAGCACCAGCATATCCAACACTACACAAATACGCCCACAGCACTTCAGAAACTTCATGTGTGTCCACTGGGAATGTGCGTGGTGCTAGTGCCAAATATTGGTATTAGCACCAGCATATCCAACACTACACAAATACGCCCACAGCACTTCAGAAACTTCATGTGTGTCCACTGGGAATGTGCGTGGTGCTAGTGCTAAATATTGGTATTAGCACCAGCATATCCAACACTACACAAATGCGCCCACAGCACTTCAGAAACTTCATGTGTGTCCACTGGGAATGTGCGTGGTGCTAGTGCCAAATATTGGTATTAGCACCAGCATATCTAACACTACACAAATACGCCCACAGCACTTCAGAAACTTCATGTGTGTCCACTGAGAATGTGCGTGGTGCTAGTGCCAAATATTGGTATTAGCACCAGCATATCCAACACTACACAAATACGCCCACAGCACTTCAGAAACTTCATGTGTGTCCACTGGGAATGTGCGTGGTGCTAGTGCCAAATATTGGTATTAGCACCAGCATATCCAACACTACACAAATACGCCCACAGCACTTCAGAAACTTCATGTGTGTCCACTGGGAATGTGCGTGGTGCTAGTGCTAAATATTGGTATTAGCACCAGCATATCCAACACTACACAAATGCGCCCACAGCACTTCAGAAACTTCATGTGTGTCCACTGGGAATGTGCGTGGTGCTAGTGCCAAATATTGGTATTAGCACCAGCATATCTAACACTACACAAATACACCCACAGCACTTCAGAAACTTCATGTGTGTCCACTGAGAATGTGCGTGGTGCTAGTGCCAAATATTGGTATTAGCACCAGCATATCCAACACTACACAAATACGCCCACAGCACTTCAGAAACTTCATGTGTGTCCACTGGGAATGTATGTGGTGCTAGTGCCAAATATTGGTATTAGCACCAGCATATCCAACACTACACAAATGCGCCCACAGCAGTTAAGAAACTTCATTTGTGTCCACTGGGAATGTGCGTGGTGCTAGTGCCAAATATTGGTATTAGCACCAGCATATCCAACACTACACAAATACGCCCACAGCAGTTAAGAAACTTCATGTGTGTCCACTGGGAATGTGCGTGGTGCTAGTGCCAAATATTGGTATTAGCACCAGCATATCCAACACTACACAAATGCGCCCACAGCACTTCAGAAACTTCATGTGTGTCCACTGGGAATGTGCGTGGTGCTAGTGCCAAATATTGGTATTAGCACCAGCATATCCAACACTACACAAATGCGCCCACAGCAGTTAAGAAACTTCATTTGTGTCCACTGGGAATGTGCGTGGTGCTAGTGCCAAATATTGGTATTAGCACCAGCATATCCAACACTACACAAATACGCCCACAGCAGTTAAGAAAGTTCATGTGTGTCCACTGGGAATGTGCGTGGTGCTAGTGCCAAATATTGGTATTAGCACCAGCATATCCAACACTACACAAATACGCCAACAGCAGTTAAGAAACTTCATGTGTGTTCACTGGGAATGTGCGTGGTGCTAGTGCCAAATATTGGTATTAGCACCAGCATATCCAACATTACACAAGTACGCCCACAGCAGTTAAGAAACTTTATTTGTGTCCACTGGGAATGTGCGTGGTGCTAGTGCCAAATATTGGTATTAGCACCAGCATATCCAACACTACACAAATGCGCCCACAGCACTTCAGAAACTTCATGTGTGTCCACTGGGAATGTGCGTGGTGCTAGTGCCAAATATTGGTATTAGCACCAGCATATCCAACACTACACAAATGCGCCCACAGCAGTTAAGAAACTTCATTTGTGTCCACTGGGAATAGTGCGTGGTGCTAGTGCCAAATATTGGTATTAGCACAAGCATATCCAAACACTACACAAATACGCCTACAGTAGTTAAGAAACTTCATGTGTGTCCACTGGGAATGTGCGTTGTGCTAGTGCCAAATATTGGTATTAGCACCAGCATATCCAACACTACACAAATACGCCCACAGTAGTTAAGAAACTTCATGTGTGTCCACTGGGAATGTGCGTGGTGCTAGTGCCAAATATTGGTATTAGCACCAGCATATTCCAACACTACACAAATGCGCCCACAGCATTTCAGAAACTTCATGTGTGTCCACTGGGAATGTGCGTGGTGCTAGTGCCAAATATTGGTATTAGCACCAGCATATCCAACACTACACAAATACGCCCACAGCAGTTAAGAAACTTCATGTGTGTCCACTGGGAATGTGCGTGGTGCTAGTGCCAAATATTGGTATTAGCACCAGCATATCCAACACTACACAAATAAGCCCACAGCACTTCAGGAACTTCATGTGTATCCATTGGGAATGTGCGTTTGATGTGGGGAGCCGTGTGGTGGCGTGGGAATTGAAAATTTTCACCTCAGGAAGTGTTCCCTTTGATGCTGGAAGCCATGTGGTTGCGTGGGAATGTAAATTTTCTACTATAGGATGTTTTTCCTTTGATGCAGGAAGCCTTGTGGTAGCGTGGGAAATGAAAATTTTCACCTCGGGATGTGTTCACTTCGATGCGGGAAGCCATGTGGTGGCATGGAAAATGTCAATTTTCACCTCAGGATGTGTTCACTTCAATGCGGGAAGCCATGTGGTGGCGTGGGAAATGTAAATTTTCTTTTCGCGATGTGTTCCCTTTGATGCAGGAAGCCTTGTGGTGGCGTGGGAAATGTAAATTTTGACCTCAGGATGTTTTTCCTTTGATGCGGGAAGCCATGTGGTGGCGTGGGAAATGTAAATTTTCACCTAACGATGTTTTCCCTTTGATGGGGGAAGACATGTGGTGGCGTGGGAAATGAAAATTTTCACCTCAGGAAGTGTTCCCTTTTATGCGGGAAGCCATGTGGAGGCGTGGTAAATTGACAATTTCACCTCAGGATGTCTTCTCTTTAATTCGGGAAGCCATGTGGTGGCATGTAATATTGAAATTTCAATACAGGAAGTGTTCCCTTTGATGCGGGAAACCATGTGGAGGAGTGGGAAATTGAAATGTTCACCACAGGAAGTGTTTACTTTGATGTGGGAAGCTACATGGAGGCGTGGGAAATTGAAACTTTCACCAAGGTAGTGTTCCCTTTCATGCGGGAAACCATGTGGCGGAGTGGGAAATTGAAATGTTCACCACAGGAAGTGTTTACTTTGATGTGGGAAGCTACATGGAGGCGTGGGAAATTGAAACTTTCACCAAGGTAGTGTTCCCTTTCATGCGGGAAACCATGTGGCGGAGTGGTAAATTGAAATGTTCACCATAGGAAGTGTTCCCTTTGATGCGGGAAACCATGTGGAGGCATGGGAAATTGAAATGTTCACCAAAGGAAGTGTTCCCTTTGAAGTGGGAATCCATGTGGTGGCATGGGATAGTGAAATTTTTATCACAGGAAGTGTTCCCTTTAATGCGGGAAGCCATGTTCTTAAGTGGGAAATTGAAATTTTTTGACAGGAAGTTTTTCTTTATGCAGGAAGCTATTTTCCATGTCGGAAATTGAAATTTTTATCACAGGAAGTTGTTCCTTTGATGTGGGTAGCCATATGGTCAAATCACAAATTGAAATCTTTTCCACAGCAAGTATTCACCTTGATGCGGGAAGCCATGTGGCCACATCAGAACTTGAAATTTTTTTTCACAGGAAGTGTTTTATTTGATGCAGGAAGCCGTGTGTGTGTGTGTGTGTGTGTGTGTGTGTGTGCATGTGTGCGTGTGTTGTGTGTGTTGTGTGGGTGTGGGTGGGTGTGCAAGTGTACACATGGCTCATATTTTGCATATGTTTGCATTAAATACAATTAACTGTAAAATGTTTATGTTGTCAATATGCATATACCCTACAATACGTTTCGCTACAGTACAATGTCTTCTTTTGGCCAATTGTGTATACATCACTTTCACCTAAACTATTTACAGTGACAATCACTAGGTGGGACTGTGCAGTATGTAGATACATGTGGGCATGTGGGTGGGGTCAAACAATATATGGCAAATGCTTACTGAGAGCATTTCCACTGTTTCAGCCATTTTGCCATTTCTGCTGTTTCCGCCGTTTCTCCTTGCCCCTTATCAAAGTAACATGGCAGTTGCAGAGTTCCTGCACAAATAATTTCTCATAAGCACCTTACAGTCCCAAGCTCTAATAGCATTGCCTAGCCTAAACAGATGGTAAACAGTTCATCGAAATCATACCTCCACTGAACCCCCAGCCATGCAATCCATGCACATATTTAAAGCTGGACAGCTAAGTGGACATATATTAGCATTCAGAGTATTGTAGTCTAAGGATGTCTGGCAAGGGTTTTCAGTTTGTCAATAATTATTTTGACAAAGCTAGCAAGCCTAAACAGCACAGTAAGTACACCTCGCATTTCAAATGTTCTGGTATTATGTATGTACATTTATGATGTTTGGCCCTTTCCGATAGAAAAGTCTACTAACACTAAATTTTGTAAATTCTTTAACATCACAAATGGGTGTAAGAAGAGGCACAGATGTAACTTTCCGCACCTCAACAGAAAGGAGCTAAAGCACATAGTAAGCTTGTGTATGGTAAAGCCTATATATACAACAGCTGAATACTACCCTTGTAGGTGGAAAGTGCACAAGGGCAGGAGGATAGTCACTCAGTGTCTAGCAACAAGACAGCCACAACTCCTGCGATCCCCAGCACATCACCCCAGACGCCAGCCACAATCCCTCAGTCATCAGCACCTCCACACCATGCACAGCCACTACCATTCATGACACACTCTCCACCTATGCCACAATAAGCTCCATACCCTACACCATTTTACACTCCACACGCAATACATTAGTACACACTACATATTCTACAGTACCCACACCATGCTGCACAACCAGACACACATGCACCACTACCCACTGCACACACAGCAAGCACCACCACTAGCACAGAAGAACATCAGAACAACACACAGATACACACCCAGACTTATAGCTAGGAGATCACTACACGCACAGAAGTAACTACACGGTCATAATGATGCATATTTTAGCTAAAACGTTTCATTTTACTCTTGTAACTTGACAATTATAATAATTTACCAATAGATAATTATTTGCTGTTTTTGTTCTGTTGGGGTAGGCATACTGTTGAATGTGACTGACAAAATGGCAGCTAGGCATAACTGTGTGTTGAGCTACCCCTCAAAACTTGCAAACTATCATGTACCCAGAGAGCTGCACTTTAATGTTCCTTTCACTACACTTGAGATTATTATACTTATGTACGTACGTATATGTTTGTAATAGCCTAAGTATTTGTTCATTAATTGACTCCAAAGTTTCACCAGCCATTCTCAAAGGTATAGGTTCTGGAAAACAATTCTACATAAATTCTATACTTCTTGTCAAAGGAAATTTTTGTGAAACTTGGTGTGACAAATCGATTTAGAGAATATGCAGTAAGCCTGTAATGGACGTACTTAACAAAAATACAAGTTATCTTGCAGAGTTTGTCACGCATTGCTGCACTGGCCCCATGTGGAGTCCTAGCATTGTTTTGGGTGTGGTGTACCAACCAGCTACTGAGCAAGTGAACCAACTACTGTACATGGGAACTACCCATTGTAAATACCATGCAATCAATCTCAGTCTGAATACTAGTGAAATATATTTCAATTTAACAACTGAGTATATCAATCAAATGCATAATATCCTAGCATATAATACACAACCTAACAAGTAGAGTTAGTGAATATATAAAACACAAAAAAGTATTAGAGAACCAACCAAATAGTGTCATAATATGTTAAATTAAATGCTAGCTATGTAATTCTCAACACGCAGTATAGCTATAAATAGCAGTCATTCTTGTACCTCTCTTTGCCACACAACTAACTTGTGTGCCCAGGGCATCCGACGAGGACGGGGAGGTACATCATGCCCCAAAAATTTAGCCAGGCTGCGACAAGTCTACCGTCAGACCAGTTGCATCTGTGGAATCATCAGAAGGGGATCCAGACTAGACATCACTGGGAGGTGCCACTTTGAACAGATCAATTGATGGACAGGGTGGACTGGCTACTCGAGCGGGCAAGACTTCAGGGCTGTGGAACCATTACATCCTACACAACGAGTACCACGGGCGCCAATCAGCTGCTGGACACCTGAACACTGACACTACTCAGACTAGTCCAAGCACCACAATGCACCAGATTCAGGTCGTCTTGGTAGGACAGGTCCAGCAACATGGAGGAGATGGACAACATCAATCAGTTCAGTGGCTTATTGGAAAGGCTACTCGAGCAGGCAGGATTTCAGGGTAGTGGAACCATTACGTCCTACACATCGAGTACCACGGATGCCCATCCACTGGTGTTGAGCTCCTGCAACTGCACAGCTACCCCACAAAGCGAGCACCACCATGCTGCCGCCACAGGTTCTATAAAAATCATAAAAATCAAATCAATCATCAAGAATATATTTGAAATTCAAGTTTCAGGTTATTCAGGCACTTCAAAAGGTTATACACCACCAGCTAAGGCACACACAACACTTAATGGATGAATCCAATGAAGAAATAAGTGATTCCTAAAGATACTGAAATATATGACATGGTACAGTAAAGAAACAAAGGGACATGACCCAAGGAAGCGTACAGCAATTACAGCCATTTTACGTCTTCAGTAGGCAATTATTATAAATTATTATTTACTACGTACATATATGTAATTGACAAAATTACGAAGACCAGGTATTCTCATTCTTAGATATGACGTACACATGTATGGATCAGCAACTGAATACTAACCAACAAAAGTTGCTGAAACAGCTGCAACACCAGTTCCTCTCCCAGAACACAATTAGACAGGTCACACATCGTCCACAAGACTACCCTGGAATCTTCCGGCAAAAACTTGCCACAGTCACTGGCTAGGACCGTACACCGACTGAAACCGTACACTGACTGACACCGTACACCGGCACACATACGATACGTGTAACCGGGCGATGATCTGCAAGTCTCACGGGCCTTACATCACACCGCTGGGTACTAGACAGCAAAGAGGTGGAGAAGAGAACGGTAACTCACAGGCCCTTCCCACTTCCGATGAAGCGGACCTGCCTCCAAAGGACTATGTGGCAAGCAACACTGCAAGGGCGAACTCAAACTCACAACTCCCGTGTCTTTAAGGAGCAAGGACGTACCCAATCACAAGCTCCGACCGTACACCGACCCGTACAACGACTGTGGCACACAAAGTGTAGCCGTGCGATGACACGTCACCGCTGGGTACTTTCAGACACCCTCCCAAATGTCTGCTAGGAGCAAGGACGCACCCAATCACAAGCTCCGACCGTACACCGACCCGTACAACGACTGTGGCACACAAAGTGTAGCCGTGCGATGACACGTCACCGCTGGGTACTTTCAGACACCGCCCCCAAATGTCTGCTAGGAGCAAGGACGCACCCGATCACAAGCTCCGACCGTACATCGACTGACACCGTACACCGGCACACATACGATACGTGTAACCGGGCGATGATCTGCAAGTCTCACGGGCCTTACATCACACCGCTGGGTACTAGACAGCAAAGAGATGGAGAAGAGAACGGTAACTTACAGGCCCTTCCCACTTCCAATGAAGCGGACCTGCCTCCAAAGGACTATGTGGCAAGCAACACTGCAAGGGCGAACTCAAACTCACAACTCCCGTGTCTTTAAGGAGCAAGGACCGTACCCAATCTGCAAGCTCCGACCGTACACCGACAAAAGGTTGGTGAGTAGCGCCATGCGGCTGACTCTTAACGCCCCGCACCAAAGACTTACTCCAGGACCCCTTAAGGGAGACTACTACGGGCTTCCTAGATCCCGCCAGCATGGGCGCAAGGTAGTAGCCTGGTCGGTTTGGTCACCCGGGTTCGGAGTTACCCCTTTTCTGAATTCAGCGCTATTGGAGCCTGCAACCAACACGACAACTACTCACAAAGGAAAATGGCGAGGACAGCAGCTTTTATACTAAAGTTCTACTTCCGTTTTGTGTTAAGCATTCTGATTGGCTGTTGTCTTGTTTTGGCGCGCTTTGTGTGCCAATCTAATTAATTGGTGAAATGGAGGGGCCACCCCTTAGTGTACAGGAAGACATGTCTACGCCCCGTCGATGCAGTACTGGCGATTTTGATGCTCAGAGTCCTTGCAGGGTGTGTCACAGTCAGGCAAGAATGGCTAGGAAACTAAAACACAGTTAACAAAAGTTACAGCACAGATACTGTTATGGCATAAAGTGGGCAATGTGATGCCTCTAGGATCTAGTATTTAAACAATAATGTATTTTGTTTTGTGTTCTCCACAGCCTAGAAGAACGATAGTTGACAAGCATATGATTGGATTACCTTCAATTTATCAAGTTAGCTCTTGAGACTGTTTGGCAGGGATCTCTACTGTTTGACTTTTCACAAACTTTTACTTATTAATATTCTTGCCTCTATAGCGCACAGGGCACATTGGATCAAGTGACTTTGGACTAGCAGACGTGAGACAATGCAGTAGTTTACTGCTGGGCATACACATGCAGCTTTAGACTAGTGTGTCTAACCCCATTGAGTGTGTGTTCTCTCCACATTGAGTGTGTGTTTTCTCTCTACATTGAGTGTGTGTTCACTCTACATTGAGTGGCCGTGTTCTCTCTACATTGAGTGGTGTTCTCTCTACATTGAGTGATGTGTTCTCTGTACATTGAGTGTGTGTTCTCTCCACACTGAGTTGTGTTCCCTCCACATTGAGTGTGTTCTCTCTATATTGAGTGATGTGTTCTCTGTACATTGAGTGTGTGTTCTCTCCACATTGAGTGGTGTGTTCTCTCCACACTGAGTTGTGTTCCCTCCACATTGAGTGTGTTCTCTATATTGAGTGATGTGTTCTCTGTACATTGAGTGGTGTTCTCTCTACATTGAGTTGTGTTCCCTCCACATTGAGTGTGTTCTCTCTATATTGAGTGATGTGTTCTCTGTACATTGAGTGTGTGTTCTCTCCACATTGAGTGTGTGTTCACTCTACATTGAGTGGCCGTGTTCTCTCTACATTGAGTGATGTGTTCTCCGTACATTGAGTTGTGTTCCCTCCACATTGAGTGTGTTCTCTCTATATTGAGTGTGTGTTCTCTCTGCATTGAGTGATGTGTTCTCTGTAGATTGAGTGTGTGTTCTCTCTGCATTGAGTGATGTGTTCTCTGTAGATTGAGTGTGTGTTCTCTCTACATTGAGTGTGTGTTCTCTGTACATTGAGTGTGTTCTCTCTCTACATTGAGTGATGTTTTCTCTCTACATTGTGTGTGTGTTCTCTGTAGATTGAGTGTGTGTTCTCTCTACATTGAGTAATGAGTTCTCTGTAGATTGAGTGTGTGTTCTCTCTACATTGAGAGGTGTGTTCTCTCCGCATTGAGTGGTGTGTTCTCTCTGCATAATTGAGTGTGTGTTCTCTGCACATTGAGTGATGTGTTCTCTCTCTACATTGAGTGATGTTTTCTCTCTACATTGACAGGGTTTCATTTAGGGGAGGGGCATTTGCCCCCCCCCCCCCTTGCCAGAGTCTCGCCCCCCCCCCCCCCCTTGGAAATTAGGTTAGCCTTATTTTTGTTAAAGAGGTAAAATTGAATACAGAACTGAACTCAATACAAATAAGGAGTATAGAAGGAGAATGTAGTGTTTAAAACCTAAACAGCTGTTCTTCTACCTTTTCTGTTCCGCATATCTACTATCTCTTCAAGGTCAAAGAGTAATTCTGTGCCACAATCAACGTTGAATGGTCCAAAATGGCCTCAGATACCACCTTATATAACCTAAAAACTCACATTTTCCCTGGGGGAGCATGCCCCAGACCCCCCTAGCTATATATGTACCCCTACAACTCTACTACGTACATATCCGCACATCCTTACATCACTGTGCATGCACTGCCTGTGTTTTTATGGACATTATGATACCATGTGCGTACATATGAAACTACCGGCATGTCTTGCACAGCAGACATGAAATACTGGAGCTTCCCGCCAAAAAGTTAATCCTAGATAGAACCCTGATAGGTGCTTAGTGTCAGATCAGCACTAGAAATTAAATCTGGTCATCTCATCATGTCATTTGAGAACCACAAATGAGTCTGAAAATGCACCTCTTATAGGGTAGAAATTTAAAATACCTCCATACCCTCCTAGAAGGCGCGCTATCACGCACACTCCCTTTGCCCCCCCCCCCCCCCCATATTTTTCGTAAGTATTGTTTTGCCCCCCTTGCCTATTTTTCTAAATGAAACCCAGATTGAGTGTGTGTTATTCTCTCCACATTGAGTGATGTGTTCTCTGTAGATTGAGTGTGTTCTCTCTAAATTGAGTGTGTGTTCTCTCTACATTGAGTGGTATGTTCTCTCCACATTGAGTGTGTGTGTTTTGTCCACATTGAGTGGTTCTCTCTGCATTGAGTGGTGTGTTCTCTCAACATTGAGTGGTGTGTTCTCTCCACATTGAGTGGTGTGTTCTCTCCACATTGAGTGGTGTGTTCTCTCCACATTGAGTGGTGTGTTCTCTCCGCATTGAGTGGTATGTTCTCTCTACATTGAGTGTGTGTTCTCTCCACATTGAGTGTATGTTCTCTCCACATTGAGTGGTGTGTTCTCTCCATATTGAGTGGTGTGTTCTCTCTACTTGAGTGTGTGTTCTCTATACATTGAGTGGTGTGTTCTCTCTACATTGAGTGGTGTGTTCTCTCTACTTGACTGTGTGTTCTCTCCACATTGAGTGTGTGTTCTCTCTACATTGAGTGTGTGTTCTCTCTACTTGAGTGTGTGTTCTCTCCACATTGAGTGTGTGTTCTCTCCACATTGAGTGTGTGTTCTCTCTACATTGAGTGTGTGTTCTCTCTACTTGAGTGTGTGTTCTCTCCACATTGAGTGTGTGTTCTCTCTACATTGAGTGTGTGTTCTCTCTACTTGAGTGTGTGTTCTCTCCACATTGAGTGGTGTGTTCTCTCTACATTGAGTGTGTGTTCTCTCCACATTGAGTGGTGTGTTCTCTCCACATTGAGTGGTGTTCTCTCTACATTGAGTGTGTGTTCTCTCCACATTGAGTGGTGTGTTCTCTCTACTTGAGTGTGTGTTCTCTCCACATTGAGTGTGTGTTCTCTCTACATTGAGTGTGTGTTCTCTCCACATTGAGTGGTGTGTTCTGTCCACATTGAGTGTGTGTTCTCTCTACATTGAGTGTGTGTTCTCTCCACATTGAGTGTGTGTTCTCTCTAAATTGAGTGGTGTGTTCTCTCCGCATTGAGTGGTTCTCTCTGCATTGAGTGGTGTGTTCTCTCAACATTGAGTGGTGTGTTCTCTCCACATTGAGTGTGTGTTCTCTCTACATTGAGTGGTGTGTTCTCTCTACATTGAGTGGTGTGTTCTCTGTACATTGAGTGTGTGTTCTCTCTACATTGAGTGGTGGGTATACATTGAGTGTTGACCATATGATCTGCAATCTGATTGGGCGCCTGATTCTCCGTGCCGTGGAACAGAAATGGGTATGTCACCACACCAGACCCTTTCTTGCTCACCCAGTAACGTCAGTCCCCGAAAACGGCCGAGCAAGATTGGGTCAGCTACGCCAGACTAAGTTGCAGCATGCATTGAGGACTAAAATCATACTGTGGATTGCAAAAGCCTCACACTACAAAACCAATAGCCCTTATCTGTTAACTGGGGAGGGGGGGGGGGGGGGGGGGGGGGGGGGCACTATGCCTTCAAAAAAATCCTGGGGAGAACCCTGATTACTATCCATTTTGTTGTATTTTCTGTGTATTATTGTCTGGATAGTGGTCTGTTGATGGCTATGTAGTCTTGTTATGTGAGTCTTTGTTTATGCATTCATAATGTGTCCATGTACGTGTGTATATAATACATCTTGCATAGTTTTAGTTTTGTTGTTATTTACATTACTAATTTTGCATTCAGACAAACTCAATCCAAAATCAGATGGAGTCCAAAGTTGGCTATGGCGGCAGCTCAGGAGTACCTAAAGAATTTACGCCTAAGGGCATTGATGTAGGGGTGAGTTACTGTTCTGGTCCCAATCTGCCATGCACAGTAATTATCACTAAAATGACAAAATTCTATTGATATTATGTTCATAAATGTACCCACACAATCTACCCCCCCCCCCCAAGTCTCACGGGCCAGACCCTTATTTTAAGGGTCTGGCCCGCGAGATTACCCCCCCCCCCCCCCCCATGCACAGTATCTTCCTACTCCACTGAAATTCATACTTTACATGGTCGTGTATTATTTTTTTATGCAACACAATTTTGCTATCTATTATTTCGCTTGAGATATGTATGAAAAGAACTGAACTAGGCCATCATGGCCCCATGGGTAAGAGTCTGAGTAGTTGTCAAGCTGATTGCAGCAATGCCATATTGAACAAAGTGAAGTGCTCCAAAGTGCAGAGAATATCAAGATATCTCGTTTCTGTTGGCATACATATATATAGGAAAACTGTTTACTATAATGTTTGTAGTAAGCATTTGGTCAATGTACATGTGTGTACTCATTAATAATTTCAGTGCATGCCGCCTTGTGGTTTTGTTTTATACTTGGTATCTATTTAAACTTTTACTATTTTATTTCAAATGATGCACACTATGTTAGTCTCGTACCCAGTCCCACTTCCGAGGTTGTATAGACTAGACACTTCTAAGGGAAGTGGAAATAAAATGGAGGGCGGAAGCGGGTCTGGAAACGCAAATAAACGGGAATTTCACTTAAAATTGTAATGATGGCTGCTAGTGTTAGCACAGAAGATCTTTATAAGTGCTACGAAATTTTGTATAATGCAAGTGGAAGTGTTGCGAAAGTGAGCAGAGTTATATAGTTTTGTTTGCATACTATCTATTACACTATGATTGCTTTACTTATGATTGCATAGTATCAAAACGAGTACGAAAGCATCTTAGACGGTATTAGAGGGTCAACAAGTCTTAAACGTCTTGTACCGTCTATTCTTGTGAAGTTTATCCACAGCTTTCCATCCCTCCACGCCAAAACTCTCCATTGCCTTTGTGACTTGTTAGAGGACGCGGATGCCTCGGTGAGTGCACGATTTCCACGAAATGTTTCTATCTTCCATTGATTAAGTCCTTTCTGGTTCAGGTGCGGTTGTCTGCCATCAAGTGTCTTCCAGAATACGCTACTTCCTGCCCAGCAGAGGTATCTAAGGTGGCTGATGTTCTTGCTCAGATGCTAGTTACTGGTGGGTCTAAATTGTCTGAAAGAGACATGGACTTATATCAGCCTCCTTATTACACCCCCCTGTACAGGTTAACCCCATGTACAGATCAACCCCATGTACAGGTCAACCCCCTGTACATGCCATCCTCCTGTACAGGTCAACCCCCTGTACATGTCACCCTCCTGTACAGGTCAACCCCATGTACATGTCACCCTCCTGTACACGTCACCCTCCTGTACACATCTCCCTCCTGTACACATCTCCCTCCTGTACACGTCAGCCTCCTGTACACGTCAGCCTCCTGTACATACCACCCTCCTGTACATGTCACACTCCTGTACATGTCACCCTCCTGTACACATCATCCTCCTGTACATATCACCCTCCTGTACATGTCACCCTCCTGTACACGTCATCCTGTACATGTCACCCTCTTGTACATGTCACACTCCTGTGCATGTCATCCTGCATACTGAACACGTCCCCTCCTGTACATACAGGGTTTCATTTAGGGGGGGCGGGGCATTTGCCCCCCTTGCCAGAGTCTCGCCCCCCCCCCCCCCCCCTTGGAAATTAGGTTAGCCTTATTTTTGTTAAAGAGGTAAAATTGAATACAGAACTGAACTCAATACAAATAAGGAGTATAGAAGGAGAATGTAGTGTTTAAAACCTAAACAGCAGTTCTTTTACCTTTTCTGTTCCGCATATCTACAATCTCTTCAAGGTCAAAGAGTAATTCTGTGCCACAATCAACCTTGAATGGTCCAAAATGGCCTCAGATACCACCTTATATAACCTAAAAACTCAAATTTTCCCCGGGTGACTATGCCCCCAGACCCCCTAGCTATATATGTACCCCTACAACTCTACTACCTACATATCCGCACATCCTTACATCACTGCACTACCTGTGTTTTTATAGACATTATGATACCATGTGCGTACATATGAAACTACCGGCATGTCTTGCACAGCAGACATGAAATACTGGAGCTTCCCGCCAAAAAGTTAATCCTAGATAGAACCCTGATAATATACGTAGGTGCTTAGTGTCAGATCAGCACTAGAAGTTTGGTCGTCTCATCATGTCATTTGAGAACCACAAATGAGTCTGAAAATGCACCTCTTAGGGTATAAATTCAAAATACCCCCATACCCTCCTAGAAGGCGTGCTATCGCGCGCACTCCCTTTGCCCCCGTGTTTTTCGTAAGTATTGCTTTGCCCCCCCTTGCCCATTTTTCTGAATGAAACCCTGACATATCACCCTCCTGTACATGCCACCCTCCTGTACATGCCACCCTCCTGTACATATCACCCTCCTGTACATGCCACCCTCCTGTACATGCCACCCTCCTGTACATATCACCCTCCTGTACATGCCACCCTCCTGTACATGTCACCCTCAAGTACATGCCACCCTCCTGTACATGTCACCCTCCTGTACACATCACCCTCCTGTACATGTCACCCTCCTTTACATGTCACCCTCCTGTACATGTCACCCTCCTTTACATGTCACCCTCAAGTACATGCCAGCCTTCTGTACATGTCACCCTCCTGTACATATCACCCTCCTGTACATATCGCCCTCCTGTACATGTCACCCTCCTTTACGTGTCACCCTCAAGTACATGCCACCCTCCTGTACATGTCACCCTCCTACATGCCACCCTCCTGTACATGTCACCCTCCTACATGCCACCCTCCTGTACATGCCACCCTCCTGTACATGTCACCCTCCTGTACATATGTTGACATAAAATGTTTATGTGGTCTTTAGAGGATTCAGTAGAATTGATTGCAGTCAAGAGATCTCTGACTTCTATTGTCAAGGCAAATGTTCGAGGTGAGGATGTCAAGTGTGGTTACCTCACACACACACACACACACGCGCGCGCGCGCACACACACACACAAACACACACACACGCGCGCACACACAAACACACACACACACACACACACACACACACACACAGAGAGAGAGAGATGCACACTTGTGTTAACTTCTCATACACACACACACACACACACACACACACACACACGGGGTGGGGGGGGGGGGTTTGGGAGGGCGTAGCTCCATTGTTTCCTGGTTGCCAGGAAACCCCCTCATTAGAAATCCCTTTAATCTGAAGCCACCAGTATGCTAATCAATCATACAATTAATCCTAACACTTTCTCCACTTGTCACCTAGCATGCACTGCACTAGGCTAACCTGCACACATGGTCCTACTGAGAGCACTGTAATGCTGTTCTACTACATTTGTACATGCTTTGTGCTCATTTTAGTCGTTTCTAGCTTGTCTGACACACTAGTTTTCGAACTGCCATTACAAATGTAAATGTGGTGTTCCCTTGCATGCATGTGGCCACATTGTTGATACCACATGCTACAGTAAGTAAAGGCTATTCAGTGTTTTAGCCAAAGCATCATAGGAGGGGGGGACCGCCCTCCTATACAATGTATGCACCCTCCTTTAGAAGCTGTCCGCCCTCCTTTGGAAGCTGTCCGCCCTCCTTTGGAAGCTGTCCGCCCTCCTATTTACTATGCACCCTCGTTAGAATAAGGGCTGTGAGCTTGGGTAAGGGGAAGATACAAGGTGATAAGTGACAGGAGATTTGATTGGGTGTAAACTAGTAATTGTTTACACTTGCTTAGAAGACTAGCAAGCTCAGCAAAGTAGCTACAGAGCCTCACCATAGCTACAATGCACATCCCTATCCCACATTGATCCACTTACATGATAGACTGTAGGTCCCCCCCCCCCCCCTATTTTTGGCTGCTGGCTAAAACACTGCTATTATAGTACAATGTGTCCATAATACCATTCTTTGTACACCGTGTGCCCATGATCGTGGCTTTTAGAAACCCCCTTATTTTTCTTCTGGCTACGCCCCTGCTCACACACACACACATACACACACACAGAGTCAATGAGTGGAATATTTGGTCAGATAGCCAGCACTGATGATTCCAATGTGCGCAGCAAAACAGTACAGTTTGTTGTCTATGTCATTGACACCTTAAGTGGTGAAGTATTTGGACGCCTACAAGAGATCAATGAGAAGCATGTGATGATGCTAGTTAAGGAGGTGTGTGTGTGTGTGTGTGTGTGTGTGTGTGTGTGTGTGTGTGTAAAGTTTTGCTGTGTGTGAGTTGTGGATAGGCTGTGCATTCCCTTGGTTTGCTGAAGCGTTGTACTAATCACTTTTGAATCTTCCAATTCTTCTAGGCTTTGTGCAAACTGCCACAAGAAGAAAATCAAATTTTAGTGGATGTTGTTAGCCATCTTCACTTGTGCTCCACCAAGAAGGGGATACAACTGGTAGTGGATCTACTTGCTGAAGTGGCCAATCTTAAGGGCACGTTTGAGGTTTGACTCTACACCTCTGTGAATCTAGATACGTACACCCTACCAGGTGTTCTTGCCTCTCCTCACACCCAACACACCCTACCAGGTGTTCTTGCCTCTCCTCACACCCAACACACCCTACCAGGTGTTCTTGCCTCTCCTCACACCCAACACACCCTACCAGGTGTTCTTAGCCTCTCCTCACACCCAACACACCCTACCAGGTGTTCTTGCCTCTCCTCACACCCAACACACCCTACCAGGTGTTCTTAGCCTCTCCTCACACCCAACACACCCTACCAGGTGTTCTTAGCCTCTCCTCACACCCAACACACCCTACCAGGTGTTCTTAGCCTCTCCTCACACCCAACACACCCTACCAGGTGTTCTTAGCCTCTCCTCACACCCAACACACCCTACCAGGTGTTCTTGCCTCTCCTCACACCCAACACACCCTACCAGGTGTTCTTAGCCTCTCCTCACACCCAACACACCCTACTAGGTGTTCTTGCCTCTCCTCACACCCAACACACCCTACCAGGTGTTCTTAGCCTCTCCTCACACCCAACACACCCTACCAGGTGTTCTTGCCTCTCCTCACACCCAACACACCCTACCAGGTGTTCTTAGCCTCTCCTCACACCCAACACACCCTACCAGGTGTTCTTGCCTCTCCTCACACCCCAACACACCCTACCAGGTGTTCTTAGCCTCTCATTACACTGCATCATCCCCAAATCCTGTGACCGCACCCTAGATCCAGTGACCACACCCTAGATCCAGTGACCACACCCTAGATCCAGTGATCACACCCCAAATCCAGTGACCACACCCCAAATCCAATGATCACACCCCAAATCCAATGATTACACCCAAATCCAGTGATCACACCCAAAATCCAGTGACCACACACCACACCCAATATTATCACAGCATTTTATCATTCTGGTGATAGGGCGACCAAGTTGATGCTGTCCAGCGCGTGATAGAATGTACCAAAGAAGCTGTAATCTGGAGTCAGGTGGGTACTGAGGACTGTTCTGTTTTTTAGTAGTTATACAGATTTGATCTATCTTGTTCAGCGAGGGGGAATTCCTACATCATTTTATTCTTACATCGTGCAAAAAGTGTTACCAAATATAGCTAATGTTGAAGAGGCTGCTCAGCATGAACTCCTCCGATTGCTGACATCTCTAGTGACCTTTGACCTCCCACAAGCTGTTCTAAAAGACAGCACACCTCCACTTCAAGCAAGTATTCAGGTTTGTGTTGGGTTTGTAAAGATTCCTACTTCTAATGTGAGGTGTATAGCTCTCCACGCTACACAGGAATTTATACCAGTACCAACTGGAAGTGGGGACGTTGTTGTCCAGGAAAACTGGCACTTTTCCATTGTGGAATGTCTTCTGTTCACACTCCACACTGTTGTAAGAAAGGTGAGGGCCCCTACTGGGTTATTTTGTGAGTGATGCTGTGTTATCTGTTAGCTTGTTTGTAAGGTCCCCAACAGCATATCCAACGAGGAACAGTTGAAAGACCTACGATCAAAGTTGACCTTCTTCTCCAGAGGCTGTCAGATCTATCATAGTCAACTTCAGAAAGATCTCTCAGGGAAAACAGATAAGGAGCTGCTGCAACAAGAGGTACTTTGTGCTTACATGTAATTTGTAAGGGTTTGGGATGTGGTGTGCATGCATGTGTGTGTGTGTGTGTGTGTGTGTGTGTGTGTGTGTGTGTGTGTGTGTGTGTGTGTGTGTGTGTGTGTGTGTCAGGGAAGTCACCAGAAAATAAATAAAGAGCGGCACACATCAATGAATTGAGTGCCATTTGTAGCTAAACATTATTTCCTTATACTCATCTACATTCTATTGCTACACTAAAATCATCTTAGTCTTGCAGTAGCAAAGATTTTGTTCGCCCAAAGTCAGTGGAAGCATAGATCTATGGTAGAAGTGCATTGCTACCACATTTGCTGAGCTTGCTAGACTTCAAAGTAGGTCTAGCCGCTAGCCCGTACTTCTCCTGCATGGGCGAGGAGAAGGTAGGGTCTAGCGACTTTTGTACTTTTGACACTGCATCTCATTAATGTGAGGCTGGGCGTGTATTGTTATCAACGCCGTATTCTGTCAGTTTGCGAAAGATAGTACATTTTTCCCCGCTAGAATACTTTAGCAGTGTTTTGGTGTAAGAAAAGACCATTCTAAAACTTACAGAACGAACTTACTCGAACGGAAGAATCAAGAACATGGAACAAATGTAAAGCCTTCTATAGAGATAGAAAAGAAATGCCCATTTTCGGACTCTTATTTCGTTTGACCAATCAGATTGCATTGCACCGGATTGGTCGCTGCAGGGTGTTAAAACTACAAAAGTCGCTAGACCCTGCTTTTCCCGCCCGCACAAAGGGTAAAAGTAGGGGCTAGCAGCTAGACTACTTCAAAGTAGGTATAAACAATTACTACTTTGTACCCAATCAAATTTTCTGTCACCAATCACCACAACTTCAACTCACTGTAGTGTGTGTAGAAATGAGCAGGACTGTTTTATAGACAGTGGTTGAATATGAAATGACTGAGATTTGAAGTGCGACACTGCACCGCTCTACTGCGCTTTAGTGACTTCCCTGTGTATGTGTGTGTGTGTGTGTGTGTATGTGTGTATGTGTGTGTGTGTGTGTGTGTGTGTGTGGTGTGTGTGTGTGTGTGTGTGTGTGTGTGTGTGTGTGTGTGTCTGTGGTGTGCACATGAGTTATACTCCATGTAAGTATGTACGTATGTATCATTGATTCAGGCTAGGCATAAGCCAATTATGCACCCCTAATTTCATGAATGATAAATACCTCTGTGAACCATGAGGAATAGATACCTCTGTGAACCATGAGGAATAGATACCTCTGTGAACCATGAGGAATAGGTACCTCTGTGAACCATGAGGAATAGTTACCTCTGTGAACCATGAGGAATAGGTACCTCTGTGAACCATGGACAGTAGGTACCTCTGTGAACCATGAGGAATAGGTACCTCTGTGAACCATGAGGAATAGGTACCTCTGTGAACCATGGACAGTAGGTACCTGTGTGAACCATGAGGAATAGGTACCTCTGTGAACCATGAGGAATAGGTACCTCTGTGAACCATGGACAGTAGGTACGTACCTCTGTGAACCATGGACAGTAGGTACCTCTGTGAACCATGGACAGTAGGTACCTCTGTGAACCATGGACAGTAGGTACCTCTGTGAACCATGGACAGTAGGTACCTCTGTGAACCATGGACAGTAGGTACCTCTGTGAACCATGGACAGTAGGTACCTCTGTGAATCATGGACAGTAGGTACCTCTGTGAACCATGGACAGTAGGTACCTCTGTGAATCATGGACAGTAGGTCCCCCTGTGAACCATGAGGAATAGATACCTCTGTGAACCATGGACAGTAATAACGTACCTCTGTGAACCATGGACAGTAGATACGTACCTCTGTGAACCATGGACAGTAGGTACGTACCTCTGTGAACCATGGACAGTAGGTACCTCTGTGAACCAGGAATAATTTGCAAATGATAGGGAACATTCTAAAACTTGTAGCAGAAAATGGCTGTTAAAATCAACATGGAATGTTTCCTCCCCTTTAAATAGCTATTTCATTTCACACTAAGAAGTATTCCCTTAACAATGTGTAAGACCACAAGATTTGTGCTGCAGTGAATATAAATATCGTGCATTCTTTTTGTCCAAGTTGTGATGAATATGA
>CAUJGJ010000144.1:202176-232176 GCA_963170055.1 Halisarca cf. caerulea
ACTAGAGGGGGACACAGTACAGACATCTAGAGGGGGACACAGTACAGACGTCTAGAGGGGGACACAGTACAGACTAGAGGGGGACACAGTACAGACATCTAGAGGGGGACACAGTACAGACATCTAGAGGGGGACACAGTACAGACATCTAGAGGGGGACACAGTACAGACGTCTAGAGGGGGACACAGTACAGACGTCTAGAGGGGGACACAGTACAGACTAGAGGGGGACACAGTACAGACATCTAGAGGGGGACACAGTACAGACATCTAGAGGGAGACACAGTACAGATGTCTAGAGGGGGACACAGTACAGACGTCTAGAGGGGGACACAGTACAGACGTCTAGAGGGGGACACAGTACAGACTAGAGGGGGACACAGTACAGACATCTAGAGGGGGACACAGTACAGACGTCTAGAGGGGGACACAGTACAGACGTCTAGAGGGGGACACAGTACAGACTAGAGGGGGACACAGTACAGACGTCTAGAGGGGGACACAGTACAGACGTCTAGAGGGGGACACAGTACAGACGTCTAGAGGGGGACACAGTACAGACGTCTAGAGGGGGACAAAGTACAGACGTCTAGAGGGGGACACAGTACAGACGTCTAGAAGGGGACACAGTACAGACGTCTAGAGGGAAACACAGTACAGACGTCTAGAGGGGAACACAGTACAGACGTCTAGAGGGGGGCACAGCACAGATGTCTAGAGGAGGGACACAGCACAGACGTCTAGAGGGGGACACAGTATAGACGTCTAGAAGGGGACACAGTACAGACGTCTAGAGGGGGATACAGCACAGACGTCTAGAGGAGGGGCACAATATAGACGTCTAGAGGAGGGGCACAGTATAGACGTCTAGAGGAGGGGCACAGTATAGGTGCATGTACATTGCATGGAGGGTGTGTGTGCTGAACTCAATGCTCTGCAGGAAACCGACAGTACAGCAATTTAGGACACTGTGTGGTAAGTACATATGTATGTACGGGCTAGCTTGTCATGCCCAGAGAGCCATAACACAAACACACTGAGAGACATACTGTAAAGTGTTCTCCCTAGTTGCATCACGTCCTTGATGTAAATAAGAAATGAGAATTCTAAGAAGATGAGATAGTTTCACACAAATCTCTCTTTCTGCTTGCGTGAAATCTTCTTCATTGTCATGCCAGGACATTGTTATGGCAAACAAGATCTTGAACACGTCGGAAAGGACTGATAACTCGGCGTTATCAAGCTCAGATGACAACTGTACAAGTTTCCTTTCCTTGTTGGGTCCATCTGGAGTAGCTTTCACATGAGCTATAATTGTTCTCTCAACCAGCACTGTTAACACTCGCAGTCCATCATGGAGTTGGCGGACTTCCCTCCTGTGAGGGTTCATAGAACAGTGGTGACAAGACTGACACAGCAAACTCACTGGACCATGCCCACCCACCTTGCTTCAGGGTGGAGAGATGTCAAGAGAAACAGCAACTTTATATCAAACACCTGCACAGGGTACTGCACAGGGTACTGCACATGGTACTGCACATGGTACTGCACATGGTACTGCACATGGTACTGCACATGGTACTGCACATGGCACTGCACATGGCACTGCACATGGTACTGCACATGGCACTGCACATGGTACTACACATGGCACTGGACATGGTACTGCACATGGTACTGCACATGGCACTGCACATGGTACTGCACATGGTACTACACATGGTACTGCACATGGCACTGCACATGGCACTGGACATGGTACTACACATGGTACTACACATGGCACTGGACATGGCACTGCACATGGCACTGCACATGGCACTGCACATGGTACTGGACATGGCACTGCACATGGCACTGCACATGGTACTGCACATGGTACTGCTCAGCATGTGGTGCTCTGTGATCGCAAGTGATATGCACACACTTACACAAATGTCTTTACTGAGCACATAACTCTGTCCTTCCAACCTCTCTATAAGCCCTTGCAGCACACCCAATTCACTACAAGATAACATCAGACAGGAATAGAAGAGCTTGTACTACAGCAAGCAATACACCTATCACTTACCAACAAAGACGGGACAATGATCGGTTGTTCAACACCAAATTACACAAACACTTTAGGCTCTCTACAATGACTGGTGAGAAGAGGCGAGCTTAACTCAGAACAAATGGCTGGCAGATAGCGAACACAGGTAAATACCTTCCACCTCCGGACCTGGTCTATCACAACCTATCGCCTCGGGAGGACGTTTCGAGAGTTCTGCTTTGACAAGAACTGATCTGAGGCCGCACTCTGATGCTAGTTCCTCAGTCCCTACGTTCTCTCTAGTTAGTAATCTCAAAGTAGTTAGAAGAGACGACGACAAAGTATTCCAGTCGTCCACAGTGACATCTTGTGATGTATCATGATCTTCCGATAGTTTAGACAGCGCTAGCTTACAAAATGCCTACGAACAATCACGATAACACTAGCCCTAACGTCACATAGATATTCAACGCTAACTTTTCTTTGAAACTCCGATTCTTGAAATTTGAATGTACTTTTGTTCTAGACAATACAAAATATCTCGATCAAAACAACTTAATAGCACATATAATCATTTTTATAACCTTTGCATTGAATTCATTTAAAGAAGAAATTGTTTCTCTGACGGAACCATTCTTCAAGTGAGTAATAGCTCTCTCCAGGTGACTGCCTGCAGAGAAATTCATCTGGGACTCCATTTTCCTTATTGCGCAATCAACATAATATAACTTCAACTCGTTAAAATCTCAATCAGATCACAAACAATTCGTTTGACATCACAACCTTGTCCATTCTGGGTAGTATCATTTGAATTTGATCTCTCCATTACATCACAGGACTGAAGAGCTACATGCAAAGCCTTTACAAGTTCCACCCAGTCTCCTTTGTTATCTGCAGATACACCACAGAATATAGTCACAGAGGACGACATAAGCACATACAGACATGGACTGAGAGCACAGCAGTGGACACAGAGCGTAGCACTGGACACAGAGCACAGCACTGGATACAGAGCACAGCACTGGACACAGAGCACAGCACTGGACACAGAGCACAGCACTGGACACAGAGCACAGGACTGGACACAGAGCACAGGACTGGACACAGAGCACAGCACTGGGCACAGAGCACAGCACTGGACAGAGCACAGCACTGGACAGAGCACAGCACTGGATGCAGAGCACAGCACTGGGCACAAAGCACAGGACTGGGCACAGAGCACAGCACTGGATGCAGAGCACAGCACTGGGCACAAAGCACAGGACTGGGCACAGAGCACAGCACTGGACACAGAGCACAGCACTGGACACAGAGCACAGGACTGGATGCAGAGCACAGCAGTGGACACAGAGCACAGCAGTGGGCACAGAGCACAGCACTGGACACAGAGCACAGCACTGGGCACAGAGCACAGCACTGGACACAGAGCACAGCAGTGGGCACAGAGCACAGCACTGGACACAGAGCACAGCAGTGGGCACAGAGCACAGCAGTGGGCACAGAGCACAGCAGTGGGCACAGAGCACAGCACTGGACACTAAACATAGTAGTAATAGCAAAGAACAAACAAGATATTGCACAAAATATGGAGATGATTGCAACATGCACACAAGCACATACACACACAAGCACATGCACACAAACACTGCACACAAGCACATGCACGAAAGCAGTGTACCTTTAGAGTCCTTGTGAGTTTGCAGGAATAAAAGCACCGAACAGCCACATTGAAAATGGATTGCATGGTCTCCATGGCAACAGTTCCCATCAGACATGCCTACCTCCTCCACAATATACCACGACAACAGAGTGCTCACTTCTTCCAAATTTGCCTCTGGAACACGGTGTAGGAGAACAACACATCAAAACCATGCATGCATAGACACACACACACACACACTCACATGCACGCACACACACACACACACGCACACACACACACACACGCACACACAGATACACACACACACACACACACACACACAAAGATACACACACACACACACACACACATACACACACACACACACACACAGATACACACACACACACACACACACACACACACACACACACACACTTACTCACCCAGTACTTGTACCCCCCCATCGAAGGATGAAAAACTCTCAATAACGGCAATAAATGATCTCATCCGTGAAACATCACTGGATTGCCTGCAATGAAAGGTGGAATACAATAGGGGGGTGGTGGTGGGGGGGGTTGAGGGGTGGGAGTTAACAGGGACCACTGTGTGTACAGATAGGGGTGGGGGTTTACAGGGACCACTGTGTGTACAGATAGGGGTGGGGGCTAACAGGGACCACTGTGTGTACAGATAGGGGTGGGGACTAACAGGGACCACTGTGTGTACAGATAGGGATGGGGGCTAACAGGGACCACTGTGTGTACAGATAGGGATGAGGGCTAACAGGGACCACTGTGTGTACAGATAGGGATGGGGGCTAACTGGGACCACTGTGTGTACAGATAGGGATGGGGGCTAACAGGGACCACTGTGTGTACAGATAGGGATGGGGGCTAACAGGGACCACTGTGTGTACAGATAGGGGTGGGGGCTAACAGGGACCACTGTGTGTACAGATAGGGGTAGTAGCTGGGGTCAATGTGGACAGAGGAGGTGCATTGTTGATATGGTGAGGCTTTGTAGCCACATTTGCTGAGCTTGCCAGACTTCTATGCAAGTTAAAAGAATTACTACTTAACACCCAATTATATTTCCTGCCACCTATCACCAAGTACCTTCCCCTCTACCCAAGCTCACTGCCTTCATCCCAACAAGGGTGCATAGTGGGGGTGACAGTTTTCAGAGGAGGGTACATAAATTATATTCGAGGGTAGGACGCCCCTCTATGGCGCTTTGGCTGAACACTGCATTATGGCAGCACATTTGACTACAGATGCAAGTTTCAGAGGAATAAGTCAAGCAGTCTTCATTTCTCTAAGATCAATAACATGGGGGGGGGGCATGCCCCTGGATCCACCAAATCACATGTAAACACACACACACACACACACACACACACACACACACACACACACACACACACACACACACACACACACATACACACACAAACACACACACACACACACACACACACACACACACACACATACACATACACAAATACAAACAGAACCCCTGTAACTAGCTATTTTCAGCAGATCAAATAAGCGATTTTCATTGGTCCTCAGTACAGCCTATCCTCAGCTTTTCAGTTGGGTCCTGGCTGTCTGAGGATGTCACCCAGTGCTACTGATGAAGGGTGGTATTCCCCGAAAAGGCCTTATAGCACACTGGTGAAAGATCGCGTGAGGATTAGATCTGCTATTAGTAGCCTTCTTTCCTGCAACACAAGCATACACATACAAACACATACCACGAACAAAGATGGTATCCTATGGACACATACTTTATTTCCTGAACTGCCACAAGAATTGAGCGCAGCAATTTCACAGAACACCACTGATGGAGGAGGCAATCGTACAAGGTCATAGCAAGATCCAAGAAACTTCCAACTTGAGCCAAAACATCCACTACAAGTACGCAGGTATACACAGTAGGGCTAGTAGGAATCATGTCATACAGGCACATCAACAGGGGCACCTACACAGGGGGCGTATCCAGGATTAACTCAGGGGGTGCTTACTGTCCCTACAAATTTGAGTGATGCATATATTTTGTCTTAGGCCCCATTTACACATATCCGGGTACCTTTATAAATGTATACTTTTGAATATGTTTACAACTTATTTACACGAAAACGATTGAAACGATCGATGTATGCGTTTATGTATGCATATCCACTTTGGTATCCGTTTACGAAGTATCCACATTCACTATACGTTTTCGGCGTCTTCGTGTAAATAGTCTGTGTAAACGTCTCCAAAAGTATACGTTATAAGGGTATCTGGATACATGTAAATGGGGCCTTAAAGTCACATAACTAACTTGGAGAGAATAGGAGCTGCACACACCAGCCCATCATGTCATCAAGATAGCCACCAGTTCTAATGCCATTTCCTTTGCCAGCTTAAACGAAGGGATAAGTAAGCGAAAATGGACAATTTGCTACTCTTATAGCTCAGTATATCACTCACATTTGCTACTCTTATAGCTCAGTATATCACTCACATTTGCTACTCTTATAGCTCAGTATATCACTCACATTTGCTACTCTTATAGCTCAGTATATCACTCACAATTGCTACTCTTATAGCTCAGTATATCACTCACAATTGCTACTCTTATAGCTCAGTATATCACTCACATTTGCTACTCTTATAGCTCAGTATATCACTCACAATTGCTACTCTTATAGCTCAGTATATCACTCACAATTGCTACTCTTATAGCTCAGTATATCACTCACAATATGATTGTGTTAAGAAACACTCTAACGGGTACTTATTCCACTCAGTACTCACTAGTTCTCTGAACTTCAGGGGTACTTGATTACCATAATCACCACCATGGATACATCTACCTACAGTGCTACAGGCACACACAACAGACCCACCTACAGTGCTACAGGCACACACAACAGACCCTCCTACAGTGCTACAGGCACACACAACAGACCCACCTACAGTGCTACAGGCACACACAACAGACCCTCCTACAGTGCTACAGGCACACACAACAGACCCACCTACAGTGCTACAGGCACACAACAGACCCACCTACAGTGCTACAGGCACACAACAGACCCACCTACAGTGCTACAGGCACACACAACAGACCCACCTACAGTGCTACAGGCACACACAACAGACCCACCTACAGTGCTACAGGCACACAACAGACCCACCTACAGTGCTACAGGCACACACAACAGACCCACCTACTGTGCTACTTTGGAGAATGAACTGCAGGTTCTCTTCAATCTCCTTGTTTGAAGTAATGGATCCTTTCCACATCTCTGTTCCACCAGAATGTGTCAAGCAGGATTGGACTAATCTCAAAGTCTCAAAGATAACTTGAGGATCTGATGATCCTAGAAACCCTACTATCTTACGGCTAGCAATGGTTAAGGACCTTCTACAACACCACAGGTGGGGCTCCCCCACACCACACCACAAGGGGGACCCCAAACAATACCAGGGACAAAGGATACATTGCTTCCTCGTCAAAAAGTCCCTCACAAATGTCCTTGCAACAGACAACATTGCCAACAATTCCTATACAGATTTCCTTCACAAGTGGAGAATCAGTACACACCAACAAACCACTTAATATATCTAGCCGAGCGTTACGTGGAGAACTCCAGAAGAACTCACTGTCAGCCGAGGTGATTGTGATCTATCAGCTACTTCCAAAAGCAAGTCCACTGATTTGTTCTCAGCAAGAAATCTGGCCACATCCTTCACAGCAGTAGAGACAAAACACAAAGAGGAAAATAACCTCTCACAAAAGAACAAAATGTAGCAACACACACACACACACATACACACACACACACACATACACACACACACACACACACACTCACACACACACACACACACACACACACACACACACACACACACACACACACACACACACACACACATGCACATTGAATAATCTGCAATAGTACTACTTTAGCAGTGCTATTGTGGATAGCAGGGCTGCATTTAGGGGGGGGGGGGGCAATTGCCCCCCCTTGTAGATCTGCTGCCTCCCAAAACTTGTATCTCAGCACATACACTAGGCCTAGGGCCCCCTGAAAGGCAGAATAGATTGGGAAATGGATGAAAACCAAGCTTTTATACTATAATTTTGAATTTTTTTCTCAAGACCACTGTCACCAATCCCTTAACCCCCTTGAATTGTACATAGCATTGCTACCTACAATGCCCCCTCGCCCCGCCCCCCTGTCTCTGTACACCTACGTAAATACTCCTGTATTGCGATGTCCCCTAAGATTTTAGGAAGCTTAATTTGCCCCCCCACCCCCCCACCCCCAATCCTATATGCAGCCCTGGATAGTACCTAGTAATACTAGTACACTACCTTATTCACAGAGCAATCCCAGAGTTTGCACATACTCTGCTCAGTCTTCTCATCCAATTCTTGAACGACGGAAGACACATCATCCTGTACATTTCCAGTCACAGTTTCTTTCATTTTGATATGATTACCATCTCCAGGAGATCTCGGTACTCCTCGCGCACTTGTAGTAGTATTCTTGTTGACGAAATCAACCGCTTCTACTAGCAAAGAGAGCAACCACGACTTACTGTAAACAGTATCTCCCACGGAATCTTCCTCTAAATGTGCATGCAAATCTTTTTTAAGTGATAATACTTCGGTATCGTCTAATTTATCATCAGTTACACTTTCTGAGGTAGGATTCCATAACTCTCCAGGGGAATAGTTCGGTGAATTCGAACCCGTACGCGTACCTACCCGTGACGCCATTTTGGGATTAGGGTTTTCCCCTTTGTTGTACTCCACTTCGGCGTTATGTCTCGAGTTATGTCTGTAGGCAGCGAGGTAGGCAGTAATGTACAGATCTTTTGCGAAAAAGAACACAGTTTCCTTCTGAAGGACGTTGCTAGTAGCTTCAGACTTAATGAAAGTGACATACTTAGTATCTATGTTAGTGGTAGCCATCTTTGGGAGTCGTGTCGCGGAGCTAGTGACTGGGATTTGGTGGTGGTGGTCAAAAGCACGAAACGTCATCAAGAAGTAATACAGAGAATTAAACGCGGGAATTTTGATAGTATAGTCATTGAGCAAAGGGAATTTCTCAATAAGTTGAAGGATCATGAGTTAGTATATTTATTACCACTCTGGGGGAGTGGAGGCCTTGACGCTATCCGGACGTTTGATGGATTGGAGTATTTTCATTTATCAGAGGAAGTGGGTAGCTTGTGTGTTGGGGATTTAAGTGGGTAACTTGTGTGTTGGGGATTTAAGTGGGTAGCTTGTGTGTTAGGGATTTGTGCTTCTTCATATTGTTGAAACAATGCCGAAATGTAGTGTTAGAAAGAAGGAACAGATCCAGCACTATTGCTGTGAATCAGGCAGTTTAAGTATTACTCTTTTTAGAAAAGTGTGTGTGTGTGTGTGTGTGTGTGTGTGTGTACTGCAGTTGATATTATAAAAATAGTATTGCCAGACAAGAGAACATAATTGGAAAGTCCTAATAGAATCCACTACCCAGGATAGGGCGACATCCAGTCACCTCCAGTCACCTCCTCCTCCCTAACAGACCTCCAGCCACACCCCCTCCCTAACAGACCTCCAGCCACCTCCCCCCCCCCCCCCCCCCCCAACAGACCTCCAACCACCCCCCCCCTCCCTAACAGACCTCCAGCCACCTCCCCCTTCCTAACAGACCTCCAGCCACCTCCCCCTCCTAACAGACCCCCAGCCACCTCCCCCTCCCTAACAGACCTCCAGCCACCTCCCCCTCCCTAACAGACCTCCAGCCACCTCCCCCTCCCTAACAGACCTCCAGCCACCTCCCCCTCCCCAACAGACCTACAGCCACCTCCCCCTCCCCAACAGACCTCCAACCACCTCCCCCTTCCTAACATACCCCCAGCCACCTCCCCCTCCTAACAGACCCCCAGCCACCTCCCCCTCCCTAACAGACCCCCAGCCACCTCCCCCTCCTAACAGACCTCCAGCCACCTCCCCCTTCCTAACAGACCTCCAACCACCTCCCCCTCCCTAACAGACCTCCAACCACCTCCCCCTCCCTAACAGACCTCCAACAACCTCCCCCTCCCTAACAGACCTCCAGCCACCTCCCCTCCCTAACAGACCTTGAGGTGGCTGGAGGTCTGTTAGGGAGGGGGAGGTGGTTGGAGGTCTGGTAGGGAGGGGGAGGTGGCTGGAGGTCTGTTAGGGGGGAGGGGGGAGGTGGCTGGAGGTCTGTTAGGAAGGGGGAGGTGGCTGGAGGTCTCTTAGGGAGGGGGGGGGGGTGGCTGGAGGTGGCTGTTAGGAAGGGGGAGGTGGCTGGAGGTCTGTTAGGGAGGGGGAGGTGGCTGGATGCCACCCTATCCTGGATAGTGGATTCTATGAGGACTTTCCATACATTTGACCTGTTAAACAATATTTCAAGAGCATAATTGTCAACTATACCAGATCAAATTTAGGCATCACTACACACACGAGAAAACATTTAAATAATGTCGGTCAACTGCATGCCTGAGTGTGTCCCAAATAGATATGCCCAATACTGACTGAAACTGTTTAAGACCACAAAGCTCTAAGTCCAACCAGCAATAAGCCGTGTAATATGCCCCTCTCCCCCCAGCCCTGCATGAGAAGGCTGCGTAGTGAAATAGTCTTAGTTGTGGGTCTTGCTAAGGATGAACCAAGTGCACGTCTCCGAGGATTAGTAAAACACTTGGGGCTAGAGGTGGGCTGAAAGGGTCAAACAATATCAGAATGCACGCTGACTTTGTGCATTTCGCACTTTCTCCTCTGATAGAAATTACACTCAACATTCAAATCTACTATGGATCGTGACTTCTCCGTTGCTAAGAAGCATTTTGACAAAGGGAAGCAGTCACAAGCAAAGAAAGTCCTGTGTCACTGTCTACAATACCACTGTGCTGTGCAGCAGATCTTGGAAAGGGGATGTATAGAGAGCTACGAAGCATGCAATCAGACAACAGGGAAGGTTTTATCATACTACACCAAATCATGGAATGAACTTGAAAGTTTTGTCTCATCTTTCATTGATTGAATTGTTACTGTAATTCATTACATCAATTAAAATTCTGCTAAATTCAGTTCATTCTATTGCAGCAATTTACTGGCAAGAGAGTATCTATAGTCTGTAGCGAAGACGTGGTTGACCAGATACTCCATGTAGTTGCCTTCCAGGACCTTGTAGCCTTGGTATCCCGGTGTTGTGGGTTGCCAGCACTGGGTCTTGTGATGCAGCTCAGGATGGGACTCCTTTGAGGTTACTGGAACTGGAGGACGGTTTGGAAGAACAAGGAACTTCTTCTCCGTGTCCACTTTGGTACCCTGGTTGAAGAACTGACCTAAGGGGAGAGAGGTACTGTATCTCAAAGAAGGTCTAGACAGTGCAATGTGGACCTACCAAGAATGCCATGAGAGGATTGATTGAAGTTACTCATATCCGACCACACCAGATCCAGATTGTCATAGTTGAAGAAGACGATGAACTTCAGTTCACTCCCCACAGACACAAACACCTACACACACGATTAGTGGACTTGCGTCATAGGATCAATGAGGACTAGACCATGTGACATGTATAAGCTTACATTAGAAGACCAGGAGTGCGTGATGTTAGATGTGGTCACATCCAGATGGTCTCCGTCCACAATCACACGGGACACCCTCTTCGCGTCAAGGGTACCATAGCCAGATATGAAGATGGATTTGTCTCTGAAGTTGAAGTGCATTCTGACTACAGAACGGGATCTTGTCAAGTACAGGACACCTAAAAGGAGGGAAATGGTGTGCTACAATTAGAACTCCAGCAACCCGTCACACTGTCCACTACCGATCTCTCCAATTACTGTGATCCAGTCCTGCAGCCTTGATGGAGGTTTGATGAAGACTGCATTGATGACTATGGTCTTGCTGGTGACCAGGTTGAAGGCAAATCCTGGTTCTCCTTGGACAGAGAAGCAGAGGTTGGAGTTGTCTGGAAGACTGACAAGGAAGTGAGGATCTCCTCCTTCGCAGGCTGGATCTGATCAGGGCATGAAAGTACCAACTAGTCCCACTTCATAACCCGTGCCTGTTTGCAGGACTCACCACGAATGCACATGTACCCATGGGTGCAGTTGCATCCATTGTCATAGGTTGGGTCATACTCCTGGCCAACGCAGTCCCCTCCCAGGCAATAGCATACGGCTGTAGGATGGTATCAGATTACAAGCAAGACAAGTCCACGTCATGTACATTAGAACTAACATTTGTGTTGGCACATATCCCCCATCCAGTTATTGATACAAGCACACATCGTCTGTTCACGGAGTAAATTAAACACGCATCTCCCTCCGTTTTGACACTCATTAGGACACAGAGGATCACAGCAGACAGGTCCTGTCCAGGAGGGGCCGCAGCTACAGCTATCAGGAGCGTAACACGTTCCGCCATTCTCGCACGGGACACTGCATACGGCTGCACAAGAGATACCAATTTGGCAACATCTCCTGATTATTATGCAAGCGACATGTACCTGTTTGGCATCGATCTCCGCTCCATCCTGGGGGGCAGACGCACACACCGCCGGCGACGCACGTCCCTCCGTTCAAGCAGAAGTCCGTACAGTTGGTTCTTCCAGAACAGAACACGTTGGTCTCGTCCCAGGCGTTGTTGCAATCGATAGCACCATTGCACATCGCATCCAACCGAACGTAGTCGCCCGAGCTACCGCAGTCGAACAGATAGCCTAATGGACCGAGACCTGCCGATCAAAGGAGATTGAAATGAAATGAGCCATATTTGTAGTATTTTATCACAAACTCGGCGGCACCATACTCACTAACGCAGGGACCGTCCGGGTGGGTTGTGTTGGCGTCCGCCCGGTTGGAACAGTCTTCAACACTGTCGCAAAACTCCTCCCGGGTTATATGCTCATCTACCTCGGGGCACGTCAGTCCATGTAGAACAGAAGTAGCACCATCTTGCGCAGTGGCGAGCAATAAGATGGACACAAGCCACAAAGGAAACAGGACAGCCAGCATTGGGAATCGGAACTCAGTACGGTGCGTATGACTTTCCAAGATATCCCTTTCACAGTGTGCACAGCAGAAGACAGTCTGATGGACCAGGAATGAACGTTACGTTCTTTTCCTCCGTTCCACAGCGACGAGGATGCCCCAACTCAACACACGTCGCATAAATACTCGACAGAGCCATTATCAATAATTAAACGAAGATCACGTGATGTAGAAGCAGTCTATTTCGTTGGCGGTTTACTGAATTCTGATAATTATTAGCCAATCACATCGCAGTACGGGTTGCCTAGGCAACCAGTTCAGACGGAGAGAGTGAGCTGTTCTGGAAACCAGACACCATGGTAACGGTTGTTAGTTTGGTAGTGTATAATTATGTAATAAACACAATGTCATGCATTGCAGCAATAACATCACCATGGTTTCGACCTCCCGTGCCCAACTGAGGAAGGCTCTCATTGGTGCTAAGTTCACCTACATGGCCCAAACAGAAACCAATTTGTGGATCCAGAAAGAATTAGTGTGGGCGGACCACATGGAATATAATCACGCATGTGGTCCAATATGCAATCTCTCAAAATGGCTACAACTTACATTGCATTCTCAAGTTATAATTAGCCCATGCAAGCTTCTTTCCATGTTGTGGCGACGAACAGGCAGTACTTTTGAAACAGTATCATGCATAGTCTGGCGTAGCTCAGACCCAATCTCGCTCGGCCATTTTTGGGGACTGACATCAGTCACGGCGAGCATGGGTCTGGCTACGCGGGAATATATTATACTATCTTTGCTTGGGTGTGTGGCTATCTTTGCTAGGGTGTGTGGCTATCTTTGCTAGGGTGTGTGGCTATCTTTGCTTGGGTGTGTGGCTATCTTTGCTAGGGTGTGTGGCTATCTTTGCTAGGGTGTGTGGCTATCTTTGCTAGGGTGTGTGGCTATCTTTGCTAGGGTGTGTGGCTATCTTTGCTAGGGTGTGTGGCTATCTTTGCTAGGGTGTGTGGCTATCTTGCTAGGATGTGGGGCTATCTTTGCTAGGATGTGTGGCTATCTTTGCTAGGGTGTGTGGCTATCTTTGCTAGGGTGTGTGGCTATCTTTGCTAGGGTGTGTGGCTATATCTTTGTTTGGGTGTGTGGCTATCTTTGCTAGGGTGTGTGGCTATCTTTGCTAGGGTGTGTGGCTATCTTGCTAGGGTGTGTGGCTATCTTTGCTAGGATGTGTGGCTATCTTTGCTAGGGTGTGTGGCTATCTTTGCTAGGGTGTGTGGCTATCTTTGCTAGGGTGTGTGGCTATCTTTGCTAGGGTGTGTGGCTATCTTTGCTAGGATGTGTGGCTATCTTTGCTAGGGTGTGTGGCTATCTTCGCTAGGATGTGTGGCTATCTTTGCTAGGGTGTGTGGCTATCTTTGCTAGGGTGTGTGGCTATATCTTTGTTTGGGTGTGTGGCTATCTTTGCTAGGGTGTGTGGCTATCTTTGCTAGGGTGTGTGGCTATCTTTGCTAGGGTGTGTGGCTATATCTTTGCTTGGGTGTGTGGCTATCTTTGTTTGGGTGTTATATATTCCAGTTGCCTCATGTATGTCCAGTCTTTTTGACAAATTCCTATATTATTTCATAAAATTAAATAATAATTAATATATTTATATTAAATTTCGATACTGTTTATTTTGCATGCATGATACCAACTTGAAGGCCTTTTCTCATCATAAGTCTTATTAGTTTACACTGGAGCTCCTATAGCTGCTGGAGCCATAAAGACCTCCACATACTGCTGGAGCCATAAAGACTTCCACATACTGCTGGAGCCATGAAGACCTCCACATACTGCTGGAGCCATGAAGACCTCCGCATACTGCTGGAGCCATGAAGACCTCCGCATACTGCTGGGTGAATTCATAGGAGCTTGTATATATAGCGAAGTCATGCACCTTCTGAAAGCCCAACTATCAATGAATAGTTACAATTTGCATTGTCATTCAAGTGCACTGTCAATCTCACCCATCAGTGATTGCATGAACATGGACCAATTCTAGAAAACATCGTCAGGAAGTACTATTGAAAAGTGACTGTAATATATTGAGTTTGACAAATAAGCCAAATGATGGAATAGTCAGGGAATGTGATTGAACCGCAAAGTTAATGAATAGGTGAAATTAGTAGCAAAAAGACTGTCCACAGCATACTCCAAGTAGTCTCCCTCCAATAATCCTTGCCCTTGGTATCCCGGTGTTGTGGGTTGCCAGCACTGGGTCTTGTGATGCAGCTCAGGATGGGACTCCTTTGAGGTTACTGGAACTGGAGGACGGTTTGGAAGAACAAGGAGCCTCTTCTCCGTGTCCACTTTGGTACCCTGGTTGAAGAACTGACCTAAGGGGAGAGAGGTACATGGCTCTGTATCTCAAAGAAGGTCTGGACAGTGCAATGTGGACCTACCAAAAATGCCATGAGAGGATTGATTGAAGTTACTCATATCCGACCACACCAGATCCAGATTGTCATAGTTGAAGAAGACGATGAACTTCAGTTCACTCCCCACAGATACAAACACCTACACACACGATTAGTGGACTTGCGTCATAGGATCAATGAGGACTGGACCATGTGACATGTATAAGCTTACATTAGAAGACCAGGAGTGCGTGATGTTAGATGTGGTCACATCCAGATGGTCTCCGTCCACAATCACACGGGACACCCTCTTCGCGTCAAGGGTACCATAGCCAGATATGAAGATGGATTTGTCTCTGAAGTTGAAGTGCATTCTGACTACAGAACGGGATCTTGTCAAGTACAGGACACCTAAAAGGAGGGAAATGGTGTGCTACAATTAGAACTCCAGCAACCCGTCACACTGTCCACTACCGATCTCTCCAATTACTGTGATCCAGTCCTGCAGCCTTGATGGAGGTTTGATGAAGACTGCATTGATGACTATGGTCTTGCTGGTGACCAGGTTGAAGGCAAATCCTGGTTCTCCTTGGACAGAGAAGCAGAGGTTGGAGTTGTCTGGAAGACTGACAAGGAAGTGAGGATCTCCTCCAGCACTACTAGGATCTGTTCATGTGTTCAGACAAGGCACAAACATGTGAAGCAAGGTGCTTAAGGGTGTATCCTTGAGTGTTTACAGTGGTACCTGGTAAACAGATTACTCCTTCTTGGCAGTCACAGGATGGGTAGCCATCTGTGGAGATGCTTGAGCACTGACCTCCCTCAACACAGTAGCAACTCACTGCAAGAGGATGCATGCTAGCTAGGCTAAGCATAGAATGCATAAATAAAGCCAAGAGTGGAACGTACTTCTTACTTCACACTGTAGTCCTATCCAATTGTCAATACAAGCACACACAGGTATGGACGCAACCGCATTATAGATACACACGCCATCATTGAAGCAATCAACCTGACACAATGGTGAAGTACATATCTGTCCATTCCAGCCTTCTGCACAGGAACATATATTGGGCTGTATGCACGTACCACCGTTGTCACAGCTCAAGACACAAATTGCTGGGGGGGGATATATAATCACAGTCACTTGACAAATATTGCACACTGTATGAGTTTCTCTCTCTTACACACACAGGCATACTTACACACACACAGGCACACTTGCACACACACAGGCACACTTGCACACACAAACAGGCACACTTACACACATGTACACACACACGTACACACAGAAGCACACGCACACACACACACACACACACACACACACACACACACACACACACACACACACATGCACACACACACACACACACAACATGCAACGCGCATGCGCACGTGCACACACATATATAAATTCACACAATCTACTGGTATGTGCATGTGCATTGGAGTATAGTACATGCAGTCTGCAGTAAATTGGTGCATTGCCACACATATCTTGAAGGTATATGCAGTGTGTCAAGGGGAACTGAGGCTTGCTATAGCTACTAAAGCCAACACTTAAGACTATGAAGACATGCATCGGTATAGTAAATTCACTATAAGACTTTAAATTTCTTCTAATATATAACCGGATGAGCGTTAGTCAGGAAGTCCAAATGAAAACAACGTAGGGGCTGCCGCAGCACAAAACTCAAATTTCCCTGGGGGAGCATACTCTCAGACCCACCTAGTTATAAACCCCTATGGTGTGTTTTATAGATGACTAGGGTACCACGTATATATACGACGTACATATCTGCCCCTTCCATCCGTTTGCTATTAGCTCCATAAATATCCTGACCAAGTCTGCTACGTAGTTACAATACGTGGCACTGCATTATAGATAAACTACATCATGTCTCGCATGGCCAGCAAGCACCGTATAATACTGAAGCTTCCCTCCTAAATTTTCATCGTAGATAGAACCCTGTCGTGCTGATCCCTGTTAATGCTCATACCTAGGTAGAACCCTGCACACGCGTACGAATGTGTCTCTTCTGACCTGTTTCGCACAGAGTACCAGTCCATCCGTCTGCACACACACACGCTCCTCCAGCAACGCAAGTTCCTCCGTTCAAACACAAGTCGTGACGGCCAGGACAGAATTCGTTGGTTTCGTCTTCCGCATTGTTACAATCGATCGTTCCGTCACACATGGCCGTGAGGGTCACGGCGTCTCCCGTATCACCGCAATGGTACATGTAGCCCAAAGGGACGTCTGCGACTTCTGCAGGATATGGAGATCGAAGTAGTGAGGGTTAGACGGCCGTGTAACCACCTTAGGCTAAAGGTTCATTGTCACTCACGGATGCACCGGTTGTCGCTATCTTCGCCGTCTGGGCATCCGGGGTCCACCGCGCAGTACTGCAGCCTGGTGATGGATCCTCCTTGGGGGCATGCTAACTCTGCGTCGACAGAGAAAACAAAATGCCATACGAGGCACACAGACAAAAGGGATAGGGGGAGGAAACGGAACATCGCAGAGCCGATAGTTTCAGCTTTACAGACTGAGCCAACATTTGCTGTACATGCTTCGCTTTTTGTACGTTAAGCTCACGTGATGCTTCCGCTTACGTGCGCTCTGTAAATACGTTGTGATGTAATCATTTGGCCGATCGCTTTATATTACCGTATCTATTCCATAACAAAGGTTTATAATATATAGGATAACACAAAATAACAATAACATCACAATAGTTTGTCATTCTGATTCAGTCAACTCTATCCTATCATCTGGAACTTGCAATTAATCTTGAATCTGTGCCTCGCTGGAAACAAGCTCCACCGGATTGCTGAACACTGGCCTGTGAAATGCTGATCGAGAGCCTCTCAAACACCTGTGTGCAGAGCGAACCAATGAGAATGAAATCTTCAGTCTGATGAATCTCATGACCTGATGATAAGGTTCATTCCTTTTGATGGATATTAGGCTAGCCAATCTTATCTATTGCAGCTTCCAGCTCGGGGGAGTAATTGTGCAATTCATAATGAGATCTACTAGTGCATGTACATACAAGTCATTGAAATTATGGGATTTATTGTCCTTGAAAGAAAGGAGGACAGCTGTGTGAGTGGAGGGAGGGGAGCTGTGTGAGTTGAGGGAGGATGGCTGTGTGAGTGGAGGGAGGGAAGCTGTGTGAGTGGAGGGAGGATGGCTGTGTGAGTGGAGGGAGGATGGCTGTGTGAGTGGAGGGAGGATGGCTGTGTGAGTGGAGGGAGGATGGCTGTGTGAGTTGAGGTAGGGGAGCTGTGTGAGTGGAGGGAGGGAAGCTGTGTGAGTGGAGGGAGGATGGCTGTGTGAGTGGAGGGAGGGGAGCTGTGTGAGTGGAGGGAGGATGGCTGTGTGAGTGGAGGGAGGGGAGCTGTGTGAGTGGAGGGAGGGAAGCTGTGTGAGTTGAGGGAGGATGGCTGTGTGAGTTGAGGGAGGATGGCTGTGTGAGTGGAGGGAGGATGGCTGTGTGAGTTGAGGGAGGATGGCTGTGTGAGTGGAGGGAGGATGGCTGTGTGAGTGGAGGGAGGGGAGCTGTGTGAGTTGAGGGAGGGAAGCTGTGTGAGTTGAGGGAGGGGAGCTGTGTGAGTTGAGGGAGGATGGCTGTGTGAGTGGAGGGAGGATGGCTGTGTGAGTGGAGGGAGGATGGCTGTGTGAGTGGAGGGAGGATGGCTGTGTGAGTGGAGGGAGGGGAGCTGTGTGAGTTGAGGGAGGGAAGCTGTGTGAGTTGAGGGAGGATGGCTGTGTGAGTGGAGGGAGGATGGCTGTGTGAGTTGAGGGAGGGAAGCTGTGTGAGTTGAGGGAGGATGGCTGTGTGAGTGGAGGGAGGATGGCTGTGTGAGTTGAGGGAGGGAAGCTGTGTGAGTTGAGGGAGGATGGCTGTGTGAGTGGAGGTAGGGGAGCTGTGTGAGTTGAGGGAGGATGGCTGTGTGAGTGGAGGGAGGGGAGCTGTGTGAGGAAGAGGATAACTCTCCAGAGAAGGCCCTTGGCAGGTGCATGTTGAGTATCCAGCATCTTAAAACTCCTCTGAAGTGCTTCTTGGTGAGGTGCTCTATAGAGAAGGTTCAGCGCAGAGCAACCAAATATATGTATCCTATCAGAGTACCACAGCGATTACAAATCCAGACTTATCTCCCTGAAGTTGCTTCCGTTAATGTACTGGTTTCAATTACAGGACGTACTTTTTTGATCAAGTGCATGAAGAATGTCGACAGCAGTGACAATCTGAATATATTTGAGCATGTCTCATTTATAACCACTCCACTCGATCAGCAGCTGCCAACAAATTACAATACAAGCACAGGGCCTGGCCTGGCACACATCTACCACAAGGCACTTTATTTCAATTGTGTAGTGCGAATATGGAACTCACTACCTTTGTTGATTTGAGCCACTCGTACCCTAGACACTCGTACCATGGACACTTGTACCATGGACACTCGTACCATGAACACTCGTACCCTAGACACTCGTACCCTAGACACTCGCACCCTAGACACTCGTACCCTAGACACTTGTACCATGGACACTCGTACCCTAGACACTCGTACCCTAGACACTCGTACCCTAGACACTCGTACCCTAGACACTCGTACCATAGACACTCGTACCCTAGACACTCGTACCCTAAATACTCGTACCCTAGACACTAATGTGCTATCAAAGGCCAATCTATTCTTGCCTGTGGAATCACTTCATCACTCACTTTAATCCAAACAACACCAGTCCTGTACTTTTCATTTGGTTCATCCATGCTCTAATTGTCACATGCATTAAGCTTTGATTTCCTGTAACATATTAATTTGTCTTATCCTTTCTTTTGATGTCTACATTTTTGTTCTTGTTTTGCTGTTATGTTCAGTTTTGTGGAAAGTGTAGCCTGGCCACATCCATTTGTGATGCTGGACCCTCAACCATTTAGTACTTGTCAACTTATGTGCCATCATATCACATTGCTCACTGTCACTGTGATATGACTGCTGGGTACCTAGAATAGCAGCCTTTGGCTAAAGGCCCTCCCAGGTAAAGTAAGCTAACCTAACGCAACCCACTGTAAGACTAAGTGGCTGTAAAGCTTTATAGTGATAATAACAATAATAATAATTATAATATTAATAATAATAATGATACGACTGTCCACCAAACACTCCTGAAATACATCCTGAAATAAGCACTCAATCATAGCAACAGTTGTCATGGTGACATAACCTAGTAACTAACAGAGTACTGTGGGAGTCCTAAGCTGTGTATCCAGTACTGGCTGATCCACTTGTAGTCCAAACCACTGCTGACAGTGAACTAGCAGAGTAGAGAGGCCACAACAGAGACAGGAACACACAACAGTACACACACCAAAAACAAGGGTACAGTCAGCACAGTCAACACTGCTCACTGGTTTTGAAATGACTCCAGAGGTCCTTCCGGAGGTCAAGTTGTCCATTTCTTGGGTAGCAAGTCTCAGCTTGAGTCTATGAAGGGGATTTCCCAACCCAACTCCTGTTCCATTTCAGCTTCAAACTCTACACAGTGTAATGGACACACCCACCCAAGTCATCAGTGGTCACACCTTCATCCAATTAAGTATAATAACTGGTCGAATCCAAAACGGCCCTTGACCTCAGCAATAGTATTATATTTATCTTATCATGACAAAGCAACTACACATGCATATGGTATGAAACATCATGTAAGAGTACACACACAGAGGACACAGTGGCAAACAAGGAAAACATGGTAAGAAACATCAAGAGTACACACACAAAGGACATGTACAGTGGCAGGCAAAGAAAACAAATAGAAAACGACAGCAAAATCAAATAGGTGGCAATAAATAGGCTAATCTTAGTTGTGTTGCTTTTGAAATATATTGTGAAGTTTGATTGATGATTGCAGGGTCTCTACTGCCCAGGATATAAATAAATTTTTCATGGGAAGATAGAAATTTGAATGTACTATGACAATTTAAAAATGAGAATAGTTGAGATCGTGGTTGGGAATAAAATGGGCAGACAATCAAAAAGTGGACTTCATCTTCAATAGAATTTAGACTGCATAGTGTGCATTTGCGTTCAAAGACAGGTGTGATTGGTCTAGTGCGTCGTCCAATTTCAATCATCAGGTTGTGATCTGAGATACGAACCTTAGTAAACAATTGTCTTAGTTTGGGGTTGCGGATGCTAGTTAAATATGTTTCAGGCTCCTGAAAATCAGATTTAATTAGCCAGTACATTCTCAGTATATATGCAATGATTGGTATCTCTGTATGCTACGACAGTCGTTGCAAAAAACACTTGAATCACATTTAACCCAACAATTTAGAAAGTGTAGTCAACGTTATGAAGTAATGAAAACATGAAAGAACTACCAAAAACATGAAAGAACTACTGAAAACATGAAAGAGTTACTGAAAACATGAAAGAACTACTGAAAATGTGTCCAGTACAATTCTAAGAAAAGGTCCAAATACAATGGTGAAGCAATCAAGAAGTAACTTTGTGAGCCAATGAATAAGTGAAATTAGTAGCAAAAAGACTGTCCACAGCATACTCCAAGTAGTCTCCCTCCAATAATCCTTGCCCTTGGTATCCCGGTGTTGTGGGTTGCCAGCACTGGGTCTTGTGATGCAGCTCAGGATGGGACTCCTTTGAGGTTACTGGAACTGGAGGACGGTTTGGAAGAACAAGGAGCCTCTTCTCCGTGTCCACTTTGGTACCCTGGTTGAAGAACTGACCTAAGGGGAGAGAGGTACATGGCTCTGTATCTCAAAGAAGGTCTGGACAGTGCAATGTGGACCTATATACCAAGAATGCCATGAGAGGATTGATTGAAGTTACTCATATCCGACCACACCAGATCCAGATTGTCATAGTTGAAGAAGACGATGAACTTCAGTTCACTCCCCACAGATACAAACACCTACACACACGATTAGTGGACTTGCGTCATAGGATCAATGAGGACTGGACCATGTGACATGTATAAGCTTACATTAGAAGACCAGGAGTGCGTGATGTTAGATGTGGTCACATCCAGATGGTCTCCGTCCACAATCACACGGGACACCCTCTTCGCGTCAAGGGTACCATAGCCAGATATGAAGATGGATTTGTCTCTGAAGTTGAAGTGCATTCTGACTACAGAACGGGATCTTGTCAAGTACAGGACACCTAAAAGGAGGGAAATGGTGTGCTACAATTAGAACTCCAGCAACCCGTCACACTGTCCACTACCGATCTCTCCAATTACTGTGATCCAGTCCTGCAGCCTTGATGGAGGTTTGATGAAGACTGCATTGATGACTATGGTCTTGCTGGTGACCAGGTTGAAGGCAAATCCTGGTTCTCCTTGGACAGAGAAGCAGAGGTTGGAGTTGTCTGGAAGACTGACAAGGAAGTGAGGATCTCCTCCAGCACTACTAGGATCTGTTCATGTGTTCAGACAAGACACAAACATGTGAAGCAAGGTGCTTAAGGGTGTATCCTTGAGTGTAGGTCAACATGCAGATTAGTCTTACCAGCCAGCCAACAGATTAGTCTTACCAGCCAGACAATAGATTAGTCTTACCAGCCAGACAATAGATTCCTGCTTGGCAGTCACAGGATGAGTAGCCATCTGAGCACTGGCCTCCCTCAACACAGTAGCAAAAAGCTGCACGGAACTGATACAAATTACCATACATGCACAGAGCATAATAACAAAAGTATTTTCAAACACACTTTTTATCTCACACTGCGATCCTACCCAGCTGTCAATGCACCCACACATTGCTGTTAGCAGTGCAGTGTTGTAGATGCACACACCATTATTGAGACACTCAGGATTGCATACTGGGGTAGTGCATATGGGTCCCTCCCAGCCTCCCGCACACGTGCAGTTATTTGGATAGACACATTGACCGCCATTGTCACAGCCATAGACACAAATCACTGTAATTTACATCAGACAATGAATTAGGCATACATCAAGTACATGCATACACAAGTTTATATGCACAAACACCGACACCCACACTGACACACCCACACCCACACCCACACCCACACCGACACACACACACACACACACACACACACACACACACACACACACACACACACCGACACCCACACCTTCTAATTATGCATGTGCACGTGTTGGATAGTATAAATTGGTTCAAGCATATCTTGAAGGTATATGCAGTGTGTCAAGGGGAACTGAGGCGTGCTATAGCTACTAAAGCCAACACTTAAGACTATGAAGACATGTCATGCACACGAATGTGTCTCTCCTGACCTGTTTCGCACAGAGTACCAGTCCATCCGTCTGCACACACACACGCTCCTCCAGCAACGCAAGTTCCTCGGTTCAAACACAAGTCGTGACGGCCAGGACAGAATTCGTTGGTTTCGTCTTCCGCATTGTTACAATCGATCGTTCCGTCACACATGGCCGTGAGGGTCACGGCGTCTCCCGTATCACCGCAATGGTACATGTAGCCCAAAGGGACGTCTGCGACTTCTACATACCGTAACGGGAATAATTATTAATGTCTAATAATATTATGTAGATCGAAGCAGCGAGGGGTGGTGTAGGCCAATAACCATAATAGGCTAAATGCTCATCTAATATAGACTAAGTCACTCACGGATGTACCGGTTGTCGCTATCTTCGCCGTCTGGGCATCCGGGGTCCACCGCGCAGTACTGCAGCCTGGTGATGGATCCTCCTTGGGGGCATGCTAACTCTGCGTCGACAGAGAAAACAAAATGCCATACGAGGCACACAGACAAAAGGGATAGGGGGAGGAAACGGAACATCGCATAACCAAGTAAAGCAGAAAGAAAAGGGAAAAGTTTAGCTTTTAGAGACCGAGCCAGTTCTTGCAAACACTCTCCAGGACAAAAACCGAGGTAGGCTGTTATACGTTCGGCGCACGTGACGTAAGCAGGGTAAAAGGGTTGAAATCCAAAATAATTTTACCACAATAACCATTATAATAATGGATACAATCATTTACACCAATCATAGCTGTTGATTAACACGAGAAAGATGCGAAGTCCGTGGGATCTGCAAAAACATATAAAGAAGTCATGTTACTTCCATCATGGATGGTTAGACATACCCCTTACTTTGTTTAAGAGTAATGGATTTGTGGCTTCTGCTAGTGGGTGGGGAAGGGGAGTGGCTCATGAGTACATGAGGAGAAGTTGATTGTGTCAAAGAGCCTCCATCCTCAGGTCGTTGTAGGATGGTCTGCTGTGAGGGGGTGTGGTCAGCGTTGAAATGAAGAGGTGATTGTTGAGGGAGTGTTTGTTGTGATAGTGGCTGTCTATTTGACGGTTGTGGGGAGGTGGATGATAGCTGTCTATTTGCTAGTTGTGAAGAGGTAGATGGTTGTGGTGTGGTAGATGATGGTTGTGGGAAGGTCGATGATGGCTGTGGTGTGGTAGATGATGACTGTGGTGTGGTAGATGATGGTTGTGGTGAGGTCAATGATGGCTGTGGTGTGGTAGATGATGGCTGTGGTGTGGTAGATGACGGCTGTGGTGAGGTCGATGATGGCTGCGGGGAGGTCGATGATGGTTGTGGTGTGGTTGATAATGGCTGTGGGGAGGTCGATGATTGCTGCAGTGTGGTTGATGATGGTTGAGCAATGAGTTCTGTGAAGGATTTCCTCTTCTTAAATCGTTTGCTCAATGATCGCACAATCCGTATTGTCGGGGAGGACTAAAGAGGATCAGCATACAAAGAGAAAATGTTATTTAACAAATAACATGAACATACGTAATTTATGCGAATTCTACAAGGAATAGCACACACTATGCTTGGCAAGGCTGAAACTGCTTTCTGGAGATTGGTGTTGCAAAATTACACAACAGTGTTGCAACAGCAGTGTCGCAACAATGCCCACTCATACACTAATAGCTTTATCATAACACAAAATGTGGAGACACATCCGTGCAAACGTGCTGGCCTGAGTTGAGGGCTCTCTTGGTGAGAACCATACAACAATACATCCTTACAAATATAGTTTACAGTGACAATTTTTCATGATTCTTCATTCAAACAAAGCAACACAAAAGCTTTAGTAAAATTTTGATCACAAGCAAAACTCCACAAAGTATAAATCCTAACATTCATTGTACAGGAGGTGTGTTGTCAGGTGAAACACTGTACAAGCTGTGTGTGTGTGCATAGGTAGGTGGGTGGATGTGTGTGGGTAGGTGGGTGGGCATGGGTGAATGTGTGTGTGTGTGTGTGTGTGTGTGTGTGTGTGTGTGTGTGTGTGTGTGTGTATGTGTGTTTGCATGTGGTGTACATGTGTGTGTATGTGTGTTTGCGTGTGGTGTACATGTGTGTGTGTGGTGTACATGTGTGTGTGATGTACATGTGTGTGTGGGGTGTACATGTGTGTGGGGTGTACAAGCTGCCGATTTGCGCAAATGGTGCATGTGTGCATGTGCCGGTACCCACCTCTGGTGGGAGGTCCCTTTGGGTCCCACGAGCAAGAAGTGCTGTAAATTCAGTCTTGAGCCGTTTTCTGGCCTAAAATAGACCAAGGGAGATGAAAGATAAATGAAAGAGATGAAGATGACAGCAAACAGAATAATAGATGGAGAGAGATTCGCATATGGAGCGAATCAAGGTCACCTCTTGTGCTGAGTGAGGGATTTGGAGCGCTAGAATGAGCTCATCATGTGAGAAGTAGTCGTCCATGGCAACCACACCACCATGGACACCACTGCACTTTAGATTTGAAGCATATTCACTCAGACCGATGAAGTCCACCCACTGGATCATGTGATTGTTACTCCAATACAAAACATCACCTGTGTATGATGGAAACAGGTACAATCAAAATGACTACCATTCCCTCCACTGCACACACACACACACACACACACACACACACACACACACACACCATACACACACACACACACACACACAAACACACACACACACACACACACACACAAAACACACACACACACACACACACACAAACACACACAAACACACACACACACACCACTGATATCGTCTATGGTTATACTCCTCCTCTTCTCTTCAAGGTCTTCAACACTGTAGTTAACCTTCTTCAGAACCACCACACCGTAGTGGAAGCTGTGCCTGCAGAACATTAGAGACAAACCAACACTTCAGCACACACTCCTGGATAGCACACACTCCTAGCTAGTACACACTCCTGGTTAGCACACACTCCTGGTTAGTGCACACTCCTGGTCAGCACACACTCCTGGTCAGCACACACTCCTGGTTGGCACACACTCCTGGTCAGCACACACACACACACACACACACACACACACACACACACACACACACACACACACACACACACACACACACACACACACACACAAAACACACACACACACACACAGCACACACTCCTGGTCAGCACACATTCCTAATCAGCACACACTCCTAATCAGCACACACTCCTGGTCAGCACACACTCCTGGTCAGCACACACTTATGGTCAGCACCCACTCATGGTCAGCACACACTCATGGTCAGCACACATACGTCAAGTTAGAAAAAGCTTAGCGAGTGTTGGTAGCTTACTATAGGATGGCCTACTGGGAATGGCTAATGTAAATTTTGTTGCTTTTTTCAAGGAGCAGAAATCTCAGATTTCTACCACCAGTACAGCCTGTTCACAAGCTGAGCATGTGTGTGTGTGTGTGTGTGTGTGTGTGTGTGTGTGTGTGTGTGTGTGTGTGTGTGTGTGTATGTGTGTGTGTGTATGTGTGTGTGTGTGTGTGTGTGTGTGTGTGTGTGTGTGTGTGTGTGTGTGTGTGTGTGTGTGTGTGTGTGTGTGTGTGTGTGTGTGTGTGTGTATGTGCATGCGCGTGATTCCTTGTTCATTTGGTAAAGCTCCAGGATTGGTGTTGTATACCTGAATTTGTTCAAGTTAGTTAGCATTGCACTGTACCTGGACAGTAGCATTGCACTGTACCTGGTCAGTAGCATTGCACTGTACCTGGTCAGTAGCATTGCACTGTACCTGGACAGTAGCATTGCACTGTACCTGGACAGTAGCAGTCGTTTGGTGTGCATTTTGTGCATGTTCTACATCGTTTAGCAGTGAATGAATGTCAAGAAACACACTTAATTTCTTCACCAGCAAATACATTAGTCAGCCATTTTGTTGTCCACATTAACCACCCTTTTTATGAGGCCTCTACATTTAACTAGGCAAATTCCCAAACAGAGTCTAGTGTTCACCTGTGAGTACTATCCAGCATCTTCAAAACTCCTCTGAGGTGCTTCTTGGTGAGGTGGTCCAACATGCGACTGTCCACCAAACACTCCTGAAATACATCCTGAAACAAGCACTCGATCATAGCAACAGTTGTCATGGTGACATAACCTAGTAACTAACAGAGTACTGTGGGAGTCCTAAGCTGTGTATCCAGTACTGGCTGATCCACTTGTAGTCCAAACCACTGCTGACAGTGAACTAGCAGAGTAGAGAGGCCACAACAGAGACAGGAACACACAACAGTACACACACCAAAAACAAGGGTACAGTCAGCACAGTCAACACTGCTCACTGGTTTTGAAATGACTCCAGAGGTCCTTCCGGAGGTCAAGTTGTCCATTTCTTGGGTAGCAAGTCTCAGCTTGAGTCTATGAAGGGGATTTTCCAAACCCAACTCCTGTTCCATTTCAGCTTCAGACAAACTCTACACAGTGCAATGGACACACCCACCCATGTCATCACTGGACACACCCACACGTCTTCAGTGGACACACCCACTCTATTCAGTGGACACACCCACCTAAGTCATTAGTGGATATATACACCCACCCGATTCAGTGGACACACCCAAATCATCAGCAGACACACCCACTCAGACAACCTGGCAACACCCCACCGAAATGATTGGGTGACACAACAACTCCAGAAATCAGGAATACACCCACTCAGGTGATCAGGTGACACACCCACTACCACACCCACCAGTAACATCTGTCCATTCTTTCCTCTGCACAGTTCCAGGAAGCTCCCAGGTACAATGACTGACACCTGTGCAAGACACAATACCTTACCTACACACACTAGAGTGAGGGAGTGCTGCACACACCTCCAACCATGTGACTATCATGTGACTGTCCCATTGAGAGAATGGAATCTGCTTCTTTGTGATGTCCTCAAATTGCTGTAACCTAGCAACAGGATCTCACCCTAGTAACGAAGTCCCCCACCCTCTGCACCCGTACCTGGCAACACTCACTTCAAAATTTTAGTGTCCTCATTTCTAATGTCTTCACTTCTCCCCTCCTTGGTGAGGGTCAGGTCCATCAACTCCCACTCTTGGGGTTTTGAACCTGGAATGGAAATCACAACTAAAGCAAATGGAAGTTCGTCCCAGTTGCTGACCGTCTACCATAGCTGCCTGGCACACTTCTTCTTCTGCTGACTTTGAGAGACTTTTGAATAAACCTTCCAAGAACTTTCCCAACCGAACCAGTTTTTGACCGGAACTTGGTCTTTATTGACTCTCTAGTATTCTCCAAGGACTCACTACTCCTGCTGAGATTCTCTCCATCACTTTGGGTCAGAGATGGAGGGATGGTTCCTATCAAACAACACCACACACACTTGCAGATTAGGTTTGCATTACCTTGATCGGTGGGTGGTAGCAGTGATGTCTTCTCCCATGTCCGACGTCTCACCATTGGTAGAAGGAGTGTTGAACACCATGGTCACAGATGGAGACTACCAGGAGGGAACGAGCAGCTGCCACACAACACCACACGTATGAACACACATACATACGTACATCAGCGTAAACACATGTGCACATCATAGTATATACAATACACATGCAAACACACACACAGACAATCTCCACCCCTCCCAAACCATCCACAAGACCTCACTGGTAAAGGTGATACTGCAGCTCTGAGGAAGTCACCGACAGCCATACTCTCCAATATGTTGTTGAACGCCGCATCCTCTGGTGTACTATAAAATAGGAGGGGCAGTGGGTGGAGCAGTGGGTGTGATCATGGAAGGGGGACAGTGGGTGGAACAGTGGGTGTAATAGTAGACTGGGGGCGTAGGTAGAGCGGTGGGGCAGAGGGAGGGGTAGTGGTGTGTGGTAGTGGGTGGAGCAGTGGGTGTGATAGTGGACGGGGGGGTAGAGCAGTGGGGCAGAGGGAGGGGTAGTGGTGTGTGGTAGTGGGTGGAGCAGTGGGTGTGATAGTGGACTGGGGGCGTAGGTAGAGCGGTGGGGCAGAGGGAGGGGTAGTGGTGTGTGGTAGTGGGTAGAGCAGTGGGTGTGATAGTGGACTGGGGGCGTAGGTAGAGCGGTGGGGCAGAGGGAGGGGTAGTGGTGTGTGGAGCAGTGGGTGTGATAGTAGACGGGGGGGGGGGGGGTAGAGCGGTGGGGCAGAGGGAGGGGTAGTGGTGTGTGGTAGTGGGTGGAGCAGTGGGTGTGATAGTAGACGGGGGGGGGGGTAGAGCAGTGGGGCAGAGGGAGGGGTAGTGGTTTGTGGTAGCGGGTGGAGCAGTGGGTGTGATAGTGGACAGGGGGGGGGGGGGGTAGAGCAGTGGGGCAGAGGGAGGGGTAGTGGTGTGTGGTAGTGGGTGGAGCAGTGGGTGTGATAGTGGACGGGGGGGGGGGGTAGAGCAGTGGGGCAGAGGGAGGTGTAGTGGTTTGTGGTAGTGGGTGGAGCAGTGGGTGTGATAGTGGACGGGGGGGGGGGGGGGGGGGGAGGTGGAGCAGTGGGGAAGAGGGAGGGGTAGTCAAGTGGTGTGTGGTGGAGGTACACCAACTGAAGGGGATGGATCAAGACATACAGTAAATTGTTCTTGCTTCCACCCGCAGCTGTTGGAGGAAGAT
>CAUJGJ010000144.1:244676-262176 GCA_963170055.1 Halisarca cf. caerulea
CGATTGCGAGACATCAATGGAGAGTGTCCGGTATTGGTACCAGACTCCTCGCTGAGACAAACAACAGACATGAACCGACTGGCTAGAGAGGACAGACAACACACGTGGTACCTGGTGGACTGCAGTCCGATGGAGACCACCCCCCTCCTTCGCAGTGGCGTGGTGTGCATCCTCGAGGTTCTCCTCAAAGGAGACACATAGTACTAAGGGATGGACGAGGACATGTCAGACTGCCCCGCCCCCATACCACACCTACCAACATACTTACCTCTGTAGGGGCCCAGGGATGCTGCTGAGGCTCGTAGTGGGGCATCTCTGGACCACTTGACTCAACAGACTGTGAACACAAGTACAAACGTGAACACCGGGAATACTCAGTGGCAACATTCAACTGCCGTTTACTACAACTACTAGTTAACTACTGATTAGTTGAACACTAGTCATTGGATGAAGGACACACAGTAATCTACACAGGTGACAGCGGTAGGCCTCTCACAACACTCAACTACACAGGTGATGGTAGTGGGCCCCTCACAACACTCAACTGCACAGGTGACAGCGGTAGGCCCCTCACAACACTCAACTGCACAGGTGACAGCGGTAGGCCCCTCACAACACTCAACTGCACAGGTGATGGTGGTAGGCCCCTCACAACACTCAACTGCACAGGTGATGGTAGTGGGCCCCTCACAACACCCAACTGCACAGGTGATGGTGGTAGGCCCCTCACAACACTCAACTGCACAGGTGATGGCGGTAGGCCCCTCACAACACTCAACTGCACAGGTGATGGTAGTGGGCCCCTCACAACACTCAACTGCACAGGTGACAGCGGTAGGCCCCTCACAACACTCAACTGCACAGGTGATGGCGGTGGGCCTCTCACAACACTCAACTGCACAGGTGATGGTGGTGGGCCTCTCACAACACCCAACTGCACAGGTGATGGTAGTGGGCCCCTCACAACACTCAACTGCACAGGTGATGGCGGTAGGCCCCTCACAACACTCAACTGCACAGGTGATGGCGGTGGGCCTCTCACAACACTCAACTGCACAGGTGATGGTGGTGGGCCTCTCACAACACTCAACTGCACAGGTGATGGTAGTGGGCCCCTCACAACACTCAACTACACAGGTGATGGCGGTGGGCCTCTCACAACACCTAACTGCACAGGTGATGGTGGTAGGCCCCTCACAACACTCAACTGCACAGGTGATGGCGGTAGGCCCCTCACAACACTCAACTGCACAGGTGATGGTGGTGGGCCCTCACAACACTCAACTGCACAGGTGATGGTGGTAGGCCCCTCACAACACTCAACTGCACAGGTGATGGTGGTGGGCCTCTCACAACACTCAACTGCACAGGTGATGGTGGTGGGCCCCTCACAACACTCAACTGCACAGGTGATGGTAGTGGGCCCCTCACAACACCCAACTGCACAGGTGATGGTGGTGGGCCTCTCACAACACTCAACTGCACAGGTGATGGTGGTAGGCCTCTCACAACACTCAACTGCACAGGTGATGGTGGTGGGCCTCTCACAACACTCAACTGCACAGGTGATGGTGGTGGGCCTCTCACAACACTCAACTGCACAGGTGATGGCGGTGGGCCTCTCACAACACCTAACTGCACAGGTGATGGTGGTGGGCCTCTCACAACACCTAATTACACAGGTGATGGTGGTGGGACTCTCACAACACTCAACTGCATACGTACACAGAACATGAGACCAGTACAGTACTCAACACATGGACAGACCCCAGACCTGTCTGCTTTGACGACCATTTTCACTCCCATTTCTTCTGTTGGGAGTTGGGACATGTGGAAGAGAACCAGGTGAGGGGTTAGTGGAATAGAGATCTTCATCCAGCAATATGAGGGGGTCAGAATGTCCACTGGGATCTCTCCTCCTTCCTAATCTGTGACCCTCCCCCCCCCTCCCTCCTGATCTGCGACCTTCCTCCCTCCTCCCTCCCAATCTGAGCAATGATGAATGAACCCCTGACGAAATATCCATTTCATAGACATTTTGGTCACTATCCCGTTCACTATGATGACCATACTCCTCTCCATGACGACCATGATGTTCACCTCGGTAGCCAGTATCCTCCCCTTCACTGTCACTGTCGGAGATAACAATCACTTCTGGTGACACTGAAGGATCTTGGGGTGTGTGGGGGGAGGGGTCACTTGGTGGGGTCTGGTGGTAGGTTGTTGGCGGGCAGAACTGAGGGGGGAAGTTTTGGTGAGGGATTCGTGGATGTGATGGCAGAGCACAGGGAGACCTTGATGACTGCAACACACGGGATGAGTGAGGGTAGGTCTACAGGGGAAAGAAGAGATGAAGGAAGTGCATACCTCCCCACAGGTGTGAGTGGGTGAGGTGCTGTCAGATACGTCAGTGGTGAGGTGCTGTCAGATATGTCAGTGGTGAGGTGCTGTCAGATACGTCAGTGGTGAGGTGCTGTCAGATATGTCAGTGGTGAGGTGCTGTCAGATACGTCAGTGGTGAGGTGCTGTCAGATATGTCAGTGGTGAGGTGCTGTCAGATACGTCAGTGGTGAGGTGCTGTCAGATACGTCAGTGGTGAGGTGCTGTCAGATACGTCAGTGGTGAGGTGCTGTCAGATATGTCAGTGGTGTGAACTGTGACAAATGTGCCAAAGGTACACACAAGACATGACACAGTCAAATATCATGTGTTAAAGATGTAGTGAGTGTGCCAGTAGTGCAAGGTGGAGTGTGCTAGTGGTGCAAGGTGGAGTGTGCTAGTGGTGCAAGGTGGAGTGTGCTAGTGGTGCAAGGTGGAGTGTGCTAGTGGTGCAAGGTGGAGTGTGCTAGTGGTGCAAGGTGGGGTGTGCTAGTGGTGCAAGGTGGAGTGTGCTAGTGGTGCAAGGTGGAGTGTGCTAGTGGTGCAAGGTGGGGGGTGCTAGTGGTGCAAGGTGGAGTGTGCTAGTGGTGCAAGGTGGAGTGTGCTAGTGGTGCAAGGTGGGGTGTGCTAGTGGTGCAAGGTGGAGTGTGCCAGTAGTGCAAGGTGGAGTGTGCTAGTGGTGCAAGGTGGGGTGTGCTAGTGGTGCAAGGTGGAGTGTGCTAGTGGTGCAAGGTGGGGTGTGCTAGTGGTGCAAGGCGGAGTGTGCTAGTGGTGCAAGGTGGGGTGTACAGTCGTACCCTCTGTTGTTCTGCAGATGACGGTTGCTCACTGCTGGTCTGGTAAATTGTCTGCAGCTGCTCTACCAGGTCCAGGTGCTCTGAAGAAGTAAGAGTCACTCCTTGACGTCGACGTGGAGGTCTGGATGGTGGGTGGGTTGACATTGAAGGGTCCACACTCACTGCAGGGGAATCCCCCGTGCTGTACGACAAAGGGGGAGGTACAACAGGCACAGAATATGTGGTTGATTGGTTGCCATGGAGATCACTACTTGAATAGTTATGCTCAGGAGTTGGTTGGTCAAGGGGGTGTGGATGCTCCTGATGGGACACAATGACAAGTGGTGCCAAGATAATGGGCTGAGGCGGCACTGCTGCTTGGGAGAAGGAATGAGGAGGGTTAGGGGGCGTGTCCAGGTCTGTGGGTGGGGGGTAAGGAGACACCCCAGAGTACAGGGAAGAAACACCATGTCTACGCTTCCTCAAGTTGTAACGGCTGTTCAAAGACTTCCCTTCCAGTGAAGAAGGCTCAGGAGATAACTCTCTTGCCAATCTTCTGGAATGGGTAGGCATCACTACGTCTGGTCCTCCGTAAGACTGTCTTCTCAACATTTCTCTTTCGCCTCTAACAGATGAGCCTTTTCCCTTCAACAGGCTGACAAGAACAAGGACCAAGAAATTGGCATGACTAACGAGACACCCAGGAAAAGGTGCCGTGTAACCGGACGTACCTGTGTGCGCTCTTCCTCCTGGTGTTCTGTCTGATAACCGTAGCCCGTACATTTCTGGTCAAACCACTACTGGACGGGGCAGCGCAGTTCAGGGGAGACGACTGACATTCGGTTAAATTCGGCTCTTTCGATGCCATTTTAGCAAACTGAGGGAGAGAATAAGCAGTCCAACTGGTTAGGAAGTCCTTGGTACATTAATAGACTATCTATACTACCACAGATATGGTACTTTAAAACTCAGTGACGGTGACAGCATAGATTATCTATGGTGACCGGCTATGAACTCACAGAACTCGCTGAACGAATGGACCAGATGACCGAAGGAGCCAGATAAGTTACGATCAGTTTAAGGGAGAACTTGCGCTTATCACTCTTATAAAAGAGCCGAGTAACCTCCGAGCTAAGAAACGTGTGCACTCAAATTTAAACCACCGCCGTGTGTAAACAAGGCAGACCTCCACTCCTAATTAGACGGCCATGTTGGTTCTAGTGACGTCAGCAATTCGCGAGGAATGCGCAGTCATTTCCGGCTTGTATTAATTGAATCCTGTGTTTCTACAACGGGCGCTGCACGAGGTACTGCACCATGCACGGGCGCTGCACGAGGTAGACACCCCTGGTTGCTGAACAAGGTAGACCACTCTGGTCACTGCATGATTGAGGTTGGTACATGTGGTAGATTCACAAACACTTGTGTAGTGAATGCAGGCATGCGCACACTGCTGGTCATCCCAGCAGATCTAAGTCCTCAATGGAAGTAAGCATGGCATCAATGTCATGGTCAGTCTCTGGCACACTGCTGGCTTTACTGGGAGGCTTGGACTGGCTCCTCCTGCTCCCAGAGCTGGTCTTCTCGGTCTTCATATAGGAACTGCTGGCAGAGGATGAAAGAAATTTGGGTGTTGTAGATCCAGTGATCCTTCTACTGCTTGTGTTAATAGTGGAATGATCTGGTCTGTGCTCAGTTGAGACTGCTGATGAGGACAAGGAGGTGTGTCTAGCAGTAGAGGTGTGTGCAGCTGCAGAAGTGTGTCCAGCAGTAGAGGTGTGTGCAGCAGTAGAGGTGTGTGCAGCTGCAGAGGTGTGTCCAGCTGCAGAGGTGTGACCAGCTTCAACAGTGGTACCTCCTCTCATCCCAGTGTGAGACTGCTTGCTCTTTCGGCTGAACTTAGAGGATCCAGAGGAGTGCTGACTCTGGTGAGAGTCACTGCGAGAGGATGACTTGTCGCCAGAGAAGGTGAGGGAGTCCTTGCTAAAGGTAAGAGGGACTCGACCAAGATCTCCATCAAATCGGTTCTTTGTTACCTATTGACAAATGAAAATGGTGCATGACAGCACACACACACACACACACACACACACACACACACACACACACACACACACACACACACAAACACACACACATGCACATAAACACACAGAGAGTATGATACACACATGGACACACACACACACACACACACACATACACACACACACACACACACACACACACACACACACACATATACACACACACACACACAACACACACACACACAACACACACACACACACACACACACACACATACACACACACACACATACACACACACACACACACACACACACACACACACACACACACACACACAGATGTATAGAAAGGACATGCCATCAAATAATAGCATGCAATGACTCATCCAACCCCAGAATGATATTCATAACTTCACTTCCTGTGTCAACTGACCTCCAGGTACTTGGTCCCAGTGGTTGGTCTCTGCAGGATAAGCACATTGTCCCCCTCCTGACTGGCCTTGGCTGTACCGAATATGGAGGCTGTTTGCAACTGAGTGAAGTCTTCTTCCTGAGTAAAATGGATGGGAACTCATCACATGCAGCACACGAACACACACACATACACACACACTCGCTCTCTGACCTTTCTTGGATGCACTACAATGGTTACGTGGACACCTTTACTGGAAGCAAACCTTCTGAACTCAGCCACAGCGTGATCCTGAACTGAGAACCTGTCTATGTTGCTGTGGGGATGAGGGTATTGTGAAGACACACCTCCGCAGTAATGGGAGGGTTTTACTCACCTGACAATGTTCCCAGTCATGAATTGCAGGTTGTCAATGACAACATGACGAATGTCATAGACATACGCAGCATGAGCCATAGCCTGTAGGCGGGGCAGTGGGCGGGGCGAATATGTAATAATATCCACACTACACTCACATCAATCACTCTACACACCCTCACTACACTCACATCGATCACTCTACACACCCTCACTACACTCACATCAATTACACTCTACACACCCTCACTACACTCACATCGATCACTCTACACACCCTCACTACACTCACATCTATCACTCTGTACACCCTCACTACACTCACATCAATCACTCCGTACACCCTCACTACACTCACATCGATCACTCTACACACCCTCACTACACTCACATCAATCACTCTACACACCCTCACTACACTCACATCTATCACCCTGTACACCCTCACTACACTCACATCAATCACACTCTTCACATCCACACTGCCGTAGAACCCCATGAAGTACATGGGAAGGAGCTCCATTTTGTCTGCCCAGTAATTGAACTGGTTCAAGTTCTGTTCCAAATTCATACTGAGAATGGAAAAGTGATATGAACTATTGCACACACCTGTACAAACTTAAGTGACTCACTTGGACAACTGACGAAGCATGATCTTTGCTAGTCTGACGTTCTTGATTTCAAAACTCCCCCACAAAGTGGGCACCTTTAAGTGATGGCAGATGTGTGCACACATGCGGGTACACACACACACATGCACACACACACACACACACACACACACACACACACACACACACACACACACACACACACACACACACATTAACCACTCACTCCCTGTGAACAGAGGTCCAAGGAGAGCTCGCTCATCAAGGTTGTCTTCCCACTTCCTGTGGGTCCTGTGAAGATGGTGAGCTCCCCAGGTCGGTGGCCCTTCACAATGGAGGAGAGGAGGGGGAACCGTCTCCACTGAAGAGAGAGGGGAGGATGACTGGACACACACACACACACACACACACAAACACACACACACACACACACACACACACACACCTTAACACCTGCGACTTGATCAACATTAGCTAATTCACTCAAAACATCTTCGCGTAACTACGTACAAAGAACATGAGTGTCACATGAGTATGACATGAGCATCACATGAGTGTCAAATGAGTGTCATATGAATGTCATGTGACAATAACACAATGCTTCAATAGGTATACCTTTCTGAAAGGCAAGATCTGCTTGTGCTGGAAAGGCTGGGCATTATTTAGAATACCCTTCATGTCAAGTTCCTTATTTAAAGCACCCAATGCTGAGTCCAATGTCACTCCTTTGCCAAAACTCCTGTGAAACATACATTATAGCTCTCATCAAGTAAAGATGTACATACACACACACACACACACACACACACACACACACACACACACACACACACACACACACACACACACACACACACACACACACACATCACATGACTGTCACCTGACTAGAAAGCAGCGTTCTACTGAGAGCTTTGTGGCAAAGTGTTGGGCCATTTGTCTTGACTGCATGTCTCCCCCTAACCAGAGGATGATGTGGTGAAAGGGCTCCAGGAGTGGGAGGAGTTCCGGGGGGAGGAGAGACACACCCACAGGGAGGGACACAGCTGGAAGACCAGTACTTTGATGTACTGCCATGGCATCAAACTCGCTAGCTGTGATTACAATCTGCAAACGAAGACACCCACCACACAGGGTGACACACACCACAGGGTGACAGACACACACCACACAGGGTGACACACACCACAGGGTGACAGACACACCACAGGGTGACAGAGACACACACCACAGGGTGACACACACACCACAGGGTGACAGACACCACAGGGTGACAGACACACCACACAGGGTGACAGACACCCACCACAAAGGGTGACAGACACACAACACACAGAGTGACAGACACACAACACACAGAGTGACACAGACACACAACACAGGGTGACAGACACACCACACAGGGTGACAGACACACCACACAGGGTGACAGACACACCACACAGGGTGACAGACACACCACACAGGGTGACACAGACACACAACACACAGGGTGACAGAGACACCACACAGGGTGACAGAGACACACACCACACAGGGTGGCAGACACACACCACAGGGTGACAGACACACCACACAGGGTGACACAGACACACACCACACAGGGTGACACAGACACACAACACACAGGGTGACACAGACACACAACACACAGGGTGACACAGACACACAACACACAGGGTGACACAGACACACACCACACAGGGTGACAGACACACCACACAGGGTGACACAGACACACACCACACAGGGTGACAGACACACAACACAGGGTGACAGACACACCACACAGGGTGACAGACACACCACACAGGGTGACAGACACACCACACAGGGTGACACAGACACACAACACAGGGTGACAGACACACCACACAGGGTGACACAGACACACAACACAGGGTGACAGACACACCACACAGGGTGACACAGACACACAACACAGGGTGACAGACACACCACACAGGGTGACAGACACACCACACAGGGTGACACAGACACACACCACAGGGTGACAGACACACACCACAGGGTGACACAGACACACACCACACAGGGTGGCAGACACTCACCACACAGGGTGGCAGACACACACCACACAGGGTGACAGACACTCACCACAGGGTGACACACACACCACAGGGTGACACAGACACAAACACACCTTCCTGTCCTTGTTTGTGACCAAGTGCCATCCAAACAGAGCATATCGACCATCTTTTGGGTGGAGCTTGATATGCCTATCAGTGGAGGGGGTGATGGACTCCATCTTAACTCTAACAATGTCCTCACCACGCCCACTACTGGTCCACAGAAAGGCAATGCAGGGTGTCTCCACTTGACCACCATTCACTGAAGGAAACTGCAGGACACATGTACACAATACAACAAACCACACACCTCTCCTCCAGCCACACCCACACCTCTCCTCCAAACACACACCTCTCCTCCAGCCACACCCACACCTCACCTCCAAACACACACCTCTCCTCCAGCCACACCCACACCTCACCTCCAACCACACCCACATCTCACCTCCACCATACTTAGTCTTGTTCCCAGCCCCACTTCGGGCCGCCATTTTATTCTCACCAGGAAAAGTGGGTCTGGCAACAATGGTAGGTAAAACCTGGCTTACGATAAAGCAATTTGATTGGTTTGCACGAAACTGTGCAAACCAATCAGATTGCTGTATTGCACATATCACATGTTATATCAGGTGCATCAGCCTTCATTTTAAGTGTGAAAGAAGCTGAAGTGAAGTTTGTCAATGCAAGAAGTAGAATCTTTATACCGCGACTGGAAAAAATGATTTGATTGGAACTTAGTTACTACATCGAAAGTTATTATTAAGGCGACTACTGCTTTTGGCCATTCTTCACCGAAGCGCGAACAGTGCGACACTGTCGAGCAGTTTGTTTTTGGTCATAATGTTTTTATCTCTTTACTAACTGGAGGAGGGAAAAGAGCTGTATAATACTTAAGTCCTTGCTATTCCGAAAACACGGAGATCAGCAAACGCAGCTTACAGTACCGTAAGAAGGAAAAGGCCATCCAGTCGGGCATACAATATCAAAGAAAATCTTTGAAGATCAGCGTTATTATCTTCACTTTGTGGGTAGGTGACTCTTCTGTTGTAGATATTGGCAGGCAAGCGACACAAAATACACAGGCGAGTTATATTTATCGCTCATTCCGCCGATCTCCCCTATATTTCCACTGAACTTAATAAAAGCAGTTCTGCCTAATCATAGATACTCTAACCTACACGGTTGCGTAGGTTAGAGTATCTATGGCCTAACTAAGTAAGATGCTTCACGCTAGTTCTCATTGTATCCTATGGTAATAAATTGTCCCAAATGTGCACCAGCTGTACAAGGTTCACGACTAAAATGTCATGTGACTTCCTTGTGGGAAGCGACAGCTGAAAAGCCAGGTTTTACCTACCATTGTTGCCAGACCCACTTTTCCCGGCGAGAATAAAATGGCGGCCAGAAGTAAGGCTGGGAGCGAGACTACACCATACCCACACCTCACCTCCAACCATACCCACACCTCACCTCTAACCACACCCACACCTCACCTCCAACCACACCTCACCTCCAACCATACCCACACCTCACCTCCAACCACACCCACACCTCACCTCCAACCACATCCACACCTCACCTCCAACCATACCCACACCTCACCTCCAACCACACCCACACCTCACCTCCAACCACACCCACACCTCACCTCCAACCACACCCACACCTCACCTCTGCAGAAATCAGTTTTACTTTGTATTTATCAAATGTTTCAAGTTCAAGTTTCTGTGCAAGCAAAGCAAAGCAGACATGCTGATAGTGCCTCACAGGGATATTCTCAGGGTGACCATATTAGGTCACAAGTAGCAGAATCCTAAGCACACACCAACCACACATGCACACACAGCACACACATATATACATATACACACATACATACATATACACACACACACACACACACACACACACACACATACACACACACACACACACACATACACACACACACACACACACACACACACACACACACACACACACACAAACACACACACACACACACACGAGTACATACCTGTAGTCCAAACAACCTGACTGCTTTCTCTCTCAGTTCCAGCCCCGCCTTCTTCCATGAGACACACCTACTTAGTAAGCTCTGACATGACTCTACAGTATCCTCAGATTCCTGTCCTAGATGTACTGGAGAGGGTTCTGATTTTGATTTGCTCAACTTGGAACAGAACTCAGACCAGGATGCTGGACATTGGGGATAGAGAGAGTCTCAACTGCTAACACACCATCAGCCTACGTATCTGATGTCCACCCACACACCACTAGCCTACATATCGGATATCCACCCACACACCATCAGTCTACACATTAGATGTCCACACACACCAGTTTATGTACACTCCAGCTGCAACAATCACACATACATATACACACTGACTCTACCCATGCTTCTCACACAGCAAATATATACACACACAAAAACATACATACACACAATCTATCCCCCACAGCAGATACACTGCACCAGCCATAACACAGAACATCTATACATGTACTCCCAGTAAACACACACACCTTGTAAGTTGGGACCACCTTAGTATCTGCTCGGGTTATAATTCAAATATGTGTTTGAGAGATATCACACACACACACACACACACACACACACACACACACACACACACACACACACACACACACACACACACACACACACACACACACACACACACACACACACACAAAGTAACCCATCACACAAAACAAAGCAAATCATACTTACTGTTCACATTACAAGGAGGGCAGACAAATCCTCCAGTCACTCTGTTGACGAACACGGACTGAGGAGAGTTTTTGCGACACAAAGGACAAGCAAACGTCAGTGCAGCATGGCCTTCCTTGAAGGAAATCTTAAAAGATCGCAGAGTCTTCTTCAAGTCAAGAGGATAGGATAAATTGCGTTCTTTTACTGTGATGTCAGTTATAAATCGCTTAAAAATAGTTGAGTTTCTAACCGCCATTTTATACGTACCAAGCATAAATGACGTTATAGGGTAATCCCCTTGTCAAATCCCGTCGTTTACTGGGAAGACTGTTGGGGAAGAGATGGCCAAAGCTCTTCTTTCAGCGTGCACTCCTGTTCCCACTACTAGATGGTCCAAGAGACAGAAGGAGCACACCATAGGTGTTGCTGTAGTTGTTACCAACTCCTACGAGTCAAGTATAGCCAATAATCCCAATTGGAAACCGTTGAAGGGAACGATAAGCGATAGATCTAAATGGGTGATTTGCTTGGAGAAACTGAAATTTGACGTTCGCCATTACACAAACCTCTCGAAAGACGACATGAAGACATTGTTAAGTGACATTAACAAGCTAGAGATGTGTTCTTTTGATCAGGGCGTTCGCCAGCACTTGCTGTTCGTGTTCTGCGGACATGGTTTGAAGGAGAAGATCATCACGGAGGACGGGGAAGAGATTGCAGAAAAAGACGTCAGAGATGCTTTGACAGGAAACAGGTGTGGTACTTTCGTTCCGAAGATCTTGTTCTTCGACTCTTGCCGCGGTAGTGCGAAAGACCGCGGTGTCTACCACTGTTCGCGCGGAGAACGGATCCCGGAGACGATTAGCAACAGAGGAGTCGAAAACATGCATAGTCAGCTCGTTCCTACGAAAGGTAACTACGTGGTGATCCGTTCAACCCTTCCAGATCACATTGCCCAGGAGACGTCAGGAATGTTTGGAAACAAGTTCGGTCTGTTTTCTGATTTGATGACAAGATATCTTCCAGAACGGAGCGAGAGTTTGTCCAACATTGTAGCTATGGTGAACGGGGAGATGTCACTGCACTGCCCGAAGTTAATCAAAATGAGTTCTGAAGCTAGCTTCCAATTGGCAGAGTTCACTGGGGCTCCAATTGGACATATCAATCTCTTTGAAGAGGCTAGAAAGATGACACTCCTGCAACCTCCTCCTCTCCCTCCCAGTGAGTCTGCAGCTCCTCTAGTCCTTCACAGAGCCCATTCTGTGCCTATGATACCAGCAGACAACCCAACACTTACTGCTAAGCAGATATTCAATAACTACTTCAGATACAACAAAGAGTACAAATCAGTGGCTATCATTGAAGAGAAAGAGAAGGCAGTGGATGTAGGGTTTGTGTTCACTATTAAGGTGACCATCAATGGTGTGGAGTACTTGGTTGAGTCTGGGATCTGCCACAAGAAGGAAGAGGCCAAGGAAGACGCTTCACTTAGGATTTTGAATGCTTTGACACCAGAGTATGATCTCCCTCTGCCGAAAACACCACCAGTAAAGCCTATTACTGTTGGACCACCACCAAGAAAGACACCAGCCATCTACAAAGCTCCAAACCTGCAAGTTGGACAACCATTTCCTACATTCCCCTCATCTTATGCCCATCCCACTTGTGTGATTACCACACCCCCTCCCGTACTCACTCAAGTAGCTGCCACATCCCGTCCTGTACCTTCTCAGCTAGCTGCCACACCCCATCCTGTACCTTCTAAGCTAGCTGCCACACCCCATCCTGTACCTTCTCAGTCAGCTGCCACACCCCGTCCTGTACCTTCTCAGTCAGCTGCCACACCCCGTCCTGTACCTTCTCAGGTAGCTGCCACACCCCCTGTACCTCCACTAATCACAGCCAGGGAGATACAGTCGGTATCTGTAGAGAAGAATGGAAAGAATAATCTCTCAATTCTAAACGAGTTCAAACAAAAGTTTGAAAACACAACAGGGTCCCGAGTGACCTTATCTGGGGAACCCACTGGGAGCGAAGGAACTTTCAGCTGTGTGCTAACCCTGGAAGTTGTCACTGAAACCAGACGATATCAGCTCTCCAGTGATGGCAACTTGGTAGCAGGAAGCAAGAAAGCGGCCAAGGAGAACGGAGCTATGAGTTTGGTTAGGAAACTAATTGCAAAGAGAATTTTGTATTTAGCATGACAATTATGTAACTCTTTCTGTGAGTAATGTATGGTACTGTTTACTGACCCAAGTCTTTGGACAAATATCTCAATTTGAGTAATTTAATGTCTGTTAAGTCATCATTCAAGAATCTGTCAATATGATTTGCAGTTTGTCTTGGCAAAGCAAAATCATTACTACGTTTTGCAATCTACAGAGGAAAGAGAGGTACATTCAAATTTCAGTAGGAAATGCCCCATCAAAATAATCCATCTGCAGGGCCCAGTATATTGTGACGCTACATGCATGTAACCGATCGCGCGAGAAGTAACTGTGAGAGTGCACGTGAGAGTCATGTGACTGCTGTTTGCAGCTCAGAGAAAGAATGGCTGTAAACTCTCTACTAGTGGAAGAAACGGACGAATGGGCAGAGAAGGAGGTGGAGAGGGAACTGGCTTGCATGACCGAGGAAGAATTAGTGAGAGATGAGGAGGAACTATTCCCAGAGAATCACCCAGATGAAACTGGAGCAAACGTAAGCGTTTTCGCTTCTCTTTACGAAAAAGTTGTTGAAAGGAGAAGTGAATTCCTCCACGAAACAAGTCGTTTTATAGATGGCACAAAGGAAGAGACGAGACAAGGTAACGTTTTCTTGAGGACACACGACAGCTGAGCTTTCTGCAGACCTGTACTGTGTGTGTGGTGGGCGTGGTGCATGAGAGGGTGTGTGTAGCAGCGGTTTTTGTTAAGATAATGATGAAGTGTACACACACACACACACACACACACACACACACACACACACACACAGAGAGAGAGAGAGAGAGAGAGAGAGAGAGAGAGAGAGAGAGAGAGAGAGAGAGAGAGAGAGAGAGAGAGAGAGAAAGAGAGAGAGAAAGAGTCTGGTAGGTGTGGTAGTGGGGGTGTCTAGCCCATCACTGGATCCCAATGTACACCACCCAACCAGGGAGGGGATGGTCACTAGATCCCAGTGTACCCCACCCAACCAGGGAGGGGATGGTCACTGGATCCCAGTGTACACCACCCAACCAGGGAGGAGCTGGGTACACGACTACAGTATTGGTCCATGTGTTCGTCATGTGACTTGTGTCATGCCCCTCCCCCTCACAGCTTTATTTGGTATGAATCCAGCAGTGACTGTAGACGTGGCAGAACAGGTGGGTTTGCTGTGTGTGAGTGTAGACGTGGTAGAACAGGTGGGCTTGCTGTGTGAGTGTAGAAGTAGCAGAACAGGTGGGCTTGCTGTGTGTGAGTGTAGAAGTGGCAGAACAGGTGGGCTTGCTGTGTGTGAGTGTAGAAGTGGCAGAACAGGTGGGCTTGCTGTGTGTGAGTGAAGAAGTGGCAGAACAGGTGGGCTTGTTGTGTGGAGTGAAGAAGTGGCAGAACAGGTGGGCTTGTTGTGTGGAGTGAAGAAGTGGCAGAACAGGTGGGCTTGCTGTGTGAGTGTAGAAGTGGCAGAACAGGTGGGCTTGCTGTGTGAGTGTAGAAGTGGCAGAACAGGTGGGCTTGTTGTGTGGAGTGAAGAAGTGGCAGAACAGGTGGGCTTGCTGTGCGCGAGTGTTTTGGGAATGTGTGATGTATGTGCATGGGTATGCTCCTTCCATGATGTGTGGGTGTGGTCCATCTATGCTGCATGTGGGTGTGGTTCCCTATGGGTTGTGGGTGTGGTCCCTCTAGGATGTGTGGGTGTGGGTGTGATTCCCTATGGTGTGTGGGTGTGCTCCCTCTAGGATGTGTGGGTGTGGTCCCTCTATGGTGTGTGGGCGTGGTCCCTCTATGGTGTGTGGGTGTGGTCCCTCTATGGTGTGCGGGCATAGTCCCTCTATGATGTGTGGGTGTGGTCCCTCTATGGTGTGTGGGCATGGTCCCTCTATGGTGTGTGGGTGTGGTTCCTCTGTTGTGCATGAGCAAATGTCTGTATTTTGTAGAGGAGTTCCACTGAAGTATGCAATAAAGGTGATATGCATTTCCATTCCAATGTGGCCACATCTGAAATTGAATTGAAAACGCCACCTGTCCTCCCCACCCCCTCACCAGAGCACCATTCAGAGTTGACAGCTGATGATGAGAAGTATCAACAGCTGGACGTAAAGCAAGAGAAGGTACTCATGTTGGGGGGGGCGTGTCCTGTGATGTATATGGTGTGGGGGGCGTGTTCTGGGATGTGTATGGTGTGGGGGCGTGTCCTGTGATGTATATGATGTGGGGGTGTTTCCTGTGATGTGTACTACTCAACGTAGGCTACTTCTGAGAGATTTGAGGAGGAAATGACAGCTTTGGAGGAGTATCGTAAGCAGGTGTTGTGTGATGCCAAGAGAAGACAACAGTCAAAGGCCAACAAAGCAGCTTCAGTCATTCAGTCTGTGTGGAGAGGGTGGAGGTGTGTGTGGAGAGGGTGGAGGTGTGTGTGGAGAGGGTGGTGTGTGTAGAGAGGGTGGAGGTGTGTGTAGAGAGGGTGGAGGTGTGTGTGGAGAGGGTGGTGTGTGTAGAGAGGGTGGAGGTGTGTGTAGAGAGGGTGAAGGTGTGTGTGGAGAGGGTGGAGGCATGTGTAAAAATGGTGGTGTGTGTATGTATGTGTGTGTGTTGTGTGTTGTGTGAGTGTGTGGTGTGTGTCCATCTGTTGTGTGTACGGCCGGCTACCAATGTATATTGGTTTGCTACAGAGCATTCAAAGACTTCCAAGTAAAAGTAAGGCAGTTTAGACAACAGAAGCAGGGACGGGAACGGGTACTGAAACAGGTACAGGAGCAGGTACAAGAGCAGGTACAGGAGCAGGTACAAGAGCAGGTACAGAAACGGGTACAGGAGCAGGTACAGGAACAGGTACAGGAGCAGGTACAGGAACGGGTACAGGAACGGGTACAGGAACAGGTACAGGAGCAGGTACAGGAACGGGTACAGGAGCAGGTACAGGAGCAGGTACAGGAACGGGTACAGGAGCAGGTACAGGAACAGGTACAGGAGCAGGTACAGGAACGGGTACAGGAGCAGGTACAGGAGCAGGTACAGGAGCAGGTACAGGAACGGGTACAGGAGCAGGTACAGGAACGGGTACAGGAACAGGTACAGGAGCAGGTACAGGAGCAAGAGGGAAGGGAAGGAGAACACCCATGTAGAAAAGAAAATGAGAAGGTTGAGCTGTTACAAAAGCAACAAATGCCACAACCTATTGAGCAAGAATTCTTGGAAGGCATCTGTGAAGAGATGCATATTGCAACGACATTGGAGGGCACCAGTGGTAACTTCAAGACAGCCACGTTGGAGGGCACCAGTGGTAACTTCAAGACAGCTCTTTTATCTCAGGAAGAACACAACCTCTCTTCTCTACCCACCCACTCAAACAACTCCTCACACCAACTTTCTCAAAAATTACCTTCCATCATACAGATGTCCCTGCCCACCTTCTCACAGCCATCCCCGCCCACCCCTTCACAGATGTCCCTACCCACACCCTCACAGTCAATTCAGAACAGTGGACCACTATCATCCACCACTTCTCCCTTTGAGCCCTCCACCACCTCTCCCTTGGAGCCCCCCACCACCTCTCCCTCGGAGCTCTCCACCACCTCTCCCTCGGAGCCCTCCACCACCTCTTCCTTGGAGCCCTCCACCACCTCTCCCCTGGAGCCCTCCACCACTTCTCCCTTGGAACCCTCCACCACCTCTCCCCTGGAGCCCTCCACCACCTTTCCCTTGGAGCCCTCCACCACCTTTCCCTCGGAGCCCTCCACCACCTCTCCCTCGGAGCCCTCCACCACCTCTCCCTTGGAGCCCTCCTCAGTCCCTCATAAGACAACAAGTTTAGTTAGAAGACTGCGATCCACTCTGAACATCCTGGGGAAGGAACACAATGTGTGAGTGAGAGGATTGCTCATGCAACCACATGTAGTAGGTGCACACACACCACACACACACACGTGCGCACACCATACACACAC
>CAUJGJ010000144.1:284676-289676 GCA_963170055.1 Halisarca cf. caerulea
GCTGCATTGTGATCACAGCATCCCTCGCTGAGTGCATGCCCACGGTGTAATGCGATTACACCCATCACCAACCAGGTTAATCGCTCGGCCTGAGCCAGTTATGCACACATAGTTTCACAAATAATGGGTCCTTTTGTGAACCATGGACAGTAGGTCCCTCTGGGAACCATGAGGAATAGGTCCCTTTGTGAACCGTGAGGAATAGGTCCCTCTGTGAACCATGAGGAATAGGTCCCTTTGTGAACCGTGAGGAATAGGTCCCTCTGTGAACCATGAGGAATAGGTCCCTCTGTGAACCGTGAGGAATAAGTCCCTCTGTGAACCGTGAATGATTTCTGAATAGGGACCTTCTTAAAATCTTAGCACAAAATGACAGATCGCCACAACACAGAATGTATTTCATTCCCCATTAAATGGCTCTTTACTCACAAAAGGAAGTATTCCCTCAACAATGCAGAACGTCACATCATTTGTGCTGCAATGTATTGACTGTTGGGTATAAATGTTGTGCAGTCTGCTGTCTGAGTGGTGAACTTGTCGTCTGCTGTCTGAGTGGTGAACTTGTCGTCTGCTGTCTGAGTGGTGAACTTGTCGTCTTCTGTCTGAGTGGTGAACTTGTCGTCTGCTGTCTGAGTGGTGAACTTGTCGTCTGCTGTCTGAGTGGTGAACTTGTCGTCTGCTGTCTGAGTGGTGAACTTGTCGTCTGCTGTCTGAGTGGTGAACTTGTCGTCTGCTGTCTGAGTTGGGAACTTGTTGTAAATATGAGTCTTTCCAAGTAGTAAACTTAAGCAACAAATCCACAGTGCACTAACCGTCACCCAAGGAAGGCATTACAGCTGAATAATAGGTGGAGTTTAGAAGAATTGAATAAAATACGTAATAATAATATAATAATAATGATAATATTTTCTTATTTACATTGGTTGGCGATTAGCCAGAGGCTACTGTTAAGGCCGCCAGTATCCCACACAGTCACTCACACACACAATCATATTAAATCCAATTGAATCAAATTTGAATTATAATTTGTTTGGTGGCTGCAGGTCATCTTCTCTTCCATTCCCAAGTTGTTGGTGGGGGAATTCCCAAGTTGTTGGTGGGGGATGCACCAAATAGCACACAGGTGGGATGGTGCCTGGCTCTCTTGTCATTGCTTAACTTTCAGTGCTACGTACTGAGCCGCCAGCACCCCCCAACATACGTACTGATCCGCCAGCACCCCCCAACATACGTACTGAGCCACCAGCACCCCCCAACATGCGTACTGATCCGCCAGCACCCCCCAACATGCGTACTGAGACACCAGCACCCCCCAACATACGTACTGAGCCACCAGCACCCCCCAACATGCGTACTGAGACACCAGCACCCCCCAACATACTAGGTGCTATTTGGTGAATAGTTGATTCAGGCCGTCTTAATCATTCCACAAACATGCATTTGTCCTGGAAGTGCTGGTGTCCTTCATTCTCTCTCGCTCTCCCTCCCTCCCCTCCTCTCTCCCCCTTTCCTCCCTCTCTCTCCCTCCCCATCTCCCCTCCCTTTCTCTCTCCCCTCCCCTCCCCATCTTTCTGTCTCTGTCTACAGATATATTTGGTTTGTCCTGGCAGCAGAAGACTGTCTACTTCACAAGTGGTGATAAAATCATTAGTCTCAATCTCAGCTCCTCCTCTGACTATCAGCAGTCATCCGTGGTTAGTGGGTTGGAAGATGCAGCTTATATCGACTATGACCCGCTGGCGGGGAGACTATACTGGGTGGACAGGGTTACAGGGACCATCAAGTCGTCCCTCACTGATGGATCACAACTGCAGACTGTAAGATTTCAAACCTGTCAACCCGTGTGTGTGTGTGTGTGTGTGTGTGTGTGTGTGTGTGTGTGTGTGTGTGTGTGTGTGTGTGTGTGTGTATGGGTGGGTGGGTGGATGGGTGGGTGGGTATGGATGTGTGCTTTTCCCACTTCCTGGTGTTACCACTTCCTGGTGTTACCACTTCCTGGTGTTTGTTATCCTTTGCTACCAGTTATTTGATTCTGTTTGTTGGTGTAGTTTACATTATTGTTTGTGTTTTTGCGTTGTTCATCATCCTGAGTTGCCGTTGCCTAGGTAACGTCCTTTGACCTTAGCAACCCCTCCGGTTTGGCAGTCGATCCTATTGGAGGTAATGTGTTCTTCTCTGACAAGGAGCAGCGAAGGATATCAGTGATGAGGACAGACGGAGACCATCGAAGAGTGCTGGTTTGGAGGGACATGCAAGCACCCTCATCAGTTCAGGTTGACCTGACAAATGGGTACGTTGGTTGCTATGAAGCCATAATGTGCACTATTGACTGTTGATACCATGACAACCCAGGTACCTGTTCTGGTTGGACGGTGGTTCTGCCTCAATCCCTCCACGGATCGAGCAAGCCAGACTGGATGGCTCAGAGAGAGTCGTTGTTGTTAACCTCACAACAGAGACCACGTACTTGGACCTGTCTTTAGATCAGGATCAAAGAAGGTTGTACTGGACAGTGAGCGGTAAGTTGGTCCACTAACACCCAAGCACTCACCAGTACTCTCTACACCCTCAGTCCCTCACTGACCCTCCTACACCCTCAGTCCCTCACTGACCCTCCTACACCCTCAGTCCCTCACCGACCCTCTCACACCCTCATTTCCTCACTCCCTCACTCCCACCATCACTCCCCCTCACTGATGCCCTTACTCCCTCACTCCCTTCTTTTCAGGCAAGTCTAGGATTGAGTCCTGCTTCTACAATGGGAGTGGATGGAAAGTATGGAGTGAGGCGGAGATCCTAAACTCCTCCCCCCATGCTGTAGCTGTGCAGGAGAATACCCTGTACTGGTCACAGCTGAGCTCATCATCATCTGGGGCTGCCATCTTTTCCTTGACCCTTGACACCACTCCTCCCTCACCTGTCCAGCTGACCAACCTGCCTGAGTTGAGCCCTTTTGACATCACTATCAGTGTGGACTCCGCCCACTTACCTGGTAGGTTATGTTGTTAGGTGATATGCACGTGCACATGTATAAACACACACATGCATGCACGCATGCACGCACGCACGCGCACACACACACACACACACACACACACACACACACACACACACACACACACACACACACACACAAGCAAGATCCATAAGAGTTGTTAACTTGTTCTTGTCCACAGCCAATCACATTTGCAGAGACAACTATGGAGGGTGTCCAAAGCTCTGCCTTCCCTTCCCGGGTGAAGGGCGTACCTGTGGGTGTGACTCTGGGGAGACCTTCAGTAATGGAAAGTGTACACACTGTGAGTCTTACCTGCTGCTAGTGTGGTCACATGCTTGTCATGTGACTTCTGTCCCCTGTAGTGTTTATGGATGTGATGTTTGTGGCGTTTAGGGACCAGCTACGCCAGCTGGTTCCTCAAGAGGATGAACCTTATTTGGATTTCCAATTTCCAATTCGAACTGGGAATGTGTCCAGTGTGGTTGTGTACAGCCATGAGTACAACTATGTGTTTTGGGTGGAGTCTGATCCTGCCCAGCTAGCCCGTGTAAAACGGGTCACTGTTGATGACATGAACCGCATTACGGATGAGAAAGTTCTAATACCCCCAGGATGGGCTATAGAGCCCAGACTCATCATAGGACGCAACTATCTCTACTGGATTGACACAGGACTGAAGACAATAGGTGTCACTCACTTGGATGGGACTTTCCCCAAGTTCCTCGTGAAGGATACTCTACAAAGTCCAAGGGGACTAGTCCTAGACAAGCTCACCAAGTGTGTTACAGTGCACTTGTGTGTGTGTGGTGTGTGTGTGGTGTGTGTGTGTGTGTGTGTGTGTGTGTGTGTGTGTGGGTGTGTGTGTGTGGGTGGGTGGGTGGGTGGGTGGGTGGATGGGTGGGTGTGGGTGGGTGTGTACTCTGTAGATGTTATACTTACATATATACGTATGTATGTTTGGGTTGGGTGACCCTCCTCTCACTCTCCTACAGACAACTCTACTGGTTCACAGTCACCTCTTCAGGGGCAGAGCTGGAGAGGGCCAATGAAGGGGGGGAGGAGAGGGCTGTACTGCTATCATTGGGTGTGAGGAGTAGACCTGTTGCCATGACAATCAAGGAAGATAGATTTAGTTCCATTCTGTTCTGGATAGATCAAGGTCTAAAACAGGTTACCATGGCAACGGTAAGTGGCCCCCAGCCTGTTGAAGCCAAGCGTTTGTGCTCCCTGGACGATGGCGAAGAGTACACCGATATTGCTTACCACGTCTACTCCCTTGGTGTCATGGAAGAAGACTGTCTTGTCCTGACCACCCGGAGTGGAGCAGTGAAGCGGTTCTGTGGACGCTACACCAACCTCACCACTGTGCACAGTGGACCAGCTGGACCTGCTCACTCCATCAGTGTCACTAAAACCGAGCCACGTGGATATGTTTCAGGTAGGGACTGTGTGTGTGTGTGTGTGTGTGTGTTTGTGTGTTCTACCTGCTTGTGTTTCATCCCCTCAGCTGTGATTGATTGCGAGGACAACAATGGCGGGTGTGACCAATACTGCTTCCCTGACCCTCATAGCAACCTTGGCTCCAGTTTCTGCTCATGTTCTGACAACTACCACCCCATTGGGAAGCTCTGTATAAGTTAGTCCATCTCTCCCTCACTAGCCTATCCTCCCTCCCTCCCTCCTCCCTCTCTCCCTAACTGTCTCTCTAATTCCCTCCCTCTCTCCCTTTCTCCCTCTCTCCTTCTCTCCCTCACTTCCTCACCCATTCATTCTTCATGTCTGTCTTACGAAATGTCTAATGTAATTGTTCAGTAATTAATTTGATAGACCTTGTTGTATTAACATGTGGGAACATCCTTGTCACTGCTCTGAGCACCACTCACTGCTCTGAGCATCACTCACTGCTCTGAGCACTACTCACCGCTCTGAGCACTACTCACCGCTCTGAGCACCACTCACCGCTCTGAGCACTACTCACCGCTCTGAGCACCACTCACTGCTC
>CAUJGJ010000144.1:292176-300776 GCA_963170055.1 Halisarca cf. caerulea
CAAGTGGTCGGACAAAATGGGGTAACAACAAATTCGAGGGACCTCTTCAGCTCAGAGTTCATGGACATTGACATCCTTGGACCAGCTGCTCAACCAGGTGGGTGGGGTGAGGAGTGTATGTGAGTGTGGGGAGGGGTGAGGGATGTGTTGTGGGGTGTGATGGGTGCGTAGTGAGGGGTGAGGAGTATTTAATGGGTGAGGACTGTGTGGTAAGTGTGGTGAGGAGTTGGTTATAATATAGTTTTGTTGATGTTCTTTCAGTACTGTTTTCCCTACAGTGGGCTAACTAGGCTAGGCTAGGTTGGTTGCCCTAGACTTATTTGACCATTAGATCTGTTAGGGAGGGGGAGGTGGCTGTAGGTCTGTTAGGGAGGGGGAGGTGGCTGGAGGTCTGTTAGGGAGGGGGAGGTGGCTGGAGGTCTGTTAGGGAGGGGGAGGTGGCTGGAGGTCTGTTAGGGAGGGGGAGGTGGCTGGAGGTCTGTTAGGGAGGGGGAGGTGGTTGAAGGTCTGTTAGGGAGGGGGAGGTGGTTGAAGGTCTGTTAGGGAGGGGGAGGTGGTTGGAGGTCTGTTAGGGAGGGGGAGGTGGCTGGAGGTCTGTTAGGGAGGGGGAGGTGGCTGTAGGTCTGTTAGGGAGGGGGAGGTGGCTGGAGGTCTGTTAGGGAGGGGGAGGTGGCTGGAGGTCTGTTAGGGAGGGGGAGGTGGCTGTAGGTCTGTTAGGGAGGGGGAGGTGGTTGAAGGTCTGTTAGGGAGGGGGAGGTGGCTGAAGGTCTGTTAGGGAGGGGGAGGTGGTTGAAGGTCTGTTAGGGAGGGGGAGGTGGCTGGAGGTCTGTTAGGGAGGGGGAGGTGGTTGGAGGTCTGTTAGGAGGGGGAGGTGGCTGGAGGTCTGTTAGGGAGGGGGAGAAGGTCTGTTAGGGAGGGGGAGGTGGTTGAAGGTCTGTTAGGGAGGCAGGAGGTGGCTGGAGGTCTGTTAGGGAGGGGGAGGTGGCTGGAGGTCTGTTAGGAGGGGGAGGTGGCTGGAGGTCTGTTAGGAGGGGGAGGTGGCTGGAGGTCTGTTAGGGAGGGGGAGGTGGCTGGAGGTCTGTTAGGGAGGGGGAGGTGGCTGGAGGTCTGTTAGGGAGGGGGAGGTGGCTGGAGGTCTGTTAGGGAGGCAGGAGGTGGCTGGAGGTCTGTTAGGGAGGGGGAGGTGGCTGGAGGTCTGTTAGGGAGGGGGAGGTGGCTGGAGGTCTGTTAGGGAGGGGGAGGTGGCTGGAGGTCTGTTAGGGAGGGGGAGGTGGCTGTAGGTCTGTTAGGGAGGGGGAGGTGGTTGAAGGTCTGTTAGGGAGGGGGAGGTGGCTGAAGGTCTGTTAGGGAGGGGGAGGTGGTTGAAGGTCTGTTAGGGAGGGGGAGGTGGCTGGAGGTCTGTTAGGGAGGGGGAGGTGGTTGGAGGTCTGTTAGGAGGGGGAGGTGGCTGGAGGTCTGTTAGGGAGGGGGAGAAGGTCTGTTAGGGAGGGGGAGGTGGTTGAAGGTCTGTTAGGGAGGCAGGAGGTGGCTGGAGGTCTGTTAGGGAGGGGGAGGTGGCTGGAGGTCTGTTAGGAGGGGGAGGTGGCTGGAGGTCTGTTAGGAGGGGGAGGTGGCTGGAGGTCTGTTAGGGAGGGGGAGGTGGCTGGAGGTCTGTTAGGGAGGGGGAGGTGGCTGGAGGTCTGTTAGGGAGGGGGAGGTGGCTGGAGGTCTGTTAGGGAGGCAGGAGGTGGCTGGAGGTCTGTTAGGGAGGGGGAGGTGGCTGGAGGTCTGTTAGGGAGGGGGAGGTGGCTGGAGGTCTGTTAGGGAGGGGGAGGTGGCTGGAGGTCTGTTAGGGAGGGGGAGGTGGCTGGAGGTCTGTTAGGAGGGGGAGGTGGCTGGAGGTCTGTTAGGGAGGGGGAGGTGGCTGGAGGTCTGTTAGGGAGGGGGAGGTGGCTGGAGGTCTGGTAGGAGGGGGAGGTGGCTGGAGGTCTGTTAGGAGGGGGAGGTGGCTGGAGGTCTGTTAGGGAGGGGGAGGTGGCTGGAGGTCTGTTAGGGAGGGGGAGGTGGCTGGAGGTCTGTTAGGGAGGGGGAGGTGGCTGGAGGTCTGTTAGGGAGGCAGGAGGTGGCTGGAGGTCTGTTAGGGAGGGGGAGGTGGCTGGAGGTCTGTTAGGGAGGGGGAGGTGGCTGGAGGTCTGTTAGGGAGGGGGAGGTGGCTGGAGGTCTGTTAGGGAGGGGGAGGTGGCTGGAGGTCTGTTAGGAGGGGGAGGTGGCTGGAGGTCTGTTAGGGAGGGGGAGGTGGCTGGAGGTCTGGTAGGGAGGGGGAGGTGGCTGGAGGTCTGGTAGGAGGGGGAGGTGGCTGGAGGTCTGGTAGGAGGGGGAGGTGGCTGGAGGTCTGTTAGGGAGGGGGAGGTGGCTGGAGGTCTGGTAGGGAGGCAGGAGGTGGCTGGAGGTCTGTTAGGGAGGGGGAGGTGGCTGGAGGTCTGTTAGGGAGGGGGAGGTGGCTGGAGGTCTGTTAGGGAGGGGGAGGTGGCTGGAGGTCTGTTAGGGAGGGGGAGGTGGCTGGAGGTCTGTTAGGGAGGGGGAGGTGGCTGGAGGTCTGTTAGGGAGGGGGAGGTGGCTGGAGGTCTGTTAGGAGGAGGAGGTGGCTGGAGGTCTGTTAGGGAGGGGGAGGTGGCTGGAGGTCTGTTAGGAGGGGGAGGTGGCTGGAGGTCTGGTAGGAGGGGGAGGTGTCTGGAGGTCTGTTAGGGGGGAGGTGGCTGGATGTTGCCCTATCCTTAGTTGTGGTTCCATTAGAAATCATAAATTTTCCAACTTCTGTTGTTCATTGGCTGTTGTTTACTGGCTGTTGTTTACTGGCTGTTGTTTATTGGCTGTTGTTTATTGGCTGTTGTTTACTGGCTGTTGTTTACTGGCTGTTGTTTATTGGCTGTTGTTTACCTACTGCTACTGTTTATTGACTACTTGTTTACTTTGTCCCCCTCCCAGGTGTCCACCCGTGCACTCATGGCATTTGCAGTCACATATGTGTGGCTGTTAATAATGGTTATGAGTGTCGCTGTCCAATTGGGTCAAAACTGGATGGAACTGGCAGAGAGTGCAAAGGTGCGTACATAGTTACATGTAATAGTTGTATCCTGCCTTGGTGTGCTACAGCAGCCATAAAGTGCTAATTAATTGACCGAGGGCGCAGCCCGAGGTCAATTAATTGGCACTTTATGCTGCTGTAGCACACCACCAAGGCAGGATACAACTATTATGTGTCATGGTGAAGTAAAACACTGCAAAATGTGACAATTGACAACTACTAATTAATGAGGCATGAATGGGTTTTGGCTGGCAGGAGATTGACAAGACCCTTGACCTGGGCTACATCAGAGTAGCAGGGCTACATCGTGAATGTAAGCCCGCGGTACTCTTTGAACCACCCAACTTTCGCCCCCGCACCATGACACATGTACGTATGTACCGTAGTTCATGAAATTTTTGTGTGCATCTTATAATTGCGATTGCAACTTGGGGCTGTATATCGCTTAAAAGATCCGTAATCCACAATCATATTATGATCCTTCCATATATTATGTAACCACGTGTTGTCCTTCGTCGCTGAGCGCAAAACTTGTTCCGCTATGAGTTTGTTCAAGTATTTTGAGCCAATATCTTCCCTCCCAACGTCACAGCAGACAGGATTAAGTGAACTCACCACTTCAGAGGCTAACAAGTCAGTGCAGAAGCTCCTTGAGAAGAAGAAATTGGGAGAGAAATGAAAGTATTCAAACTTTACAGACGAAGATCGTGCTACGATAGGAAAATACGCAGCTGAAAATGGCAACGCTGCAACTGTGAAACATTTTAAGGCCAGTCATAATATCGGTGAAAGTACTGTGCGTAGCTTTAAGATCAAGTATCTTCAAGAAATCGAGAAGAATCGCAAATCTGGCAATGCCTCGTCATCAGTAACTAAAATTGGTACAAAGAAGCGTGGAAGGCCCTTAACCTTAGGGGAGCTGGACAAAGAAGTCCAACAGTATATCTTGGCATTGCATCCAGCAGCTGCTCCAGTCAATGGTGAAACAGTCATACCAACAGCTGAAGGTATTGTTATTGCTAGAGATCGATCTCTTTTATGTTAAAATGGAGGTCACATTCGCCTCAGCAGAGGTTGGGCTAATTCTATTTTGAAAAGAATGGAGTTTGTTAGAAGAAAGGGTACCACCCAAAAGTCTATGTCACTTACACCAGATGAGTTTGCGCAAAAGAAAGAAGCATTTCTGAAAGGTGTTAGCTCGATGGTAAATGCACACAATATCCCACCTGAGCTAGTCCTAAACTGGGACCAGAGTGGAATCAACTTAGTGCCATCATCAAGTTACACATTGGAGAAGCAAGGTGCGACCAGAGTTGAAATTGCAGCTGTAAATGATAAGAAGCAAATAACGTCAACGTTTGCAGTGAGCCTTAGTGGAGCATTTCTACCTTTTCAGCTGTTGTACCAAGGAAAGACAGAGAGGTGTCATCCTAAGTATGAGTTCCCACCTGAAATAGATGTGTAGCACAGTCCTAACCACTGGTCCAATCAGGATCTTACAAAGCGTTTTGTGGAGAAAGTGATCATTCCTTATGTCATCCGTGCTCCTCAAGATATGAGTCTTCGTGAAGATGCAAAAGCTTTAGTTATCTTTGATTGTTTCTCTGGTCACCAAGGTCCTGTTTTGGATGTTCTTGAGAGTCATAACATTGTCTACGTGTTTGTTCCCGACAAATGCACTGACAGATTGCAGCCCCTTGATGTCTCAGTGAACAAGCCTGTGACAGATCACTTACGCAGCAACTTCCGTTCATTGTATGCTGATGAGGTGCCCAAAGAGCTCAAGAAAGGAAAGAAGCCAGAAGATGTCACTGTTGACACAAGAATGTCAGTTGTCAAGGAAATAAGTGCAAAGTGGAATGTCAGTGCCTGTGACCATCTCAAGAGCAAGCCTGATATAGTTATAAACAAACAAAAAAGTCGTCCCGAGATATGGCCTAGTTCTGTGCTTCAATGCGTCGATTGCTTTTCTACAATAGAGCTATTCGACACCAGGAGGCAGAAAGTGAGTTTTTATTTCTCTAAATAGCGAAGTTTTGGTTAGACTTTCGAACGAATCTCTTGTCTAGCCTCGAAGAGCACAAGCGTCCCTCTTTGCCAGTTTTAGCTACTGCGAATTTCGACGAGCACCTTCCGAGTAATTTGCGTCCAAAGTGACCTAAAATGGGACAAAATGGAACAAATGTCACCCGAAAATTAATCAAATGCGTGGGTAGCTCAAACCCACTCCGCTAACACGACGGAAATAGAAAACTTGCTACACTTGTAATAGATGGTTGTAAGGAAGCTGGGATTGTAGGTGCTATTGCCGAAGACACATCTGATTCTTTGGACTTTGATCCAGTCAGTGATTTGCACACCAGCGACACCAGTGACACTGATTCAGATTAATCTTAATAAGTTTACTTGCTGATTCAATAGACAGCAGAAACATATGCATACACTTTGATTTTATGTTGAGTTTAATCCATAGGCTAGATATACTGGTACTGTCTGTAGGATGTTATTACACTTATGAACATGAAGTGGTATAAGTTGGTGATTGAAAGCTACCGGCACAATTTATGCCTGATGTGTGTATTCGCATTAGTTTACTAACGCAAAACTTTCATGAATTATGGTATTGCCATAACTCCCCGCCTTACCATCCTCCCCGCCTTACCATCCTCCCCACCTCACCATCCTCCCTACCTCAACATCCTCCCTACCTCAACATCCTCCCCACCTCACCATCCTCTCCGTCTCACCATCCTCCCCGTCTCACCATCCTCCCTGGCCACCATCCTCCCCGTCTCACCATCCACCCCACCTCACCATCCTCCCTGGCCACCATCCTCCCTTCTTCATCATCCTCCCCACCTCACCATCCTCCCTTCTCACTGTCCTCCCCACTTCATCATCCTCCCCTTCTCCCTGTCATCCCCACCTCACCATCCTCCCTGCCTCACTGTCCTCCCCACCTCACCATTCTCCCTGCCTCATTGTCCTCCCCACCTCACCATCCTCCCCAACTCATCATCCTCCCCACCTCACTGTCCTCCCCACCTCACTGTCCTCCCCACCTCACCATCCTTCCCACCTCACTGCCCTCCCCTCCTCACCGCCCTCCCCTCCTCACTGTCCTCTCCACCTCATCATCCTCCCCTCTTCACTATCTTGTGTTGGTTCTACTTGCAGACTACATGAATAGTGGAGAGTTTGTGTTTGTGGCCAGTAAGACATCGATATTTGTGGGTCACTATGATCCTATGGAGGGGAGGTTGTCCAGAGAGGACCTCCAGATGCTGCCGTTCACTGGATCCAACATCCAGTTCATCCAGTACGACCCAGTCCGCAAGGAGCTTTATGTGGCAGACAAGGGAACGGCCTCCATCTCCGGGATAAACCTGAGTGATTGGTCTCAGGTTAGCTGCTGTGTGTGTGTGTGTGTGTGTGTGTGCCTGTGTATGTGTGTGTGTGTGCGTGCGTGCATGTGTGTGTGCCTGTGTGTGCCTGTGTGTGTGTGTGTGTGTGTGTGTGTGTGTGTGTGTGTGTGTGTGTGTGTGTGTATGCATTATGTTACCTTTGCACACACCAGCATAATATGTATTTTCTTTGCATGTGATGGGACTACACTTTCATGTGCAGAGGGACATTGCTAGCGGTGTCATTTACTCCATTTTCAACTGGACCAGTCTGCAATACGACTACTTGGGAGCTACTCTATACTGGGGACTGCAGCACGACATAGAAGCAGTCAGTACCATACGAAGGGACACAGTGGGTGTGGTTTTCAGGAGTAACACCGCCCACTACAACAATCTGGCTGTTCACTCTCATAACAGGTGGGTGTGTCCCTTGTCTCCTGGGTGTTATCTGATGGTTGTGGTCTGCTATGTCAGTCCATATTCCCCCTCCCCTGAATGCACCCACCATCCTCTCTCACCCTTTCTCATCTACCATGCCTCCCCTCTCACCTTTCTTCTCTCCCTCCCCCTTATTCCTCCCCCTATGTTGTCCCTCTTCCTCACCTCTCCCCTCCCCTCTCCTCCCCTCCCCTCCCCTCACCTCTCCCCTCACCTTTTCTCTCTCCCTCACCTCCTCTCTCCCTCCCCCTCCTCTCCTCTCACCTCTCTCCTCTTCCCTCTCCCTGTTTTCATCTCTCCCCTTTCCCTCCCCCTCACCTTTCCCCTCCCCCTCCCCTCTCTCCTCTCCCCTCACCTCTCCCTTCCCCTCCCTTCTCCCCTCTCCTCTCCCCTCTCCCCTCACCTCTCCCTTCCCCTCACACCTCCCTCCCCCTCACCCCTCCACATGTGTTCCCCCTACAGTGCACTGTACTGGATTGGAGAGACATTGGACTATGGTCAGACAGAGCAGTGTGAAGTGGACCTCAGTCATTCTGTCATCAGCTGTAGCCGGCTACACTTGGGTGATGTACGCCAACCGCACTCACTTGTGGTGGATGATGTGGACACTGGAGACCTGTACTGGGTAGATACTGTACTGAGGTGAGGGGGTGGGGTTGCCATGTGTCAGGGCTGAGGGGGCGGGGTTGTCATCGTTTAGGGCTGAGTGTGGGGGGGTTGTCATCACTCAGTGTTTGAGGGCAGGGTTGTCATTAGTGCTGAGAGGGTAGGGTTGTCATCACTCAATGCTTGAGGGCAGGGCTGTCATCACTCAGGGCTGAGTGGGTGGGGTTGTCATCACTCAGTGCTTGGGGGCAGGGTTGTCATTAGTGTTGAGAGGGTGGGGTTGTCATCACTCAGTGCTGGGGGGCAGGGTTGTCGTCATTCAGTGTTAAAGGGGCGGGGGGGTCATCACTCAGTACTAAGGGGGGGGGGGGGTCATCACTCAGTGTTTAAAGGGGGGTAGGGTTGTCATCATTCAGTGCTAAAGGGGGGGGGGGGGGGCGGTCATCACTCAGTACTAGGGGGGGGGGTCATCATTCAGTGCTAAAGGGGGGGGGGGGTCATCACTCAGTGTTAAAGGGGGGTAGGGTTGTCATCATTCAGTGCTAAAGGGGGGGGGGGGGTCATCACTCAGTACACATTGGAATGTGTGTTTGTTCCCTGATCAAGGTCAATTCGCCATTTCAAGTCTCTCTCAAAAGAAACAGAAGAATTGATAGGGAATTTGGACTTCACAACATCAAGACCAGGTAAGGTTATGGGGGGATTCCCTTGTGTGTGTGTGTGTGTGTGTGTGTGTGTGTGTGTGTGTGTGTGTGTGTGTGTGTGTGTGTGTGTATGTGTGCATGTGTGTGTGTGTGTGTGTGCCCCTCTGTGTGTGTGTGTGTGTGTGTGTGTGTGTGTGTGTGTGTGTGTGAGGGGGTTTTCCCCTGTGTATGGGATAGAGTTTCCTCTAAACACGCTATGCATGCTGTCTCATCGTCTGTCACTTGTCTGTGTTGTCTCACCACCTGTCACTTGTCTGTATTGTCTCACCACCTGTCACTTGTCTGTATTGTCTCACCACCTGTCACTTGTCTGTGTTGTCTCACCACCTGTCACTTGTCTGTGTGGTCTCACCATCTGTCACTTGTCTACCATATAGCGGG
>CAUJGJ010000144.1:318476-328476 GCA_963170055.1 Halisarca cf. caerulea
CCTCTTCTGATGTCATGTCTGTGTTCATAAAAGCGCTTCCTCACCATTCTCCCTGTTTCCCCCACATACACTGGACCGCAGCGCCTGCAGCCGATCATGTACACCACATTGGAGGTGTGTGGTGTGGTGCCACGGGGTAGTTGGCCTCGGTAGATTGTACTCCTGCTTCGCAGTACCATGCCAGTCACACACCTGTGAGTGTGGAGGGATCGTGTGTGTGTGTGTGTGTGTGTGTGTGTGTGTGTGTGTGTGTGTGTGTGTGGGTGTGGGTGTGTGTGTGTGTGTGTGGGTGTGGGTGTGTGGGTGTGGGTGTGTAGGTGTGTGTGTGTGTGTGGGTGTGTGTGGGTGTATGTGTGTGGGTGTGTGTGTGTGTGGGTGTGTGTGTGTGTGTATGTGTGTGTGTGTGTGTGTGTGTGTGTGTGGGTGTGTGTGTGGGTGTGTGTGGGTGTGTGTGTGTGTGTGTAGGTGTGTGTGTGTGTGTGGGTGTGGGTGTGTGTGGGTGTGGGTGTGTGTGGGTGTATGTGTGTGTGTGTGTGGGTGTGTGTGTGTGTGTGTGTGGGTGTGTGTGTGTGCGTGTGTGTGTATGTGTGTGGGTGTGGGTGTGGGTGTGGGTGTGGGTGTGGGTGGGTGTGGGTGTGGGTGTGGGTGTGGGTGTGGGTGTGTGGGTGTGGGTGTGTGGGTGTGGGTGTATGTGTGTGGGTGTGTGTGTGGGTGTGTGCGTGTGTGTGTATGTGGGTGTGTGTGTGTGTGTGTGTGTGTGTGTGGGTGTGTGTGTGCGTGTGTGTGTGTATGTGTGTGTGTGTGTGTGTGTGGGTGTGTGTGGGTGTGGGTGTGTGATGCCTTCTCTATGAGAACCACACATCCTCTACGGCCTCATGCTGACATGATCTGGTGAGGAAACTCCCATGCAGTGATCGTGTACACTTGTGTGTAGAGAGACATCACAGATTTATAGCTGTTTAAGTAAACATTTAGACACACACACACACACACACACATGGGCTGTGTCGTAATTGATACTTTAGCGATGAAGTAGACGAAGTATTGACGGGCTTTCTTGTATTATAATTGTACCGTTTCTAACAGACATGTTGTTATGGTAACAACTCTACCCACCTTCTCGAATTCCTTCTTGACATGATTTGATTTAGATAAGGATCTTCTCTGGTTGTTTGAAGAAAACTGATCTCGTGGTTTGCCCTGTTGTACCGAATGCTTCAATTACTGCACATTATTACAGCATTTGGGCCTTATTTTTAGACTAAACCACGTGACATCCATGCAACATGACGTCCGTAGCATGATGTCCGAAGCTGTGTTCAGTGGCTGTTGGTGTGTAAGCAGTGATTCTTTCTACATTCACTAAGCCGTGTGTTGCGGATCAGCAGCACACAAGAACTGACTGCAGAGGGTGTGTTCATGCCACCTCAGTGACACTACTGCCCCTGTTTACAAGGTCACCTGTCTACAGAGACCACTGCAGGCTGCTCCATGGACCACCTCAGTGACACTACTCTACCCCCGTACAAGGACCACCTGTCTACAGAGACCACTGCAGGCTGCCCCATGGACCACCTCAGTGACACTACTCACCCCAGTACAAGGACCACCTGTCTACAGAGACTGGAACACTGTAACCTCTAGAACAGGTGTTTGTAGACAAGTTTCACTGTAATGTGTTTGTACCTACACATGGAGTGCTTGTAGCACACATCGAGTGATTGTAGCACACATGGAGTGCTTGTAGCTCACATGGAGTGCTTGTAGCTCACATGGAGTGATTGTAGCACACTTCGAGTGATTGTAGCACACATCGAGTGATTGTAGCACACATGGAGTGCTTGTAGCTCACATGGAGTGCTTGTAGCACACCTGGAGTGATTGTAGCACACCTGGAGTGCTTGTAGCACACATCGAGTGATTGTAGCACACATCGAGTGATTGTAGCACACATCGAGTGATTGTAGCACACATGGAGTGCTTGTAGCTCACATGGACTGCTTGTAGCTCACATGGAGTGATTGTAGCACACTTCGAGTGATTGTAGCACACATCGAGTGATTGTAGCACACATGGAGTGCTTGTAGCTCACATGGAGTGCTTGTAGCACACATTGAGTGATTGTAGCACACATCGAGTGATTGTAGCACACATGGAGTGATTTTAGCACACATGGAGTGATTTTAGCACGCATGAAGTGATTGTAGCACACATGGAGTGATTGTAGCACACCTGGAGTGCTTGTAGCACACCTGGAGTGATTGTAGCACACATTGAGTGATTGTAGCACACATTGAGTGATTGTAGTGTGCGTTGTGATCTTTTATTGTAGTATTTGACTGCCCTAATCTAAGGGACCTTCGTTTGGTGGAATGCTTTGAGATCAACCAGTCCACGGTGAAGACGATGTTGTCAGTTGGTAGCTCAAAGCTCGTGGCTGTCAGCTTCATCCACACTCAAGTCACTCCAAGAGCCATATCCTTGCTGACTGGTCAGTGCGTCCTTGTTCCATCCATACATGGGGTTGGAGCTGGCTCGTTGGTAGCACACGGGAGTGGGAACCAGTGGGGCTAGTAATATATCAAGGGGATCTTCTCCTCCAACATTTGATATGCAATCAGTGCCAAGTACATGTGATGGGAAAAGGGTCAACATGTAAGCTAACCTAACATTTCTGCACGCACTAACTGAGACACAACCCTTCATAGGTACGAGCTAAGCTACACAGAGGCATGCAAGGTTGTAGCATGTGGCCTAGGAGCATACAAGTAGAGGGTCGTTCCTGACTTGTGTGGTGTTCTTGTATTTCTGCATAGTCCTTTAATGTTTATAACAAAATATATTTAATTTGACATGATAATGAGCATGCTAGTATATTGATATATCAAGCATGATCAATTCCCAGCCCCCTGACTGAACTAGTCTTCCCGGCCCTCTGACTGAACTAGTCTTCCCAGCCCCCTGACTGAACTAGTCTTCTCGGCGCCCTGACTGAACTAGTCTTCCCAGCTCCCTGACTGAACTAGTCTTCTTGGCGCCCTGACTGAACTAGTCTTCCCGGCCCCCTGACTGAACTAGTCTTCCCGGCCCCCTGACTGAACTAGTCTTCCCGCCCCCTGACTGAACTAGTCTTCCTACGCCAGTGGAGTGGAGAGTGTACTGCCACCAAGCTACTCCGGGTCCATTACAGCTGTTCGTAGGTACCCCACATGGCTATGCAAGCACCTCCGTACTGGGCAATAGGCACTCTTTCTAGCTCCTCAAGACCCTGTGGTGTCTGTGTGTGGGGTGGTAGTTGGGTTAGGTTGGGCAAGCTTACTTTATCCAGGAGGGCCTTGAGCCAATGGCTACATCCTTGGCCTACTGGTGTTACACCATCAAAGTATGTGTTATCCTGATGTTATGCTGTTAGTATACTGGTGTTACACCATCAAAGCATGTGTTATCCTGATGTTATGCTGTTAGTATACTGGTGTTACACCATCAAAGCATGTGTTATCCTGATGTTATGCTGTTAGTATACTGGTGTTACACCATCAAAGCATGTGTTATCCTGATGTTATGCTGTTAGTATACTGGTATCACACGTTTGGTGCTCAATAGCACTAATTATAGGGTTGTCCTCTTATGCACCCTTCCTCACTGATCCAGATGCATGGAAGCAGTTGAAGAGGATTCATGTCTACTTGAGCTATTTTGACTACTTTGATGACCTGAACGACCACAAGTCTCGCCTTGAGTTTAAGAAGATTGTTGCTCGACTAAGGGTGAAGAATCATATGACTTAGTTGTGGTCATGTGACTAACATGTGTTGTTCTGTTGCCATAGGAACTGAAGAATGATCAGTTTTTGAAAGGCAGACTACATGTCTTCTCAGAGTACAAATAAGCACACCCTCACCACAGGCAACACCCTCACCACAGGCACACCCTGACCACAGGCACACCCTTACCACAGGCACACCCTTACCACAGGCACATCCTCACCACAGGCACACCCTCACCACAGGCACATCCTCACTGCAGGCGCACCCTCACCAGAGGCACGCTCACAATGACTGAGATTTAAGATGTTTTGTTGTAATTTGCTCAAATTTGGAAATTTACACAGATGTCCTCACAGGTATCACCCTCACAGGTATCACCCTAACAAATATCACCCTCACAGGTATCACCCTAACAAGTATCACCCTCACAGGTATCACCCTCACAAGTATCATTCATTGATTGTCATGTTTCTTTGTTATATTTTGTATGTTTGTTAATTACATTGATATGAACATGTATACCAAAATAAGAATGCACCTCTTGTCATGTACTGATAGACCAGCCCTCGTCGTGTGCCGGTAGACCAGCCCTCGTCGTGTGCCGGCAGACCAGCCCTCGTCGTGTGCCGGTAGACCAGCCCTCGTCGTGTGCCGGTAGACCAGCTCTCGTCGTGTGCCGGTAGACCAGCCCTCGTCGTGTGCCGGTAGACCAGCCATTGTCATGTACTGATAGACCAGCCCTCGTCATGTACCAATAGACCAGCCCTTGTCATGTACTGATAGACCAGCCCTTGTCATGTACTGGTAGAAGAACTGCACAAAGTGCTGTGTTTGCATGAACTTGCCAATCAGGTTTCTTGCATGATTGAACATTCCCGTTCTCTATCTATTCATGAACCAGCCTTTGAATATATCCTTAACTTTCTGTAAAAAATCAAGCACCATGCATACGCGCATGCACCATGACAACCTTGCTTGCAGTCTGCATGCTAGACTTCCATGCACTGATTGATGGGTCGAGCTATACAGCTCGTGCAAGTGTGTTTAATATAACTGCATGAGGTTTTAGTGCGTGACTGCAAATTGCATGAAGTACACTTGACTTTGTGTAGAGTTGAGTTTGCACACAGGTATATAGACACCGTGCAAGAAACCTCGACATGCAATTATGTAAATCTATAAAGTCTCAGCCCTCCTGCAAGCATGCACCGTTACACCAGCCCTTGTCATGTACCAATAGACCAGCCCTTGTCATGTACCAATAGACCAGCCCTTGTCATGTGTGATGGTAGTTGTATACATTGTATACTGAAAATAGCACAATTCTAATTTAAACTTGATCAACAAATGCTTACACTAATTCATGCAAACATGCAACGATTGAGTCAGAGATCTTGTCATGAAAGGTGGCAACAGTATTGCATGGTGTGATCATGTTGGTGGTGGTCGAACAGGCCGCAGACATCAGGAGCCTCCTTCCCCGCCCCCTCCCTGCTGTGAGGCCAACGTGGTCCCAGCACTTAGCATACTGTACATGACCAGTCCAATGACAATGTACATCCACTGCAGGGGAGAGATTGCATAACACAGCACATGGATTGTGCAATAGTTATGCAATGCTGGTATGTATGTATTATGCAAAAACATGGGGTAACAATGCAGCTAGGCCATTGCATACGGTGTGTGAAGATAAGTACCTCATGCACATGACCTGCATGTGACCTCCATGAGCATACTACACAGATAGTATAAGTACGTATGAAGATTCATAACGTGTACACACACACACATGCGTGTGAGCACACACACATACACACACATACACACACACACATACACACACATACACACACACACACACACACACACACACACACACACACACACACACACACACACACACCTAGTACAGATTAGACAGAATTAATACAGACAAACACACATATTTCTGTAGAAAGCTTCGATTGTCAGTATTCTTCTCTTTCTCTTTCACTTCTGCAACTTTCCTGAGAAATCCATCAACTTCAGGCCTACAAGGAAGGTAACATCAGGTCTACAAGGAAGGCAACATCAGGTACATGTGTATTATGTATAAATAAGTACAGTGGGCGGGGTCAGTGTATAGTAGGTGGAGGCAGTACATGGTGTGTGGAAACAGTGTACAGTGGGCGGGGTCAGTGTATAGTAGGTGGAGCCAGTACATGGTGTGTGGAGACAGTGTACAGTGGGCGGGGCTTACACACGTACACAGATCCAGGATCTCCATTGTTCACTTCAACAGTTGTTGAGAAAGTTTTTGGAACCTGTACTAACCAAAGAACAAACCGTGTATATGATAAGTGTGTGAACCACACCCCCTTTAAGTGTGTGAACCACACACCCTTTAAGTGTGTGAACCACACAACCCCACAACACATACTGCAAGAGTTTAAACTTTTGTTGCATGTTTAAAGGATCATGAACAGTAGTCCAGCCAGCTGGACCCACGTTCATACATAAGCGCCGAACAAGCGCCGACGTTCGGCACTCACATACGAACGTGGGTCCATCTGGTGGACTGCATGAACAGCTGCTTCTAACATAACTGATGCTGCTACTTTCAAGAATGGAAACAGGCCATGCTAAATGTGTGTCAGTTGAGAATTGAGGGGAATTCTCAAATACATTAGCTTTTCATGAACATTCGATTAGTTCAGAAAATCCACTTAAAGTTTAAATATGTGAAGTTTCAACTGGTGTGGTCCATCAACCACAGCCAGCACTACAAACACACTTCTCCCCTCACCTGTTTGCTGCTGTCAGTGCATTGGGAGGCATTTGTGCTCATCGACACGCCCACCACAGCTCCGGTGTCGTCCGTGTGTATGTGTATGTGGTCCCTCAGTCCTGACTCCACCAGTAGACACTACACAAGGCAGAGGATCTTCACATGTATACATACACTGATGTGATAGGCATTGTGGCACCCCCCACTGTGAGGAGGACATACCCACTGTGGTGATGACACACCCACTGTGATGAGGACACACCCACTGTGATGAGGATACATGCACTGTGACAAGGACATACCCACTGTGATAACACACTCACTGTGATGATGACACACCCACTGTGATGAGCACACCCTCCCTCCCCGTAGTGATGGCACACCCACAAACAGATAACTTACAGCTCTTGTGTATCCATACACGTAGACATCGTCTTCAGGTGAAGACCCTTCAACAAGGGAGAAGTGACATCTGGTACGGATCCTGTAGTTATCACCTGCAGCAGCACTTTCCTGAAGGAAAGAGGCGGAGGGGAGAGGCAGTAGGAGGGTGAGGGTGAGGGAGTAGGAGGGTGAGGGAGTAGGAGGGTGAAGGTGAGGGAGTAGGAGGGTGAGGGTGAGGGAGTAGGAGGGTGAGGGAGTAGGAGGGTGGGAAGAGAGAATAGAGCAGAAGGGGGCAAGGTGGGTAGGGAGAAGAGAAGGAATGCGGGGAGGAAAGTGGAAGGAGGCAGGAAGAGAGAGGGTAAGGCGTGGGGGTGTAGGTAACATGTGACTAGCCTCACAAAAGTCACCACCAGATGGAGTGTCAGAGCTCGGGTTGCAGGCTTGCACCATGTATGGGCACAGACATTCTACAGTTCATATGCAGCATACAACACCAACACTAGCAGCCATGTAGGATGAAGCAGTCCCTCCGTGTGTACACGCACTTAACAATGGAGGGAGACAATAATTGAGCATCAAGCTACCTTCAATTTAAGCATTTCATCAGCTGTCAATGAAGATTGTTCAAATCGCGCATTCTGACCCTGTGGTGACCTCAAAGACTGCACTGACACTACTCCACTGTAGAAACGGGAAAATCCAGCAAATTCACTATAAGATTATAACCTACAAGATGTACACTATTTCGTGTCCTTAAGCCTACCGTTTAACATAATTAACAGAATCGAATGAATGCTCGATCTCCAGTGTAGCACTGGAAGGTGAGCCGCTAGACTTGTTAGATTTCTTTGCAGTACACGACAGGCTCGAAATACCAAGAAATACTAGAATAATCACTGTGCTCTTCCAAATGACATCCCGACTAGCGGCCATTTTACAGTATAGGGGACAACCCTGTAATTAGACGCGGGACGGCTTTTGGCGCGGAACGGGACCGTTGTTGGCGGCGCTCGTCGGAGATTGGACAGAAGACAAAGTGAAGTATTTTGCAGTGTAGACACTTTTGAAGAATACAAATGTCTTTAAACGGAATTTCCAATAGTAAAGGAGGGCGAAATAGTCGAGGTTCTAAAGGGGCCAAAGGAAAGGGGAAGCAGCAGGTCGCTAGCGCTAAGGAAGACAGTTTTCCAGACCCTTACAAATTTGACAGTGAACTTGGCAATAAAAGCCCTTCTCCAGATAAGCCATGTTCGTTCAACCTACGCAAATTGGCATATGTGTATTTTGTTTTACAGTCTTTGGGATTTGAATTGTGTTGTGTTAAAAAATGTTTGCGAATTTCCTTTATTCACTACAACTGACCTACAACTGTTTCTGTTCTGTAGTTTCTCCAGATGAAGGTTTTGGAGGTTCTTCTCGCAAGCGTACATTCAAATATGATGAGGAAGATGACGTTGGAAACAGTGGAAGTCCTCTTAGTGAAGGCACCATGGGGTTAGCATGCTGGTGGGAGGATGCCGTGTGTGACTGTGAGGCTGGGGTAGGGTGGAGCATAGATAATTTTCTATTATCTATGGGTGGAGGGAGGGTGGGGGCTGCTAATGGACAAAGAGAGGGATGGTGTAGTGCGGGTACATGGAGGTGAGATGAGGGTAAGGATTAGGGCAGTGAGGGTGCAGTAAGGGTACATTGAGGGTACATGGAGAGAGGGCGCATTGAGGGTACATGGAGGGAGGGTACATTGAGGGTGCAGTGAGGGTGCATGGTGGAGCCAGGACTTACTGAGGTTATACGTATGTATGCTATCCCGTTCATGTGTACAGTGGTGACCTGCAGAGCCTGCTAGGAGTCATTGGCAGTGACATTAAGAAGAAAATGGACTCCAAACGGAAGAAAGTGGAGAATCTCACCCAGGCAACAGTGGCTGCCACAAGCAAGAGGTCTTGTCAGCTCTTCCAGAAACAACAAAATGAAAGGCAAGTCCTTGTTAAACCATTTCTTGTTACTTATTTTTCCATTAGTATACGAATCAGTTCGCATTGAATGTTTTCGCAAGCTCATTCTTCATACAGTGGAACTGTTTAACACTAAATCGCCTAACAAGAAATATTGCTTAACAAGAGCATTTCAGTGCACTAGCTGTAGGTGCTGTCAACAGTCACAGACACATTTAACAAGAATTTGTGAATTGGTTACAATGCACCCTGGGATTCTTGTTAGCCAGTTTCCACAGTACCTTGTCATCAGTACTCACAGCTTTGTTGTGTATAGCATGTGCTACTCATGGTCTATTCTGGTATCAGGCAAAAGATTGTGGACGAGTTCCTGTCCAAGACAGCTCAGGTCCAGCAGAAGTGGCAGAGTGAGAGCCAGAGGATGAGGGAACAGGAGGACAGGTTTTATGTAAGTAAATGCATACAATCGCATGATTATGTAGTGTTCTCCCCAGGATATTTTCAAGGAGCTTAGCAAACACAATTTACTACACCAATAGCAAACCCTCGCAATCCAAGGCTACGCAATGTTATTGCTACAATATAATAGTAAGCCTAATGTGCAAGTGAATCAAAAGGGTACTGTTGAATAAAACATGCATGTTTACATAATTATATGAAATTGATGTGGTGCAAGATAAGGAGCAGAACATTTGAAGGAAAATCTGATCTCCATCGTGGATCAACACTGCTGCTGTGGTGCTTGGCAGCACTAGAGCTACGAGTGCTATGCAGTGTTCTCCCCAGAAATATTTTAAGGCATGTTGAAGTTCATGCCACCTTGAGCGTACATATTATATCAAAGAAAGAAGGTTCCCAAGTTGCTGCTTGAACTAAACAGATGTTAACCAGGCAACTTGGGGACCCTTTTTTAGGGGATGACTATTAACATTTATATATATTTACATATATTTCCTCCTTTAAGTGACTGTTGAGTTCCAGCAGATTCACGACTTATCTTTCCTGTTTTAATGCCTTCTTTTCTCTAAAAATGCTGTCAACTTAGCTTCCAGTCTTCCACTACACACGGAACGGTTCAGTTCAGCGATCAAATTATGTTTACCCTTCAGATCGTACGCTTGCAACAC
>CAUJGJ010000144.1:338476-343976 GCA_963170055.1 Halisarca cf. caerulea
CTACTGAGTTATGTGTCATTCTATACTTATAATTCCATTTCTTTCACTCTACAATTAACATAAAATTTTTGATGGTAATCCGGCCTGACCAATGAAAATCAGCTTGCTCCGGGCCTACGGGGTATTCTCTGGTAGGAGACTACCCCGGGACTACCCCGGGGTATTCTCTGGTAGGGAGACTACCCCGGGACTACCCCGGGGTATTCTCTGGTAGGAGACTACGTGATAGCACACAAACTTCCCCAAAACTATTAGGGGTAACTGCCAGTTATCAGAAACAATGTACACAACACGTTTGGTATGAGGAAATGTTGTCGACTCATTCAAGATTCATTACAACGGCACACCTTACAGCTGCTGGTTCTCACGGAACACAATTTGCAAATACGTACAGTATGTATGTATGTATGTAAATAACTCGTAACTTCCTTGTAATTTGTGATTTTATCTTCATTAATGGACTAACCTCTACTATACATCAGATAGATAGGTTATGCATGCATCTAAAAAAATATTTGCACTTGAAATTCTGTGAATACAAGCTCATTTGTGAAATTTGCAAAAATAAAATCCCATAAAAATTAGCAGCTACATACGGTACACACACACACCACACACACACACACACACACACACACACACACACACATACACCACACACACACACACACACACACACACACACACACACACAGCACACACACAGCGCACACACACACACACACACACACACACACACACACACACACAGCACACACAGCACACACACACACACACACACACACACACACACACACACACACACACACACACACACACCTGGCCACCCTCCACTCTTTCCTGAGATGTTCTCTCCTCTTGTTGGTCTGCAGGTCCATCTTCTTTGCTACCCCCTTCCTCCTCCTCCTCCATCTTCTTCTCATCCACATCAACCACATCCTCGGAAGAAGGCCGAGATCGGCACTTGTATGTGCGGCACTGTGGAGAGAAAGGGTCGGTGGCTGGAATTCGTAAACAAATCACAATGTCCGCTAATAGAAGAGGCTTCGGGATGTCAACTGTGACCGCAGGATTGCTGAAGTCAAAGGACTTCACTCTAGACAGAGAGAGAGAGAGAGGAAAGGTGATGTCAGACCACTTTCCTACACAGTGTGGGACGAGGACAGGCCTCTTGGAGGAAAAAGATGAAAGAAATTGAAGTCATTTGGGAACATGACCAACAGTTATTCCTCCACCCCAAATATGTAACTCTAACGCCCACACATTATCTCTGGCTGCCAGTATATCCCACCTGAAAATACCACCCACCCACACCCACACACTCACCCCCACACCCCCACACTCACACACCCCCACACACATACACACACACACACACACACACACACTCACACACACACACACACACACACACACACACACACACACACACACACACACACACCTGGGATTCTTGGAGAGGTTTCCCCACAAGCAAAAGGTATAGTCAGATGTCTTCCTCTCCAAACACAAATTCCCACTTTCGCTGTCAATAAACTGCTCATTGCACTGCATGTGGACAGCCAAGTATGAGACATGTGACAGTTAGCATGCTACACACGAGACATGTGACAGTTAGCATGCTACACACGAGACATGTGACAGTTAGCATGCTACACACGAGACATGTGACAGTTAGCATGCTACACACGAGACATGTGACAGTTAGCATGTTACACACAAGACATGTTACAGTTAGCATGTTACACACGAGACATGTGACAGTTAGCATGTTACACACGAGACATGTGACAGTTAGCATGCTACACACGAGACATGTGACAGTTAGCATGCTACACATGAGACATGTGACAGTTAGCATGTTACACACGAGACATGTGACAGTTAGCATGCTACACATGAGACATGTGACAGCATGTTACACACGAGACATGTGACAGTTAGCATGTTACACATGAAACATGTGACAGTTAGCATGCTACACACGAGACATGTGACAGTTAGCATGTTACACACGAGACATGTGACAGTTAGCACGTTACACACGTACGTATGTATGTGCCTACAGCGTATCCACTCAAGCATGCACATACACACATGTACAGTGGTACAATTTACAATATTATGCTGACCACACCCATCAGGAGTGTGGTACTGACCACACCCACCAGGAGTGTGCTATACTGACCACACCCACCAGGAGAGTGTTGCATAGACCACACCCACCAGGAGTGTGTTGTCCTGACCACACCCACCAGGAGTGTGCTATACTGACCACACCCACCAGGAGTGTGTTGTATAGACCACACCCACCAGGAGTGTGTCGTATAGACCACACCCACCGGTGCTGCACTGACCACACCCACTGGTGCTGCACTGACCACACCCACCGGTGCTGCACTGACCACACCTGCTGGTGCTGCACTGACCACACCCACCGGTGCTGTACTGACCACACCCACCAGTGCTGTACTGAATACACCCACCGGTGCTGCACTGACCACACCCACCGGTGCTGTACTGACCACACCCACCAGGAGTGTGTTGTATAGACCACACTCACCAGTGCTGCACTGACCACACCCACCAGTGCTGCACTGACCACACCCACCAATGCTGCACTGCAGATTCAAACAGTGTAAAGAAAAGAGCAAACCTTGAATACTTCAGCAATGCACTTGTGAACCTTCTCCTCCAGTATCTTCTCCAAACGCTGAACAGCCTACATATGCACACACATACAGAGAGACCACAAATACCTATATGTATACGTAAATACACCCACACAGCCACACACACACACAGCCACACACACACACCCACACCCACACACACACACAGCCACACACCCACACCCACACCCACACCCACACCCACACACACACAAACACACCCACACCCACACACACACACACAGCCACACACCCACACCCACACCCACACCCACACCCACACCCACACAAACACACACACACACACACACACACACACACACACACACACAATTCAGCACAGAATGGCTTCTCATGGTAGATCAAAGAATCTGACTAGATAATGATATCTTTATACGTGTGTACACCAACAGACACATAATACTGTGTGTGCTTGTGTGTGTGTGTGTGTGTGTGTGCTTGTGTGTGTGTGTGTGTGTGTGTGTGTGTGTGTGTGTGTGTGTGTGTGTGTGTGTGTGTGTGTGTGTGTGTGTGTGTGTGTGTGTGGCTGTGTGTGTGTGTGCAAGGGAGGGAGGGACAGAAGTACACAAGTAGAAAAAGACAGCAACAGAGAGGTGCCCATGACCCGACCACAGGCAGCAATAGAGAGGTGCCCATGACCCGACCACAGGCAGTAACAGAGAGGTGCCCATGACCCGACCACAGGCAGCAACAGAGAGGTGCCCATGACCCGACCACAGGCAGCAACAGAGAGGTGCCCATGACCCGACCACAGGCAGCAACAGAGAGGTGCCCATAACCCGACCACAGGTAGCAACAGAGAGGTGCCCATGACCCGACCACAGGAAGCAACAGAGAGGTCCACATGACCCGACCACAGGCAGCAACAGAGAGGTCCACATGACCCGACCACAGGCAGCAACAGAGAGGTGCCCATGACCCGACCACAGGCAGCAACAGAGAGGTCCACATAACCCGACTACAGGCAGCAACAGAGAGGTCCACATGACCCGACCACAGGCAGCAACAGAGAGGTCCACATGACCCGACCACAGGCAATGTCTGCTACCCCAATGCATGTACAGGAATGCTAAGGTAATTCCAAGCTGTGTACATTATACCAACACCAACACACTGTGGGGTAGCCAACACACTGTGGGGTAGTCAACACACTGTGGGGTAGTCAACACACGGATATGGCGGTGTTGGAGTGGCTTTGCAGATGTTGCTGCATCCTGCAGAGATACCAAGAAGGACCCCTACTGGTGCTTTACAAACACAAGAAGAATGTCCTCACATACTGTAAGCGCCCACATATGCACAGAATCATGTACTTCCTAGGCACACTTGTAAGGATACAATAACGGTTAGGGATTTTCTAAGGCTACTGCTGAGGCCATAAGTGGACACCCAAAAAGTGGACGCCAGAGAACATTGTACAGTACATACCAAGACATTTGTAACTTGCTTGGGCTTCTCAACAAATCTTCAAACTCATTAAAGTGCTTCATCACTTGGCTTCCCTCCCCCAATCTCTACTCTACCCTCACCAAGGCAGCCATACTGGGTGTTGCACTCATGGCTGTGCCAGGTCGTGGGAGGGTGGAGGGATGCTTCAGTGAGGCCGCCAAGCCCACACACCCACTCACTCCACTGAAGAGAGAGATGGATTCAGTTTTGTTACCTCTGCATTGTAACCCTGGGTAGATGGAGTGTGGGTGGAAGCCATATACATAGGTGGGGAATGGTTGGTGGTTACCTTGCTTACTGTGGTTTTACAACTTGAAGGTGGTGTAGAAATGCCTCACACATGCAGACACACACACACACACACACACAGACATACACACACACACACACACACACACACACACACACACATACATACACACACACACACACACACACACACACACATACACACACACACACACACACACACACACATACATACACACACACACACACACACACACACACACACACACACACACACACCACATAAAACACCTCTGTATTATGGTTATGCCTCATTTTGAGGATTTTATATGCACACATGTCAATACGAGGACCACAAACAGAGCAGATCAAGGAGGTGTTTAGTTGAGAAGAGGTTGCTACTGGGAGGTGTCCCTCAACACAGGCACTGCTACGTATGTACATGCATGAATAACTGATATCTATTTGATTCACTCGAGCAGTGAGTAGTGGTGTTTTGGTGTCACTTTGTGCAATACAGTTGGCAATGATCATGGGACAACAGACTCATCATATCAGGGATCATTGCTGGAATAGGGAGGGTATAGGGTATAGGGTATAGGGTATAGGGTATAGGGTATTCATATTTAACCTGGGGAACCTTTAGCCAGAGGCTACTGTAAGTGGCACCCAGAAAAGAAAAGGGACAAAAGGCAAAAACAAAAGCAACAAAGGGGGTGTACAAAGATTTAACAAAAGAGTTCGAGGTTTGCATTATGATGAAATGATAATAGAATGAAATGATGAGCAAAAATTATAAATTTAGTGAGAGACATTAGTGAATGGAATAAATTCAATCTGTAATGAGACATGATCATTGGTGCCTGTGTTCTAGCCAGAATTTCACTATAGCAGGGGCCGGGGTGAGGGGTATAGCATAAGTCAGTGATTGCAGTACAGTGAATTCTTGCCACAATTTTTTTTATCTAAGTCAATGTAACGCAAAATTAACTAATCCATGCACAAAAGTGGTGGATTTCTGCCCCTGTACTCATAATCCCCATGATCTCACACAAGAATTAAAGCAGGGTGGGGAGAATGAAAGCAGGGTGGTACCACCCTGTTACCCT
>CAUJGJ010000144.1:344176-361676 GCA_963170055.1 Halisarca cf. caerulea
GCTTTAGCTAAAACCCTGGGTACATGAGTATGAAAATAGTGTCTGATTGATGATATGTACAAAATCATATTGTCAAAGAGTTATTCATTTGAAAAGTGATTTTCACATAGTTTTGTGAACACCTGAAAGTCCGCACAGCATCGGATGTTATTTGGTAGCAAAAGGGAGAGCTTTCAGGAGCAAAACATGGTCTGAGGTCTGAGGTCTGAGGTCTGAGATCCTGTCACACATCCAAGGTTCGTTATAGAACGATCTGAGCCAACCTTGTTCAACTAGGGATCTCTTCCCCCCACCACTGGCTCACTAGGGATCTCTTCCCCCCACCACTGCCTCACTAGGGATCTATTCCCCCCCACCACTGCCTCACTAGGGACCTCTTCCCCCCCACCACTGCCTCACTAGGGATCTCTTCCCCCCCACCACTGCCTCACTAGGGATCTATTCCCCCCCACCACTGCCTCACTAGGGACCTCTTCCCCCCCACCACTGCCTCACTAGGGACCTCTTCCCCCCCACCACTGCCTCACTACGGATCTCTTCCCTCCATCACTGCCTCACTAGGGATCTCTTCCCCCCACCACTGCCTCACTAGGGACCTCTTCCCCCCCACCACTGCCTCACTAGGGATCTCTTCCCTCCACCACTGCCTCACTAGGGATCTCTTCCCCCCACCACTGCCTCACTAGGGATCTCTTCCCCCCACCACTGCCTCACTAGGGACCTTTTCCCCCCACCACTATCTCACTAGGGATCTCTTCCCCCCACCACTGCCTCACTAGGGATCTCTTCCCCTCCCCCCCCCCCCCCACTGCCTCACTAGGGATCTCTCCCCCCCCCCCCCCCCCCCACCACCACTGCCTCATCTATGTCACCTAAGGAACTTCTTGTTCAACTAGGGATCTCTTCCCCCCCCCCCCCCCCCCCCCACTGCCTCACTAGGGATCTCTTCCCCTCCCCCCCCCCACCACTGCCTCACTAGGGATCTCCCCCCTCCCCCCCCCACCATTGCCTCATCTATGTCACCTAAGGACCTTCTTGTTGACTGTGGTCTGCCTCCCTTAGATCCCAAATTCCCCTCCACTGTACCGACGTACACACGTGTTCCCACAGACACTCTAGGCCATGTGGGTACCCGCAGTACAGAGTGTCTGTGGTATGGCTAGCACTATGAAGATGAGCTGCTGGGACACATTCATATGTATTTACATATTACGCATTCTACACTCACTCAGTACAGTACAGTGTAGTACAGTGTAGTACAGTGTAGTACAGTACAGTGTAGTACAGTACAGTACAGTGCACATTTGCAAGTAAAATCATGATTCATCAAAGCTTTCACTAAACCATGCTGGGCTTGCTACTGGGCTTGCTACTGGGCTTGCTACTGGGCTTGGACTATGAAACAACTGTAAGTACATCTGAACGTATGTACATACGTACATACGTACATATGTATGTACATATGTATGTATGAACGTATGTACGCACAGTAGCTACCAAACAATATCTACATGGTATGCATCACAGCAGAACATCCAATAATGGAACCTTTGAATATACGTACGTACAATGCATGTACATACATATGTACATGTGTGGTTTACATTGAAAGTACAACTTCCCATACTCTGAGTGTACAGCACACACAGCACACAGCACATGTGTACATACAGACGAACCTGTCAATCCATCACTCCCTCTAAACCGACCACCACCTCAGGGACCTGTCAATCCAACGCTCCCTCTAATCCGACCACCACCTCAGGAACCTGTCAATCCAACACTCCCTCTAATCCGACCACCACCTGAGGGACCTGTCAATCCAACACTCCCTCTAATCCGACCACCACCTCAGGGACCTGTCAATCCAACACTCCCTCTAATCAGACCACCACCTGAGGGACCTGTCAGTCCAACACTCCCTCTAATCCGACCACCACCTGAGGGACCTGTCAATCCAACACTCCCTCTAATCCGACCACCACCTGAGGGACCTGTCAATCCAACACTCCCTCTAATCCGACCACCACCTGAGGGACTACCACTTTACAGCACATTTGTATACTACACGTCACTCAGTAATCCAACAACCTCTGCTGTATGGCAACTGAGTTGTTGTCCGTGGAGCAGTGGATTGTAGGGGTTCTCCTGTTCATCCATGTAATGTGGACACATGGGCAGCAATGCACGGATAAACAGAACCTGGTAAGAAAACACACTCAACTACGTACACCCACACCCATACGTACACCTCACACACACACACACACACACACACACACACACACACACACACACACGCACGCACGCACGCACACACACACACACACACACACACACACACACCAGCCCTGGACAATATTTCAATATTAGTAGTCAATATCAATATCAATCTAAAACAATACAATAATTACAATTTTGAATAGTCAATATATCGAATACTCGATATATTGACTATCAGCAACAGTTTCAGTACCTTCATTTGAGGTACAACAATGGTTGGGTTGAATGGAGAAGACTAACAGCAGAAGTTCAATATATGGCTAAGGTTTCCAATTGGCCCGGGTACATAGTGCTAAAATATTATATAACTAAGGGATCAAAATTGGGATATAAAAATATTGGAGGATGATATTGAGATATACTGACTAATACCGACTATCTGTCCATTAGTTATAACGAGTTATAATTGTCAATACTGTCCAGGGCTAACACACACACACACACACACACACACACACACACACACACACACACACACACACACACACACACACACACACACACCAAACCAAGTGAACAGTCCTGTGTTACAGAAGTTGACAGTACACAGAATGCACACAGAAAGAGTGTGACTTCCCAAGAGAAAGTGATTTTCCTAAGGTCAGTAACAATAGACTAAACAATAGCTAACCTTAAGCAGATATTTCCTCATCTCAATTGACACCAACTGCCCGCCTGCTGACTCCAAGGCTGTGCTGACCTTTTTACGGAACTGCAAAGTGAGAACAGAATTGGCTCAGCACATTAGACCATATTGTGTGCAGACTGACATGTACATATGTACATGTGTGTCTGTGTGTGTGTGTGTGTGTGTGTGTGTGTGTCTGTGTGTGTGTGTGTGTGTGTGTGTTTGTTTGTGTGTGTGTGTGTGTGTGTGTGTTTGTGTGTGTGTGTGTGTGTGTGTGTGTGTGTGTGTGTGTGTGTGTGTGTGTGTGTGTGTGTGTGTACACTCATACGTAGATATGTTGATACATACAATAGTAAATTCTCTCTCCCCTTTCTTCCCTTGTCTCTGTCATACACACACACACACACACACACACACACACACACACACACACACACACACGTACTATCCATATGCCCGAAATTCCTACTCAAAGATCAAAGTGGTGTGTAATACACATATCTTCATGTACACACAGAGCACAGAACACACAACACAGAACACAGACATGTATTTGTGTACATACTGTACATACTACGTATGTATGTACACATTTTGAAGTACACAAACTAGGCATATTTTGAACACGACTGTGCACCATAGTAACAACTAGTGTTGCTATGGATACCATGAGGTACATTCACAATGAAAATCACCCTGACAATTATTCTCGCTGGTGGTTCTAATCATAGGACATTTCACAAGTCGGCAGACAGCGATCCACGGGTGAGGAACCACAATTATTTCCTAAAATGAGCTCTTTCCTACAGCCAGCTAGTTGACCCAACTCAACCATGTCGAGAGAGAGCAGCTGTGGGAGAGAGTACACTGACCACCGATCACAGATCGCAGTCTAATGACTAGTGCTTGCGAGTTACATCATTTGGAAGTCACTTTTATGTCAGATGTGAACATGAAATGAGAGATGAAATATTCATTTGCTGGATCCAATTAATAGCTGGGTGGTGGGTACATCCTACACACAGCACACCCAGATAGCATAGGACCACACCGTACAGGACCACACCCACCTACAACATACAGGACCACACCCATGCAGAGTAGGACTACACCCACACAGTACAGGACCACACCAATGCAGAATAGGACCACACCCACACCATGCAGGACCACACTGACGTACACTGTACAGAGGCATACCCAAACTGTACAGGACCACACCCACACAGTGTAGGAGTGTACCCACACTCATCCATCCACCCACCCACCCACACACAGGAGGGGGGTCCACTCACCTCTTCAGCTACCCTGATCCCCTCCAGCAGAGTGTCAACATCAGACCAGTCCTTCTCCATCTCCCACATTGTGAGGAAGGTGTTGATACCTGCCTCATCTTCTAGCTCGGGGAGAGGGTCACATGCCAGGTAGCGCTGCCACTGGAGGGGGTGGAGGAAGAGGTGAGAGATGAATACCGTGGTGAGCATCATGTAAGGGGGATTACTCGGTTCTGTCTCATTTTTAACCATGTCTCCCCCACCCACTCGTGTACGGTCAAACTTCGTTGAATTGGATTTTGGGGGAACTGAAAAGAAATAAGTTGTTCTCATCATCAGAAATTCTTCTTATTAGGATATTTGCACAGCCATGTACCAATTGCACAACCATGTACCATATTACACAACCATGTACCAATTGCACAACCATGTACCATATTACACAGCCATGTACCAATTGCACAACCATGTACCAATTGCACAACCATGTACCATATTACACAACCATGTACCATATTGCACAGCCATGTACCATATTACACAACCATGTACCATATTGCACAACCATGTACCATATTGCACAACCATGTACCATATTACCCAACCATGTACCATATTACACAACCATGTACCATATTACACAGCCATGTACCATATTGCACAACCATGTACCATATTGCACAACCATGTACCAATTGCACAACCATGTACCATATTACACAACCATGTACCATATTGCACAGCCATGTACCATATTACACAGCCATGTACCATATTGCACAACCATGTACCATATTGCACAACCATGTACCATATTACACAGCCATGTACCATATTACCCAACCATGTACCATATTACCCAACCATGTACCATATTACACAGCCATGTACCATATTGCACAACCATGTACCATATTGCACAACCATGTACCATATTGCACAACCATGTACCATATTACACAACCATGTACCATATTACCCAACCATGTACCATATTACACAACCATGTACCATATTGCACAACCATGTACCAATTGCACAGCCATGTACCAATTGCACAACCATGTACCATATTGCACAGCCATGTACCATATTGCACAACCATGTACCATATTGCACAACCATGTACCATATTGCACAGCACTGACAGGAGTAAATTATTTTACATACATGTATTAGTTATATCCTGTCCAGGTGTGCTACAGCAGAAATACAGTGCTGACTGACTGAGGGCTTCGCCCAAGGTCATCAGCACTGTATTTTCTGCTGTAGCACACCTGGACAGGATATAACTAATTTATATCCTGGCAGCCATTCACTGTTGACTGTTGGTGTGTACAGGCTCATCTAGAGTTGATCAGTTTTAGCCACTTATCCTACCAATTGATATCAATTGACATCAATTAGGAAGTGTGCGTATATCAGTGACCTGTGCTACATCACAAATGTCAGCACACTTTTTCCTTTGATCCACCCATAATTTGCCCCCACACCAGGATACAAACATACTTATATCCTGTCCAGGTGTGCTAGACAGGATATAACTAATACATACATACGTACATACACACCTGATTCCACATCATGAATATCATTATCACAAGAGTCAACTAATGAATACCATTAGATTCCTCTCTCATGAATGTGCAATGAGTGCATGTGCTCAAACCATGCAACACTCCTTTGCATGTGGTCTATGTATGGATGCATGTATGTCTACTGGACATTGATGTACATACGTACATACATACATACATACACACATACATACATACATACATACATACATACATACATACGTATAGTCCTGTGCAATATACCGAATAAATAGTAATACCGCAATATTATTTGTGCAAAATTCAGATACCGGCCAACTTTTTCCTGTACCGTGATATCGTATGATACCATGATTTCTCTAAGGTTAGACCAGTATTGGAAGGAGTGAACATAATATGGTATTCTAGGGATATGAAATTCTGTCAACATTCAAAATCTGTTGAAACATTACTTATGGCAGCCATGATCATGGGTGCAAAATGAGCATACTATGTAGCACATGTACATCTGTTGTTTGTGAATGATGTTAATCTGGATTCCTTTGGATGCTGCCTGCAGTTTTAACTTTCAGTATACCGTGATCATAGCAATACCATGATAGAATGTGGGGATACATACCGAAACTGATAATTTCTGATACCACACAGCCCTACACACAGCCCTATACACAGCCCTACATACAGCCCTACACACAGCCCTATACACAGCCCTATACACAGCCCTACACACAGCCCTATACACAGCCCTATACACAGCCCTATACACAGCCCTATAAACAGCCCTACACACAGCCCTACACACAGCCCTATACACAGCCCTACATACAGCCCTATACACAGCCCTACACACAGCCCTATACACAGCCCTATACACAGCCCTACACACAGCCCTACATACAGCCCTACATACAGCCCTACACACAGCCCTACATACAGCCCTATATACAGCCCTACATACAGCCCTACATACAGCCCTACATACAGCCCTACACACAGCCCTACACACAGCCCTATATACATACGTACATACGTACGTAAATACATATGGTCGATGCATGTCTGTTATGTATGGGACTCGGTACTCACGTAGGCATGGGGTTGGGCTGGGATACACACACCACAACAACATGCCTGCAGAAGCAGTAACTCGCTAGTACACTAGCCTGTCTGACCTGCAGGTCCTCCTTCTGTTTATCACTCCATTTCTCAAGCTCTTGGGAGTGGAAGGAGATTAATGATGATAAAGATTCGGTCTCTTCTGTGAATCTTGCATCCTCAATTGCCTTCAATCTTGCTTTTTCTTCTCTTTCTTTCCGTTCCTCCTCTTCCCGTAACAATCTCTCTTCTTCCTCCCTCTGTCTTTGTTCCTCTATACAAAAAAAAGATTTCACAGTACTCATCTTCGATGGGAAATATACAAAATTGACATTTAACGTTAAATTAATATTAATTGCTACTGGGTATAAGTTACTATGGCAACACAGCATGGACACCAAAAATTAAAAGTTCACAACCTTCCTCTATCCTTTTCCTTTCCTCTTCTTCTCTTTTTAATTTCTCTTTCTGTTCCTTCGTGAGTTTCGTTTTGGGAGGCTAAATGGAAGGGAAGAAACAAATTCAAAAAGCAGACCTCAACATCTTGGGCGAGGCAAATACGTACACAGTATTAGTGCTAAGGGCCGAAGGCAAACAGTAAATACTTGGAAGCAATAAGCAATTCAAAGGCTTGCATGAAATTCGCATAACCTACCATCGATCCCTGCTGAAGATGAAATCTGCTTCTCCTAGTATTCACGTGCCAAATGCAAATACTCCGTACGTCGCGATTACAGCACCTGCTGAGGACACCAACAAAATGGCCTCCAAATGGCGAGGTTTGTACCTCGGTTTGTACAGTGTACGGGCAGAAATGTTTAGGAGGTTTACGTCAACCTGCCTATCTGCCACATCGAGGCTAAGATCGCAGCACATACTGAATTATTGTCGAAATGACGCGCCAAGACACCCAAGGTCGTTTCCTCGCTGTACTTACAGCTCCCTTGGTTTGCTTACCTCTGAAGAATTGAGAGCGCAGAACGGTCGGGGATTCGACGTGCTAACCGACAGAGCATTGAAGGAGAGTGAAGTTTTAGTCTCGAAAATATGTTCGTTGCCTCCCGGAAAAGAAACTGTCCGCCTGTTTGATATCCTGTCGGACACTTTATGCCAAGTTGCTGATCTTGCCGAGTGTCTCAGAAATCTTCATCCCAATCCCCAAGTGGTGATGTCGGCTCACGAGTCCATCATGAGACTCAGCGAATGCATTGAGACTCTCAACACTCATAGAGGCCTGTACGCCAGCTTGGATGCCGTGTTGTCGAACCCAGGTGTATATGGGTCACTAGATCCTGTCACTCAAAGGGTGGCACATTCGTTCATGCATGATTTCCTCATTAACGGAGTACATCTGGAAGACCAGCAGAGAGAGAAGGTGGTTGAACTACATGGTAAGATATTGGAGATGGGACAGGCATTTGTCTCCAACATGCCGAATGATTTTGTGGTCCCCAAGTCGCACTTTCTGCCAAGATTCACTACAATGCTACGATCAGCCCCTAATCATGAGGACTGCTACCAGATCAGTATGCCTGATGCCAATGCAGTGCTGCAAGCAGACAGCAGTGAGGAAACACGCCGACTCGTGTACTGTGCACAGAATGCTGTTGTTCCCTCTCAGCTGGAGGTACTGGAGAATCTGGTACACTATCGACATCAGCTGGCCACCACAGTGGGATACCCCAGCTATGCACATCTTGCTGTTCAGCGAAAGATGGTTGAATCCCCAGAGAAGCTGCTTGATTTTCTTCATTCCCTCAGCTCTGCCAATCTCCAGCAGGTACAGAGAGAGGTGGATAGCCTACGCTCACTGAAAGTGAGAGACAAAGGAGATGCAGATGCTCGGATAGAATTCTGGGATGTGATGTACTACATGGACCAGGTTGATCCAACTCTTATGGCTTCATCCAATGCGCTAACCATCAAAGAGTACTTTTCCTTTGACAGCTGTTTCAAAGGATTGAATGACTTGTACTCACTGCTCTATGGGATCAGCCTCATTGAGGAGCCTGCTAGTACCAGTTACCTGTGGGACAGTTCTGTCAAGAAGATTAGAGTTCATCACGAAAGAGAAGGGACTCTTGGCTACATCCTAGGAGACTTTTTTACCAGTCAGAATCGTGAGAGTTATTCGAATTGCCACTTCACTCTTCGAGGTGGTCGCCGTTTGGACAATGGGGAATACCAGATGCCGGTTATTGTTGTCTGTTGCGATATTCCACCCAGCAATCCATGTTTGATGTCTTTTTCAAACGTGGAGAGTTTGTTTCACGAAATGGGTCATGCTTTGCACTCAATGTTGGGCAGAACACACTACCAGCAGGTGACAGGGACAAGGTGTACCCTCGACTTTGCCGAGATACCCTCAACGCTCAATGAAGTCTTCCTTAAGGATCCCAGGGTTATTCAGAGTTTTGCCAAGCACTATCGCACCCAGGAACCCATCCCCGATAGTGTGTTGCAGTCGCTATTGCAGTACACCAATAGCTTCCCTGCATTTAATCTACAAACGCAGATCATGTATGCTGTCTTTGATGTAATGCTCCACATGTCACCCATGGATGGCAAGTCGGCCATTTGTGTTTGGAAGGAGGTGGTAGACACCTTCTCCCCTCTTCCCCATGTCCCAAACACAGCATGGTTTCTTCAGTTCAGCCATCTTCATGTCTATGGCGGCAAATACTTCTCCTATTTGTGGGCCAGAGCTATAGCAAACCTGATCTGGAGGGATTGCTTCAGTGAAGATCCTTTCTCAAGAGCAGCCGGGGAACAGTATCGATACAAGATGCTGGGTCATGGAGGTGAATTTCCAGCTGTACAACTTGTGTCAGAATTGCTGGGCTATGAGCCCTCAACAGCAGATTTAGTTTCCGCATTAACTAACGACCCGTATTAGTGCTAACCTGATGCATTGTATCTGTATGATATGTGAAGTGCCTTGTCAATGTTTCCGTGGTGAAATTCAACATTTGACCATGTAAGCAAAGCAGGCAATTAATTGTACAGTCGTATTGACAGAATGTGGATGTATGTACAAGCAAAATGAATACTCAATAGTATGGTAATGGCTATGTGTACGTAACGCATACACACAGTGGTTACAACAAACTCAGGCAGTGGAAACCTCTTTATATATAACATGAATTTTGTAGACTATTGTCACAATGTGAATGAATGTATATACCGGTATGTATATAACACAAACTCTAGGGGGACCCTCCATACAACAAACCAATTTTCCAGTTCCCTATGCATCCCCTGTATAGTGACGTTCCACTGAACAGGCATCTATCACGTACAGGTACGTACAAGTAATTGCATAGCAGTGTTGACCTTGGATGAGAAATCACACAGTAGTGTTGATTAAGATAATTATACCAACAACCACACATCATATACGTAGGATCACGAGAAATGTGTGAAAAAAATATTAAGTGTGCAGTTTAACACAAGAAATGACCGTGCATAAACTTTCACACCATAGCAAATAAAAGGAACACAAATCAAACAATATTCAAGGTACAGATACATTTTCCTTTTCTTCATCCACAGTAGATAACTCTGTCTCTGTAGTTTCTGTTTGATCGGCACGGTGATCATTTGCCTTATCAGCAAGCTTTGATTTGTGAGGCTCTTCTTTGTTGATTGTGGAGATCAGCTTGTGCCGTCCAGGACTATGTAGCAGGCAAAGTTTAGCATTAAAGCAAATACTAAATGCGGTTAGACCATATGATAGATATTGAAATAAGAGCAAACTCATGTAATTTTATATAGGCAGGTTGGGGGTTGTGGGTACAATACTAACTGATAGTAGGGCTAGGAGGGTGGAACACAGACTGACAGTGGGGAATAGGAGGAAGGACAGATTTACAGTGGGGCTAGGAGGGGGGCAGACTCACAGTGGGGCTAGGAGGGGGGCAGACTTACAGTGGGGCTAGGAGGGGGGCAGACTTACAGTGGGGCTAGGAGGGGGGATAGATTTGCAGTGGGGTTAGGAGGGATGCAGACTCACAGTGGGGCTAGGAGGATGGCTAGACGAACAGGGATAGACTTACAGTGGGGCCAGGAGGGTGGACAGATTCACAGTGGGGCTAGGAGGATGGCTAGACGTACAGGGATAGACTTACAGTGGGGCCAGGAGGGTGGACAGACTCACAGTGGGGCTAGGAGGGGGGAAGGGGTGATGCAGACTTATAGTGGGGTTAGGAGGAGGAAAGGGGGGGATGCAGACTTTTAGTGGGGTTAGGAGGGGGACAGACTTACAGTGGGGACAGGAGGAGGACAGACTTACAGTGGGGACAGGAGAGGGAATAGGTTCGGAGGAGTAATACATACTAGCCAAGCCAAAGAAGTCAGGTCAGGTCAGGTCAGGTCAGGTATCATTATCTACTCTGGAGTGGCCACTAGCCTGGAGGGCTATTATAAAGGCTTCCAACAAACAACAAGCATACAAAGACATTTAAATAAAAATACAATTTCAAAGGCGATTTGAAAAAGACACACTGGCCTTTTGGTCTGTCGGCACTTTAGCACCAAAAAATATGTGATTTGTATGAAATCTTGAGATATTAGGCCGTTTCAAATCGCCCTAAGGGTATTGTGTTCCTTGGTATCCACTTTGCTTCAGTGCACGACTCACTTATTCAACTGCCTCCTGTTTCCCATCAACTGCTTAGTACATGGAGAAACTAGTGCATCAGTGGGACTCATAAAACTCCTATAAAAGCAGCATGAGAAGGATGAAAAGGATACACTGTCTTCAAAATTATTTATAACTGTGCAGAATCATAGATCTTACCTTACATAATCCTTTCTGCGCTTCGAATTGAGTTCAGAAGTTGAATTTAGGGGTGTTTTTTGACTTGTCTCGTCCCTTGCGGAGGGAACATCAGGCGTTGGTTGTAGAGGGAACTGGTCTACCTTTTGCTCAGACGTCATTCTTCAATCGGATTGCCCGCCAATGCGACGAAGTTGCTATGGCAACCGTGCACAGTACGTCATTGTTGACTGCACAATGCGGTTGTGGAGCTAGTAGTTTCAGTCAATATCTAGCCGAGAACAGAATCTTAGATTAGACGACGGTTCACCAATATTGGTTGTATATGAAAATATACTCGAATTCAACATTCTATTAATATAGTGTTAGTAAAGAAAACTATTTTCAATTCCATTCAAAAACTGAAAAATTGAGAGAATTCTACGTACAAAACGAAAACATGTATAACTTACACAGAAATGAATTGTTGAAACAAAGGTTGTCAATAAGTATGAAAAGTAAAAAAGGCAAAAACAAAGAGAGATTAGCCCTGAAATACCAGTACCAGTGTGTGTTAGAAGCAGGTGCAGAAGTGACTCAACACTTGAATGGCAAGTACATAAAAACACGAAATTGAGATCATGTCTCAAAAATGAAAAACAAAAGATATTACAACCCGAATATAGATGGCACATACAAAATGAGATAGCAATGAATGATTCTGTAACAGTTAGTCAAAAAACATTTGCCTTAATCTTGATGAGAACTTGTAGGTAAGTCGTTCTCTAACTGGTTCCAAAATACCTCTTCTGTAGTAATACCTCATTGCTCGACTCATTTTATCATAGTTCATTCCTTCATGGTTCCTGTGACGACCCCACAGGTCGGCCAGTGCTTGTGGGTCATGGATGTGGAATATGCCCTCATGTTGGTTCTCCCAGGATATGATGCTAGAGTAGAGAGGATTTCTCAGCACTCGAAGAACAAACTCCCACAGTTGAACAGATGACGGCATTGCTGTGAAAAAGTAACAGGAGGAGAATTTATGAGTCAGCAAGTACCGATGCAGCGTGAGGTGTTAAAAATCAAAAGGTGTTCTAGCTCCTTTGGAGCGTGGACAACTACATGGGACACACGGTGGTACAGGAAGCCTGACAAACACACAAGCAACTAACGCAGTGAAGTGATCTTACTTTCGAGAATTCTAGTGTCCACGACTTTGTCTGTCACGTTCCTTCCATGGCCCTTGGTTTTCTTAGCTGGAGAGAAAGAGAAGCATTTCACTGTGAAACAAGACATGTTGAAACTGCCTGCTGTGCACGCAGGTGTCGATGTATAAAGGCACAAACTGGAATTCAACCCTTCAATTGAAAGCAGTAACAGTTATGAGTATGTTTCCTAAAATTATTATACTATCAGTTTCATGGAAGAGTAAACTCGACTTGCATAAACACAAGGTGTGTACACCACTGTGCTTGTATGAAGAGGCAGTTCAACTGGATGGGTGGGGAGCATTTGTGCAACTGGATTATAATAATAAATTGTCTGTGATATTCTCTAAACTTTTTGAAAAGCTACTTCTCATATAGTGTTCCTGTCCATCAACCTAGAGGTCCTACCCAACAATACACACACACACACACACACACACACACACACACACACACCCACACACACACACACACACACACACACACACACACACACACACACACACCACTTACTTTTCTTTGGTTTTGTTCTTTGAGGTTTAGTCTCCACAGGTAGATGGGGTGGTAGGGAACAGGGTACTGGCAGGTCTATTAGTTGGTTCTGGGGCACAGTGTGGTAGAGATGCGGTGAAAACTGATGGTACTCTGGCAATATTGGGTACTGAGGGAAGATAGTCTGATCCTGTGGCCACGGTATCACGGATGCAGTAATAGGTGTCATGCTGTGTGGTGGCCAAGGTGTACACACGTCAGAGTGTGGGGGGAGGGGCTGGGTGGGAGGTGAAATGTGGTTGGGGTACACGTCGTTACATTGGTGCTCAATGAAGGGTGGGCTACTTGGAACTATAGGGAGAAGAAGAGGAAACAAGTCAATGAGGCTTGAAAGATCAAAGAACAGTGTTGGTTGCACAAACAGCACACTGTCTGATATACAAATACATGCACTTTATATCTAGAAATACTTCTCCTCTCTCGTGCCATGTTTGTGACCACGTGTGCATGTTGTGTGTCTGTGTGTGCACTAGCACTGCATCTTACTGCGCTCACTTCCTGAGTCGGGTGATTTTGGAGGATAGGGATCATAGTCTGGTAGGAGGAGAGAAACATTACATAAATTTTAAATTAAATACAAAATTCTTTAGAAGTTCACTCATTGGCTTCTTCCTAGAAACACGCAAACTCACAAGGGATTCCAGCTAATGAGGTGTTCCTTCGCTCTAGTGGACTGTCTTGACCATGAGTAACGCTTGGGCTTGGAGAAAGACCTGGTGAAACGAACATATTTCCTGTGATCTGTTAACGTCTTTAGGATATAAAAAGTGGCAGGCGAAAGCAAGGGAGGCAATGTTTCCCTTCCAATACAAGTGAGGGGTGGAGTGACTCTAACAGGCTTTATACCAGAGGGCCTGGCACACTTATACGGTTTCCAACCACAGCTTCCTGAATTCATGTATATGAGCATACCCACCAAGGAGTGTATTTATACACAATACTTCTACTAGTATTGCTGTATAATAGCCCCCATTTAATATTGGGGATTATGGAGTGTGTGCTATACTAAGTACGTAAAGACTTACTCTCATGCCCATCATCGGAGTCGTTGGTAGACGTGAGTGGAGAGAGACAGCTGTCAAAAAGCTTTCGATGTTCTTGGGTGATGATCCCACTCAGCTCTGGATCAAGGTCGCCGAAATCTCCAGAATGGAAATTGTTAATGAAAGGTGTTAGACAGGTTACTAGTGTTGGAGACAGTTTGATGTGGTATTTGCTGCAAATCCTCAGAAGCCAAAGGTAGATCCGATCCTCCTCCCAAGTGTAGGGCGCTGCAGGATGTTTAGAACACGCAACTAACAGACAGCCAACTCAATAAATAACATGTAATTGGTACATTCAAGTAAGACTGAGATGGTGTATTGTCAACAAAATTCTGAACACCCGTACATACACACAGTTTGGGGTTTTCATGAACAATGAACCACTTACGGATTTTCAATTCATCATTTGAGTCCCTGCAGAGTTGACCAAGGTCATCTGTCCATGAATGTCCTTGAAGGATCTTTGGGGTTGCCATTTTGTGTTTGCCAAACGGTGAGTCTCTGGTCTCATCAGTCATGACTTTTAAAGACTCCTTTTGGTCAATGTTGAAAGTTTGCACACTGCATCATGAGACGACAACAAGAGAATTAGGATGGTACATGTTATTTATGTAATGATTGTACTTGCGCGTCACGTAATGGAGATAGCTGTGGCGTTACATACGAGTCCACGCTCTATGATACGATATCGGCTTAAGTCATCGTTAGAAGAGACTACATACGTGCGAGTGCATTATGTAATACACATTCTGGAATGTACACGGCGGTACGGCATGAAATAAGAACATTCGCATATAGTTCTTTTCGCTCGAAATGCCGTACAAATTCGCGGGAATCGCTATGCCGTCTGTCGATACGTCGCGCGGTTAGGGCTAAAAAAACTCGAAAGCATAAGGACCATTTCTTCTAAGTGCAGAATGGCTTACCTCAGTTGACACAAGTGGAGATTCAGAGAAACGAAATGAGAAAGTCTTCTTCGAAGAAATATTTTCTTGGAAGGTGTTCGCTGCAGTACGTGATTCTTGGAAAACCCCGCCTTCTTTTTCTTGGAACTGGGAGGCGTGGTTACCGCTCGCGGCTCAGCGTATGTACATGTACGATGAGAGTGTGGTGACGTCACACTACGACACGCGTGCTAATCAAATTCACCGATTCGAGGAACTCTAACTATATTCATGGTTTCCTCGAAGAGCTGCCACTGCCTCCATAATTTATGCTCACGTAATGGTATCCATAGCACCGTACAAATATAGACACCTCGGATCGGGTCATACAAGTGGGCTGAGCTGTCAAGGACCAGATGGACAATTGGTAATTGGCAGGTGCAACACAGCCCTTACTTGTACAAGACAAGGGCGTGATATTACCCCAGAATGAAAGGGGCAGCGAGGGAATCTGCAGAATGTAATGAACGCTGACCACACTGAAGTTTTATGGCCCTATACCCAATCATATGTCAGTGCACACACAAGGTCACTTGATAGAGCCAAAGGTATGCAAAGGTGAATCTACCCATATTCCAATCGCTGGAATTTGATTATTTCATGAGATAGTCAACATAGTGAAGACCTGCTGCGTGCAGAGCTACTGATGGGAGAAAAGTATCAAGGTATCAGGGGATCTTATTTAAACTGGGGAGGCCAATAGCCAGAGGCTACTAACAGTGCACCAAGCCTTCACTGGTGGTAACACTGGTAGCATTAGGACACCCGCACCAGTTGAATCATGGATGTGAGTTTTGATTTGAATTCACCAGTGTACGTGTGCACACAACACACTCGAGATGGCAGACAGGGAGTTGTTTGACCAGAGACACTCTGAGTGTCCATGGTTTGACAGTATAACAGGTTACAATTAGTGAACAAGCAAAGGGCAAGTTATGGTACATCATGGGAAAGGCAGGCACACACACACACACACACACACACACACACACACACACACACACACACACACACACACACACACACGCACACACTGGGAGCCTGGGAGAATAGCCAATGGGTAAAGGCTACCCAGTTTAAATAATGTTACCTGATACCTGATACCTGATACCTGATACACACACACACACACACACACACACACACACACACACACACACGTACACAAATGCACACACACACATACAACACACATGTACACACATGCACAAACAAAAGTAGGTACTTAGATATAAATAGCTATTGAGCGACTCTTCAGAATTAACAGGACACCATGCACTGGTTGCATGTCTAGCTTTGTTTGCCCTTGAATCCCACACCTGGTCAGCATGTGAGGTCAGCATTGACCCATTGTTTAGTGAAACCTGTCTACCTGTGTGTAGACATCTCAATGGCCATGCAAACAGTAGAGATCTCTAAAGATTGTCATTACAAAAAATGCAAACATGATACACTACATACGTACTACCAGTGATGTGAGTCATATGTGTGGGTCAGCCTTTCACACAGAGGTCTCTTTGGGCAGGTGCCTGGTCTGGATACACACGTAGGGTGACCACTGCAGGCATGAACCCTCTCTACACAGAACCTTCTGTGACCTGGAACCCTCTCTACACAGAACCTTCTGTGACCTGGAACCCTCTCTACACAGAACCTTCTGTGATTTGGAACCCTCTCTACACAGAACCTTCTGTGATTTGGAACCCTCTCTACACAGAACCCACTGTGACAGGGAGCCCTCTCTGAGCTGGGTGCATGTGAAACCTGAGAATGAAGGGCACTTAGGTCAGTCTCTTTTGTGACAGTCTTATATAAGGAGGTTGTCCTCTTTGGGAGGTTTAAAACTGTAGTTTAATGTTAACTACAGGGAGATGTTTTCAGGACCTCAAGCTGTGGCCTCTTCAGAATTTGTCTATATCTGGAGTGTGCACACTGCATGGTGGTTCCATGCATTCGCTGTAACAAGAAATATCATTTCTTGCACTCATCATATCACATGCATACACACAATGCATGTACATATACACGCATGTACATGTATATATATACACACATGCATGCACGTACATGTGCACATGTCCACATACATGTGCACATGTGGGCATGTATGTGGACATGGATATTATGTAAGAAATTGAACCTGTGAAGTAATTATATA
>CAUJGJ010000144.1:376676-379176 GCA_963170055.1 Halisarca cf. caerulea
TCTCCACGAAACGCGTTGCAAGTTCTAACAACACATCTCGTGAGACGCAATCCCCGCACGTGTTGTACACGATCTGTTTGGAGGCTACAAAGAAGCAGTGTGCGAGGGTGCAGCTTTCATGCAGACATGGAGCCAAGAGGAATAGAAATGCAGAAGCGCGCTTATTGGGTTTCGTAGACGACCAAACAAGCGATTGTACAAGACGTGAAACAGCTCACCGCTTCTAGCAATTGCCCATTCATAAAATTTAGTTGGGCCTAGGGAAAGAGCGCTGAGTTCGTCAGAGAGAGTCATCTTTCCTGCTAGACACAGCTCCTACTTCTGGGATGATAGCACTTCCTCCAAAGGTCGCCCTGCGTACCGCGTGCAGGCTCAGGTGACCCTTGACGACACACCACGTGTACACCACGTGATGGGCCACACCCAAGCGCCTAGCTTTCTGACAAATCTGCCTCAGCAAACCATAAAATACATTATAGTTAGTGACAAATGTAGACACTGAGCTATAAACTGGTGAAAATTGTTATGAACTATTGCACATTAAATTTTAGGGACCAAAAAACGAACTTTTAGGTTATTATCTATATGTTATCTATCCCATTACGGACCTACTGTATGTGCAGCACATTCAACTTTGTCCCAGTGCTATCGTCAAACCAGTGTTTCAGCATGCCACAGATCCAAGGAGCAGGAGAAGAGACGTGCATATGATGAGAGAGCCCGAGAAGTACTGAGAAAGCGGAACTTTTGCTCCCTTGGTCTTCTCATGATCAACATCAGGTGGAGTTGCACCAGCAGCATCAGTAGTGTACAAGACTGGCATCTCTCATTGCAGACAAAAGGGAGCAACCATACTCTGTAACCATCAGCTGGATTTGATGCCAACTTTCCTTTGCCCTGCTGAGATCAGCAATCACGGCCCGGGCTTTGTGGCTACAGGTCAACTAGGGGATGTCCTGGAGTTAACCACACCCAAGACATGGATGTGGCCAATGCTGACAGCAGATTTGAACTCCTCCATCATTAGATACAAACATTATATTATTATTACTTATTATTATCATTATATCATTATTATTATTACTACTGTGCATACTAAAAAAACTTTTAATGGGCTGTAGTGATGTGGTTCCCCCTTAAAAAGAGCTACCAATGCATTACGCATACGTTACCTTAAATCTTCCAGTAAAGCAGATATTCTCTGTGACACTACACACAGATGGATCTGATGGTAAGATAAATATCTTATATCTTTGATTCTGCCACCATTAGATGTTTTGGACAATGACAAATGCCTTCTTAACACTAATGCACACTACGTACAGTGCATGTGTTTCTGCATCATCAGATTGTTCTTAAATGCTTACTATATTCTCAGATCTAAAAAGTGCATATTACAGTCAAACCTTGTTAGTAAGTATACCCGGGGTATCAGTAGTACTTGCTAGCCATATAGATTAGTATTGTGGGTTATAAGCTGGGGTATCATATCCTTGTACTTCCTAACCAGGTATTACTCATTAACAGTGTTCTTACTAACGAGGTAAGTACATGTTCATAGACATCCATGCATGGATGTGGCAGACATCCATGAATGTGGCAGGCATCCAAACATCATATGCATGCGTATAATGCCTCCAGCTGGCTCCAGGCCTGACTGCCTCCAGCCGGCTGCAGGCCTGACTGCCTCCAGCTGGCTCCAGGCCTGACTGCCTCCAGCTGGCTCCAGGCCTGACTGCCTCCAGCCGGCTCCAGGTCTGACTGCCTCCAGCTGGTTCCAGGCCTGACTGCCTCCAGCCGGCTCCAGGCCTGACTGCCTCCAGCTGGTTCCAGGTCTGACTGCCTCCAGCCGGCTCCAGGCCTGACTGCCTCCAGCCGGCTCCAGGCCTGACTGCCTCCAGCTGGTTCCAGGCCTGACTGCCTCCAGCTGGTTCCAGGCCTGACTGCCTCCAGCTGGTTCCAGGCCTGACTGCCTCCAGCTGGTTCCAGGCCTGACTGCCTCCAGCTGGTTCCAGGCCTGACTGCCTCCAGCCGGCTCCAGGCCTGCATGACTGCCTCCAGCTGGTTCCAGGTCTGACTGCCTCCAGCTGGTTCCAGGCCTGACTGCCTCCAGCTGGTTCCAGGCCTGACTGCCTCCAGCCGGCTCCAGGCCTGACTGCCTCCAGCGGGTTCCAGGCCTGACTGCCTCCAGCTGGTTCCAGGCCTGACTGCCTCCAGCTGGTTCCAGGCCTGACTGCCTCCAGCTGGTTCCAGGCCTGACTGCCTCCAGCCGGCTCCAGGCCTGACTGCCTCCAGCCGGCTCCAGGCCTGACTGCCTCCAGCCGGCTCCAGGCCTGCATGACTGCCTCCAGCTGGTTCCAGGCCTGACTGCCTCCAGCCGGTTCCAGGCCTGACTGCCTCCAGCCGGTTCCAGGCCTGACTGCCTCCAGCCGGCTCCAGGCCTGACTGCCTCCAGCTGGTTCCAGGCCCGACTGCCTCCAGCTGGTTCCAGGCCCGACTG
>CAUJGJ010000145.1:0-2500 GCA_963170055.1 Halisarca cf. caerulea
CTGTGTACTGGAGGCCTCCTAGTCTGTGTACTGGATGCCTCCTAGTCTGTGTACTGGATGCCTCCTAGTCTGTGTACTGGAGGCCTCCTAGTCTGTGTACTGTACTGGATGCCTCCTAGTCTGTGTACTGGATGCCTCCTAGTCTGTGTGCTGGAGGCCTCCTAGTCTGTGTACTGGATGCCTCCTAGTCTACCGAGGGTGGTCAGGTCCTACTGTGCCACTACCGAGGGTGGTCAGGTCCTACTGTGCCACTACCGAGGGTGGTCAGGTCCTACTGTGCCACTACGGAGGGTGGTTAGGTCCTACTGTGCCACTACCGAGGGTGGTCAGGTCCTACTGTGCCACTACCGAGGGTGGTCAGGTCCTACTGTGCCACTACGGAGGGTGGTTAGGTCCTACTGTGCCACTACCGAGGGTGGTCAGGTCCTACTGTGCCACTACCGAGGGTGGTCAGGTCCTACTGTGCCACTACCGAGGGTGGTCAGGTCCTACTGTGCCACTACCGAGGGTGGTCAGGTCCTACTGTGCCACTACCGAGGGTGGTCAGGTCCTACTGTGCCACTACCGAGGGTGGTCAGGTCCTACTGTGCCACTACCGAGGGTGGTTAGGTCCTACTGTGCCACTACTGAGGGTGGTCAGGTCCTACTGTGCCACTACCGAGGGTGGTCAGGTCCTACTGTGCCACTACCGAGGGTGGTCAGGTCCTACTGTGCCACTACCGAGGGTGGTCAGGTCCTACTGTGCCACTACCGAGGGTGGTTAGGCCTACTGTGCCACTACCATGGGTGGTCAGGTCCTACTGTGCCACTACCGAGGGTAGTCAGGTCCTACTGTGCCACTACCGAGGGTGGTCAGGTCCTACTGTGCCACTACCGAGGGTGGTCAGGTCCTACTGTGCCACTACCGAGGGTGGTCAGGTCCTACTGTGCCACTACCGAGGGTGGTCAGGTCCTACTGTGCCACTACCGAGGGTGGTCAGGTCCTACTGTGCCACTACCGAGGGTGGTCAGGTCCTACTGTGCCACTACCGAGGGTGGTTAGGTCCTACTGTGCCACTACTGAGGGTGGTCAGGTCCTACTGTGCCACTACCGAGGGTGGTCAGGTCCTACTGTGCCACTACCGAGGGTGGTCAGGTCCTACTGTGCCACTACCGAGGGTGGTCAGGTCCTACTGTGCCACTACCGAGGGTGGTTAGGCCTACTGTGCCACTACCATGGGTGGTCAGGTCCTACTGTGCCACTACCGAGGGTAGTCAGGTCCTACTGTGCCACTACCGAGGGTGGTCAGGTCCTACTGTGCCACTACCGAGGGTGGTCAGGTCCTACTGTATATTCATTCTTATGTTAGGTTTTGTGAAACATTAAATCACTATTTCACTGAATATGAGTGTGTTGCTGACATGTGACTTCCACATGACTTCCACATGAATTCCACATGACTTCAACATAACTTCCACAGGGATCTAATGTCACAAGTACTTGTAATGAGTTGATGAAGAAAGGCCCCCTCATCAAGATCTCAGCTGGAAACACACAAGAAAGAGAATTCTTTCTCTTTGACAATCTACTGGTCTACTGCAAGAAAACAGGAGTGTAAGTGTATCTTCCTTTTGCTGTGTGTGTGCTTGTCTGCCTCAAGTGTATATATACTCATGTGCTGCAAGTGTGTGGTTGTCTACTGCAAGTGTATACTCGTCTACTGCAAGTGTATACTCGTCTACTGCAAGTGTATACTCGTCTACTGCAAGTGTGTGGTCATCTACTGCAAGTGTATACTTGTCTACTGCAAGTGTATACTCATGTGCTGCAAGTGTATGGTCATCTACTGCAAGTGTGTGGTCGTCTACTGCAAGTGTATACTCCTCTACTGCAAGTGTGTGGTCGTCTACTGCAAGTGTGTGGTCGTCTACTGCAAGTGTATACTCGTCTACTGCAAGTGTAAACTCATCCATTGCATGCTTCAATGTTGATTTCCTTCAAAGTCTGTTCCTGTATGTCCTGTAGTCTGTCGTTGAAGGGTCGTAAGGAGAAGTCCCCAGCGAAGGCAGTCCACCAGCTATTGTTCAAGGGTCGGATCCCTTTGGAGTCACTGGAGATCGAGGACGTGGAGGACGGAAGGAGCGACTACCATACCAATGGGATCACAGTCACCAATGGATGGAAGTGCCGCAACAGTGTCAAGAACAAGTGGTTTGTGCTCATTGCAAAGACACCTCAAGACAAGAAGGACTGGCTAGACGCAATCAGAGCTTTGAAAGACAAGAGGAAACGTAAGTCAGACCCACGGGATGAGCAGACGACACACGCATGTGCATGTACTATGCATGCATGTACGCACGCGTGCGCGTGCACCCACACACACAATGTTGCATTCTTGTTATTATTCGGTACTATATCAGATTTGTTTACTAATAATATGGCTTCTATTATGGGATATGGCAGCCATAATGCTGATCCTCTGACATCTCATCACAGGTCAAGCAGCTGGTATTGCACAAG
>CAUJGJ010000145.1:15000-32000 GCA_963170055.1 Halisarca cf. caerulea
CAAGGGGAATCTTCTTGTGAAGAGGGCCCCCAAGGGGAATCTTCTTGTGAAGAGGGCCTCCAAGGGGAATCTTCTTGTGAAGAGGGCCCCCAAGGGGAATCTTATTGTGAAGAGGGCCCTCAAGGGGAATCTCATTGTGAAGAGGGCCCCCAAGGGGAATCTTCTTGTGAAGAGGGCCCTCCAAGGGGAATCTTCTTGTGAAGAGGGCCCTCCAAGGGGAATCTTCTTGTGAAGAGGGCTCCCAAGGGGAATCTAAAACTTATGGAAAGGTTCGCTATGAATAATAAATACCTTCAAAAGGCCTCAGTCTGGATCTATTTGTTCGGTCCTAGCATGCAAGTCTGGCCACACGTACTCAAGACATGGTCGAGTCAGAGTCAGTGACTCCATCGTTCATACATACAGTTATGGGATGGTCTTTATTGAGAAACCATTAATGCAGAAGCAGCCTAGTACACTTTATGGTCCATCCACTGATGATAGGACCACCCACTGATGATAGGACCACCCACGGATGACAGGACCAACCACCGATGACAGGACCAACCACCGATGACAGGACCAACCACCGATGACAGGACCAACCACCGATGACAGGACCAACCACTGATGATAGGACCAACCACTGATGATAGGACCACCCACTGATGATAGGACCACCCACCGATGATAGGACCACCCAATGATGATAGCACTACTCACCGGTGATAGAAGGACGACTGATTGAGTGGCCGCAGAGTCGGACCGGTCTGCTGTGTCATAAACCGAGATTGAGGGAAGCCGGATCAGTGCTATGGTGGCAGAACATACAAAACATGTGAACACGATTAACACTGGCAATATATCACTCTCCCATGTAATCCCTGCCATCACCTGCACACAGCACCCCTCACCCATAGCACACCTTGCACACAGCACCCCTCACTGATAGCACACCTTGCACACAGCACCCCTCACCCATAGCACACCTTGCACACAGCACCCCTCACCCATAGCACACAGCACCCCTCCCCGTAGCACACCTTGCACACAGCATACTTTACACAGCACCATCACCATACACAACCCTCACAACTCACAGCACCATCACCAAGGCACAACCCCCACACACAGCACCATCACCAATACACAACCCTCACAACTCACACACAGCACTCTCGCAACTCACTTGGCAGTCCTTGTACATGCAGCTGGTCGGAGGAGAAGAGGAGGTCGGGACTAACACTTTCTTTACTTTCTGTTATGTTCAACATGTCCGTTCCCAAGAAGAACCCATCAGGTAGGAGGTGTCTGGCTTGTGAGCCCCTCCTCTCCAGTACCTGGGCCACGTGAAGGTTCCAGGTCTGTTTCCCTGGCAACATAGCACTCAGTGTGTGCAGGAGGCCAGCCACCACTACATGGCAGAACTGATGGCAACAGGCTGAATCCCTACAACTACTATCTTGAATCTCCATGGCAACCTTCACTAGGGACTTCCCTGCTTCTACCCCCAATGACAATGGTATGACAGCCAAAAACCTGTAGTAAGCTTCCATGTGAGCTCTCTCCCACTGAAGAGACGGCGCAAACTCAGCCAGAGACGTAGTGAAGCTCTGAAGGTACTGGAGATGGACAAGAATGCACACACATGCAACTGCACTTCAGTCAGTGTGGGCGGGTGCAATCATAGATATTCTACAGTGCAATTTACCCACAAAAGCAGATGCTACAACATACAGGCACAAAGGCTGGTGCTACTACGTACAGGCACAAAGGCAAGTGCTACTACGTACAGGCACAAAGGCTGGTGCTACTACGTACAGGCACAAAGGCTGGTGCTACTATGTACAGGCACAAAGGCAGACACTACTAGGTACAGGCACAAAGGCTGGTGCTACTACGTACAGGCACAAAGGCTGGTGCTACTATCTAGGGCACACATCCTCTAGTACAAGGTTCAAGGACAATCTAGGGCACACATCCTCTAGTACTAGGTTCAAGGACAATCTAGGGCACACATCCTCCAGTACTAGGTTCAAGGACAATCTAGGGCACACATCCTCTAGTGCAAGGTTCAAGGACAATCTAGGGCACACATCCTCTAGTCTGTAACTGAACTGGATGTGTGGGTTCACTGCTTGACCTCATGATGTTCCTGACAGGCTGTTAGATCTCTTTTGCCTACTGCAATCTGCCATTTGTACAATCAGGGGATCCAGATTGTGGCCACCTCCCACATCATGTGCCACACCTCCCACATCGTGTGCCACACCTCCCACATCGTGTGCCAGGAGTGATTTCCCACGTACAGGCAGAAACCATGGTGATGGGCTAACTAGTCAAATTTGTGTGTAATTTAATGGCCTCGCATACGAAGCATACACTTTGATCTGTCATGCTCTCATGGTTAAGGTAAAATATTGTATGACATCTGTAAACAAACCTGCTTGACCACACCAATGTGAAATGTCCAAGTGTGCACTTGAAAAACAACAACAACAACAACAACTCTATTGTTTAGCCACACAACCCTGTGTACAAACCTTTGAGTTGAAGATGTATTGTTTGTGCTCAACACACGACAGACCCACCTCCTCTAGTGAGGACCACGAACTGCAGAGAAGACAAGGATCACAGCTAGATATGTATTCAGGACTCAAATTTAAGGATTTTTTCAAGTTGTCCATGGGGCAAATTGGAGAAAATTTTTGGTAGTCCATGCAAATTTTAGGTTGTCTGAGCAATTTGCACATAGAGTATGTACATATACCAAGATACATACGTACAGTGTTTGCATGCATGACTGCCATTTTGCCAAGTTGATACTGAAAGATAAGCAGTCTTGGAGGCTACTAACTCGGTTCCAGATTGAAATGATTCTAAATCATAGCAGGCCTGTCAGAAATATTTCAAAAGTGGTAAGGCCATTGACTCTAAGCTATATTGGTTGGCAATTGCACTTGAGAGAGGGAAGAAGATGCTGTATCGCATAGAAAACTTATTCCAGCTAAATAAAGTGGAATATCTGGACTATCTCAGTGGACTATAGACGTATGTAGTTGCCATAATATTATGATGCTGAATGATGTCATAATAAAATGGCGGAAAAACGGTACATGATTTGTTGGCAATTTCAGAGGTTGGGAACTGAATTCTGGGAAATCGAACACAATCTTTTCTTCAATAACAAGTTTTAGCCAGCAAGGTAACTACATTTTAAAGATAATTTTCTAGCTTCTCTGCTTGTACGTACGTACCTGCAAAATTTCCCAGTATGCTATGTCAGCTACTGTGGTTGTAGCGGGCAACCTAGTACCCAATTTCTAGTTGTCCAAGGGAGTTTTTAGTCGTCTCTGACGACCGGACGACTGTTAAATTTGAGCCCTGCTGTATTTGTACATGCTTACACAACACACACATGTATGTAACAGTATGTAATACCCCAAACCCACACAACAAACACACACACACACACACACACACGTAATACACACATACGTACACCTACCACCCCAAACACATACCTACTCCACACACACACACACAGAGGACACACCCCACACGGAGGACACCCCCTCCACGGAGGACACCCCCACACGGAGGACACACCCCGCACAGAGGACATACTTACACTGTTAAAGGGATTTTAGCAGAGTTCCCCTTCCAGTCCATAGCTTGGGTCCACAACAAGAGGACCAATGGAACCAGTTCTGCAAAGAGAAGGAAGGTGTTATAATCACATGACAGTCATGTGACATACATAAATGTATGCCATTCATGTATTAGTCATGTGACATAAATGACAATATTCATGTGTACGTAGTGTGTGATTTAATCATGTGACAGTCACGTGACAGTCATGTGGCATGAAAGTACACCAGTCGTGTGACCTGCAAACCCTCACCAGCTGATGTATACTTCCACAGGATCCTCATAGAACTGTAGACCTGATCTGAGAATATATCATCAAGTGCCTTCATCTTGATGGAGCTCATCACTCGTGCACACATCCTCATTAGCTCTCGGCTCAGCTGGATACTGGGGGAGGAGGGAGAGGGAGAAGAGGGAGGGGAGGAAGGGGGAGGGGAGAGGGAGGAAGGGAGGGGAGAGGGAGGGAGGGAGAAGAGGGATACATGTTGTTATGCTTTTGTCTTCAGTAACATAGAGAGGGAAATCCCACTCACTCTGTTGCCACAGCAACCTGATCTGGCATTTGGCTGATCAGGAAGCACACAATATTCCATCTTTCGTAGTTTGGGACACACTCTCCACAAGAAACTACAGTGGCAGGGATGAGTGGGTGGAGGGGTGAGGGAAGGAGGTGGAGGGTTGGGTGAGGGGAGCGCGTGGAGGATGAGGGGGTGGAGGGGGTGGGTGGAGTATGACGGGGTGGGTAGAGGGTGTTAGATATTAGATAGAGATCAGATGTGTGAGGATGATGGGAGATCAGATGTGTGAGGATGATGGGAGATCAGATGTGTGAGGATGATGGGAGATCAGATGTGTGAGGATGATGGGAGATCAGATGTGTGAGGATGATGGGAGATCAGATGTGTGAGGATGATGGGAGATCAGATGTGTAAGGATGATGGGAGATCAGATGTGTGAGGATGATGGGAGATCAGATGTGTGAGGATGATGGGAGATCAGATGTGTAAGGATGATGGGAGAAGGAAGGCTGGTGAGGCATGAGGTGAGGGCTAGGAGTGAGGGCTAGGGGTGAGGGCTAGGGGTGAGGAGTGAGGAGTGATGGATGTCAGTAAGAGGTGAGGGGTGAGGAGTGATGGATGTCAGTAAGAGGTGAGGGGTGAGGAGTGAGGAGTGATGGATGTCAGTAAGAGGTGAGGTTGAGAAGGGATACTCACTGATAACTTTCACTAGTTCATGCTGGAATTTCTCCAAAGTAGCTTTGTTCTATGATATCACAGGACAAATGTGTACGTATGTACATATACACAGTTTATACAAGCCCAACACACACACACACAAACATACACACACACACACACACACAAACATACACACACACACACACACACACACACACAAACATACACATGCGTACATATACGTACGTACACAGAGAGACACACAGACAGACCTCTGATGAGGAGTGGGCCTGGCTGATGTTGGTCTTGAGGTGACTGACTAGCTTTCGCAGGAAGTCCAGTAGATAAGGACCAGCCATACTCTCTGCTGCCATGGCAACCACCTTGTCCAGTACTTGCACAATGGCAGTTGATATGAGCACATTGGAAGCTTGTTTGCTGAGGTGGCCCAGCAGGGCTTCTACGATGGAGTGGGCCATTCGCGACTGGTGGAGAATATTACAACGCATGCATCACTCACAGCACACACACACAGAGTGGGAAACATACGTATACACACAAGCACAGGGTGCACACACATACACACACGCACGCACACACACACACACACACACACACACACACACACACACACACACACACACAGTGGACAGCCCCAGGGGATATCCCACACTGATTCAAATCGTCGGAGTGAGCAGTAAATACATACGTACGTACAGTACGTACCTCTGTTGCCTTGACAACAATCTCCATGATTGTTTGAACGAAGCTTGAGTCTGTAATCCATGAATCATTTCTGTCAAAATGTCTGAAGATTCAAGACAACAAATTGACACACCCAATACAATAGACACACTCTACAACACACACACACACACACACACACACACACACACACACACACGCATACGTACGTACATACACACGCGCACGGCACACACACACACACACACACACACACACACACAAACACACACACACACACACACACACACAAACACACACACACACACACACACACACAAACACACACACACAAACACACACACACACACACACACACACACAAACACACACACACACACACACACACACACACACACACACACACACACACACACACACACCACAGTGGTAGCTTACTCCACTCACTCAAACACAGAGCACATTAGTCTTGGAAAGTGCGTTATTTCAGCTGTGGCAACAAAAGAGCTCATAAGGTCCTCCGATGGTTCCTCCTTCATCCGCGACAGGTAGACTGGGACCAGCTTGTTTAGATGGACCTCCTCCCAAATCATGACCTGGTAGAATCGATCTCTTGACACTTTTGTCACTAAACCACTCAGACAGTCAATAGCCTTCAGACGCACACTATAACAGAGAAGATAGTAGCACATTGCTACACTACACTGTACAATATAGCATGTACACATACATACGTATGTACGTGCATACATACGTAGTAGAGTAGAGAGTACAGGTGTACAGAGAGTACAGGTGTACAGAGAGTACAGGTGTACAGAGGGTACAGGCGTACAGAGAGTACAGGCGTACAGAGAGTACAGGCGTACAGAGAGTACAGGCGTACAGAGAGTACAGGCGTACAGAGAGTACAGGCGTACAGAGAGTACAGGCGTACAGAGAGTACAGGCGTACAGAGAGTACAGGCGTACAGAGAGTACAGGTGTACAGAGGGTACAGGTGTACAGAGAGTACAGGTGTACAGAGAGTACAGGTGTACACTCCACATACTGTATGCTCAAACATACGAACATACACGTACGTATAGGAACCCCCACTCAAGTAACAAGTAGGGGAATCCCCACTCAAATAACAAGTAGGGAAATTCCTCCCCCAAAGTAGAAACATACTCTGTAGAGACATTGGTTGGCAGGGCAAGTGACGTGAGTCGTTCGATGATGAAGTCGTACTCTTGTTGGTAGACAGGAGTTTCCTCTGGCTGGTCCTTGAACTTCAGTAGCTAAAGAAAGTACAAAACCATTTGAAATGGTGAAGGATGTAGGATTGACACAGGTCAGTGCAAAGGCTTCATCAAAAAAAGTATACTCCAAAAACACTTAAAACATGGATAAGTTGTAAAATAAGCACAGGGCTAGGTGGGCACAGGGCTAGGTGGGTACAGGGCTAGGTGGGTACAGGGCTAGGTGGGCACAGGGCTAGGTGGGCACAGGGCTAGATGGGTACAGGGCTAGGAGGGCACAGGGCTAGATGGGTACAGGGCTAGGTGGGTACAGGGCTAGGTGGGCACAGGGCTAGGTGGGCACAGGGCTAGGTGGGTACAGGGCTAGGTGGGCACAGGGCTAGGTGGGCACAGGGCTAGATGGGTACAGGGCTAGGAGGGCACAGGGCTAGATGGGGACAGGGCTAGGTGGGGACAGGGCTAGGTGGGCACAGGGCTAGGTGGGCACAGGGCTAGGTGGGTACAGGGCTAGGTGGGTACAGGGCTAGGTGGGCACAGGGCTAGGTGGGCACAGGGCTAGGTGGGCGGTACAACCTTTTTTCCCTTTTATCTGTCATCAATTTGTGCATGAATTGATTGAAAGGGTGGCACATTGATTTGGATAATCTGCCAAACTCAATAATCTGCCCAAATGTTTCAAAATAAATTACGTATGTCAAAGTAATGAGAGTTCATCGCACATACACCAGGCCAGACGGGTATAGGGTTAGACAGAGTCCAGTTGGACTGAGTACACTGTGCAATTCCTCCATCCCTACATCAAAGACTGAACGCAATATATCAATATGTACGTACGTATGTGCGGGGTGTGGGACTTGCACAATGCCACCAAAAGCTGCTTATGAAAGCTATTGGCTCTCTCCTCCATTAGTTTTTGGGTGAAAAGAACTTGCACTGATGTGTGACAACCTGCTTTGTGTCAATCCCACACATGGAGTGCTACTGTACTCCATAATTAATGACACACACACACACACACACACACACACACACACACACACACACACACACACACACACACACACTAACAGTGTCCATGGCCATAATCTGCAACTCGTGGTTGGAAGTCTCCAGTAGTGTTACCAGCATTGGTAGTAAGTTCTTCACAACCAAGCTGATGGTCCTGTTGGAGGACTGCTCCATCAAGGACTCCACTATCGTCAGACATTGATGGCACTGGCTACATGGAATGGAAGGAGGGAATCATTGAACAAGCGACCATGGAGGGGCACCACCTGAGGTAAGTGGCCCTACTACTGAGGTGGTCATTTTACTGATGTGGTCCTATTACCGAGGTGGTTTTTATTACTGAGGTGGTCGTCCTATTACAGAGGTGGTCATTTTACTGACATGGTCCTATTACCGAGGTGGTCCTATTATCGAGGTGGTCCTATTATCGAGGTCAACCTATTACTGAGGTATTCCTATTACCGAGGTGGTCCTGTTACCGAGGTGGTCCTATAATCGAGGTATTCCTATTACCGAGGTGGTCCTGTTACCGAGGTGGTCCTATTACCAAGGTGGTCCTATTACCGAGGTGGTCCTGTTACCGAGGTGGTCCTGTTACCGAGGTGGTCCTATTACCGAGGTGGTCCTATTACCGAGGTGGTCCTGTTACCGAGGTGGTCCTGTTACCGAGGTGGTCTTGTTACTGAAGTGGTCCTATAATCGAGGTGGTCCTGTTACCGAGTGGTTCTGTTACCGAGGTGGTCCTATTACCAAGGTGGTCCTATTACCGAGGTGGTCTTGTTACTGAAGTGGTCCTATAATCGATGTGGTCCTGTTACCGAGGTGGTCCTGTTATCGAGATGGCCCTATCACCGAGGTGGTCTTGTTACGGAGGTGGTCCTATTACCGAGGTGGTCCTATTATCGAGGTGGTCCTGTTACCGAGGTAGTCCTGTTACCAAGGTGGTCCTATTATCGAGGTGGTCCTGTTACCGAGGTGGTCCTGTTACCAAGGTGGTTCTGTTATTGAGGTGGTCCTATTCCATCCATCCCAACCCATCCCTCCCTTCCAACTATGGGATGGGATGTGGTGTGATGGGATGGGATGGGGAATCCTCATTCCACCTGGGTAGATCACTATTCAAAAGGGCTACTACTGAGGTTCCCAGCAAGGTATCTTAAGTATGAAGGAGTACAGGCTGATTTCTGAGTCAAATTTTAGAAATAAGACCACCTCACAACCAAACCCCTAAATGCTACGTACATGAGGTGCGAGGTTCACGACGTTACTACAAATATTGCAGAAGACGTCGTGTATACGTAACTTGAACCATAGATCAAGCGCGTGCTGTTCAGTACTCACTGTAGCTTGTTGCTTCTTACAAACTTCCTTAGTTTTGAGTGCAGGTACTTGCCAATATCATCCAACTTGTCAGGGGAGGACTTGGCGAGGTACAGCAGTTGCTGAAGGTTACCCTGGTTCAACTGCCCTTCTGCGTCGTGAGAGAAGATACCGTCAATAAGCCTCTGGTATCGGGGGCGACGGCAGCAGCCACAACTCATCTTTAACGATTAGGAAATGTAAAACATAATACGATTCAGATGACCTCAATGGGGAGATTCCGAGCGGCCATTTTTTCTTGGCGTGTACCGTAAGTTCCTGATTTACGGTTGGGACTTAGGGCGTGGAAGATGGCGGATAAGGGGGCAAACAAGGCACTTCATGACAAGCATCAGAGGATATTGGCGGACCTGCTGAGAGAAGAAGAAAACAAACTGTGTGCCGATTGTGGAGGAAGAGGTTTGTTTATTCAATATGTTAATCTAACGTTTTTCTCTATCTTTCGTAGGGCTATTGTAGGTCACGCTTCCCTCAGGTTTTGTTTACTGGCGTATATACGATACTATCTCTCTTTGTAGATGTAGATATTGTATCTTACATGTTTAGAGTTCCCTCAAAAGCATATTCTCTTCATTTCGTCGTTTGACGCTATACAACCCTACAACCTATCCGGTGTCTTAGCCAGGAAGCTCAAACATGTGTGGTCTACTTGGTAAGGAGGTGTAGATGTGGCGCGTACAGCTACAAAAGTACGCACTCGCGTTTGTGGAGAGGTTTAGTCGAAGTTTCTTGACGTTGTTTTTTGGATGTGTCCGCGGATGTTGCGGTCGACAAGGCGACATACTTCTAAATGACTTCCTTTTACGGTTCAAATGAGTCGTTTCGGAGGGGTGCAGCGCTGTCTTGATTCACTTAACAATTCCCTTATCTCGCCGATAATGATTTGTGTTTATTGTCTTTGTTTCTTGTCGAGTTACGTAGTAATGGGTCCCCCATTGATACCAGCTTTGCTGAAGGGGTTACCCTTAATAATACTACTGGTTTGATGTGGTTGGTCTGTACGTGTATGTGTGTTTGGGGGTGGTGTGTGTGTGTGTGTGTGTGTCTGGATTGGGTGTTTGGGTGTGTGGGTGTACTCACATTTAATGCACATTTTTCATGTACACCCTGACACCCCACACACCCTCTACGACAACCCTACCCATCCCACACACCCTCTACAACCCTACCCATCCCACACACCCTCTACGATCCTACCCACCCCACACACCTTCTACAACCCTACCCATCCCACACACCCTCTACAACCCTACCCACCCCACACACCCTCTACGATCCTACCCACCCCACATACCCTCTAGAACAACCCTGCCCATCCCACACCCTCCACCAACCCTGTACAACCTTGTCCTTCATACACACCCCCACAAACTTCATACGTACAACCTCACCTGTGTACAAGGTCTTGTGTTCCTACCACCGCACCTGTGTACAAGGTCTTGTGTTCCTACCACCGCACCTGGGTACAAGATCTTGTGTTGTTCTGTCACAGGGCCTCGCTGGGCATCGTGGAACCTTGGAGTGTTCCTCTGCATCAGATGTGCTGGTATCCATAGAAACCTGGGTGTCCATGTCTCCCGTGTGAAGAGTGTGAATCTAGACTCCTGGACTCCGGACCAGATCAGTGTACGTTCCCCTCATCAGTCACACTGGGGGTTGACGACCCTTGTCACCCTCACCACTTGCACTACGTCACCCTCACCACTCACACTACATCATCCTCACCACTCACTACATCACCCTCACCACTCGCACCACATCACCCTCAACACTCACACCACATCACCCTCAACACTCACACTACATCACCCTCACCACTCACACTACATCACCCTCATTCTTGAAGTGCTCCCCTAACCCCACCTCCTCACCTACCCACCACTCCTCCCTCCCCTATGCCTCACCTCCTCACCTACCCACCACCCCTCCCTTCCCCTAACCTCGCATCTCACTGCCACTCCTCCCTCCCCGTCACCCCACCTCCTCACCTACCCACCACCCTTCCCTTCCCCTAACCTCACCTCCTCATCTCACTGCCACGCCTCCTTCCCCTATGCCTCACCTCCTCCCTCCCCTTAACCCCACCTCCTCACCTACCCACCACCCCTCCCTCCCCTTAACCCCACCTCCTCACCTACCCACCACCCCTCCCCTCCTCTAACCCCACCTCCTCACCTACCCACCACCCCTCCCTTCCCCTAACCTCACCTCCTCATCTCACTGCCACTCCTCCCTTCCCTTCACCCCACCTCCTCACCTACCCACCACCCTATCCTTCCCCTAACCTCACCTCCTCACCCACCCACCACCCCTCTCTCCCCTAACCTTACCTCCTCATCTCACTGCCACTCCTCCCTCACCTATCCGCCACCCCTCCCTCCCCTTCACCTCACCTCCTTACCGACCCACCACCCCTCCCTTCCCCTGACCTCACCTCCTCATCTCACTGCCACTCTTCCCTCCCCTCTCCTTCAGTGTATCCAACAAGGAGGGAATGGAAAGGCTCAAATCACATACGAAGCAACCCTGCCTGCAGACTACAGGAGACCAGTTGATGATTAGTATGTCATGTGCTTATCATGTGATCATTGTCATGGTACTGTTGTTCATTTATCTTGTACCTCAGTGCTGTAGAGCAGTTCATAAGAAGCAAGTACATAAGAAAGACATGGGCAAAGAAGGAGGGGGTCAATGGAGTGGTGGCAAAGAAGACAGTTAGTAAACCGACTACAAGTGCTAAGGTGTGTTGTGTACATCTCTACATATTGGTGTGTGTGTGTGTGTGTGTGTGTGTGTGTGTGTGTGTGTGTGTGTGTGTGTGTGTGTGTGTGTGCAATTGCCCCCTCGTGTCCATTCCTAGCTAGTTTCATCCTGTTACTGTTTGTCACAACACACAGGCTGAAGCAAAGAGCAAAGAATCCACTCCAGAAGTCGTGAAGAAGTCAACAGAGGTACGTATGTACGTATTTATGGTGACGTGTGGATGTTGGTGCTGGCTTGTCACACACACACACACACCCGTACACACACCTCTACACACCTCTGCCCACCTTTATACACACCCCTGTACACACCTCTGCCTACCTTTATACTAGCCCTGGACAATATTTCAATATTAGTAGTCAATATCAATATCAATTCATAACCGACTATACAATAATTACAATTTTGAATAGTCAATATATCGAATACTCAATATATCAACTATCAGCATTTTTCTAGAGTAAGTGTAGTTACCTCCATTTGCAGTACAACAATGGTTGGGTTGAAACAGGGAAGACTAACAGCAGAAATCACATACCGATATATGGCTAAGGTTTCCAATTGGCCTGGGTACACAGTGCTAAAATATTTTTAATCAATCCCAATCCCAATCCCAATTGATATCCCTATTTTTGAATCAAATTTGGGGTATCAAAATTGGAGGATAATATTGAGATATACCAACTAATACCGACTATCTGATAATTAGTTAGTAACTAGTTATACGTAATTGTCAATACCGTCCAGGGCTACTTTATACACACCCCTATACACACCTCTACCCACCTTTATACACAGCCCTATACACACCCCAATATACCCGTCCCCTGTACACACCCCTCTTCACCCACACTGTACCCACCCTTCTACACACCCATGCACCCACCCTTCACCACACCCCTGTACCCACCCCCTGTACACACCCTTTTACCCCTCTTTTACTGGTGTTGCCTGCAGACAAAGACCTCCCTCTCCAAGCCTCCCAACCCTCACATTGGACGAAGTACAAGTGCTCCTCTCAAACCAGTCCAGCCCACTCCACTCATTGACCTCTTAACTGGCGATGAATCCCTACCAGACAGCACACAGCCTCCTAGCAGGGCTAGGACATCTCTTGCTGAGCAGAAATCATCGCACTCTACTGGTCACCTCAACCACCAACAACCCAACGAGGTGTGTACATACGTATGTACATACGTATGTTGAGTGTGGGATTTGGTCTATGGACACTGGTACATGTGTGTGTGTGTGTGTGTGTGTGTGTGTGTGTGTGTGTGTGTGTAAGGCATAAAAGAGGCCTTTGTCTTTGTGATGTTATTTGAGTAAAGAAGTACAATTTTTGCAATATTGTCCGGCCCTGGTCTGTTCCACGTGTGTCTGTGTGGTGGATTATTTGGTGTACCAAACTCCTTCTGTTAGGAAAACTATTCCTTCTTTGATGGTCCCAAACCAAGCCAGCCTCATCCCCGGGGTCAGCCACAGTCGATGGGTAAAGATGCCATCATGTCTTTGTACAGCACTGGTCAGCACCACCAGCAGCAGCAGCAGCAACAGCAGCAGCAGCAGCAGCAGCCAGTCTACAACGGGATGGGTTATCACCCAATGTACGCCTACCACCAGCAGCAGATGGCATTGGCACATGCCCAACAGCAAATGTACTACAATCAACAACAGTCACAGGTGATGTGTGTGGGGGTGTAGGTGATATGTACGGTATGTGTGGGGGTGTAGGTGATATGTACGGTATGTGTGGGGGTGTAGGTGATATGTATGATGTGTGTGGGGGTGTAGGTGATATGTATGATGTGTGTGGGGGTGTAGGTGATATGTACAGTGTGTGTGGGGGTGTAGGTGACATGTACGGGGGGTGTGGGGGGTGTAGGTGATATGTACAGTGTGTGTGGGGTGTAGGTGATATGTACGGGGGGTGTGGGGTGTAGGTGCTATGTACGGTGTGTGGGGGGGTGTAGGTGATATGTATGGTGTGTGGGGGGGTGTAGGTGATATGTATGGTGTATGTGTGTGGTGTGTGTGTGTGTGTATGTGTGTGTGTGTGTGTGTGTGTGTGTGGGTGGGTGGGTGATGTGCGCAGGGGGTGTAGGTCAGTGGTAGAAATAGCATTTGACCTTTGCTAGGACAAATGGCTGACTAGGCATGAGCCAATTATTCACCAAATACCACCTATTATTTTGTTCAGTTAATCATCCAACTCCACCTATTGTTCTCAAATGCACACCCTCTTATTCAGCTGCAATGCCTTCCTTAGATGATGGTTCCTGCACTGTAACTTTGTTGCTAAAGTTTCCCACTTGTAAAGAGTCATATTCATGACAACTTAGAAGACTCCACATTATTTATACTCCCTGCAGCATGAATTATGTGGTCTTATATGTATACATATTCTAAAGGGAATACTTACTTCCTACTGTGAAATCAAAGAGCCATTTAGAGGGAAAGAAAACATTCTGTGTTGAGCTGATCGGCCATTTTGTGCTACAATTTTTAGAATGTTCCCTATTATTAGCAAATTATTCCTGATTCACAGAGGTACCTATTATTCATGAAATTATGTGCACATAATTGGCTCATGCCTATGGCTGACCCAGTATTATATTGATAGGACGTTTTGAAAATTGGTCAGCCGTTTGTGCTCATCACATGGTTCGGTGTTAGAGATTCCATTGTGCACATTGCAAAATCAAACACCGAACCATGTGGGATTGACACAAGGATTTATCGCTTGACTGTAATAGCCCAGTATTGGAGGCTCGGGTCTCAGTTTCAATAGTTATGAGGATTATACAGAGAAGTGCTGGTCAGCCAAATGGCTGACCCAACTCAATTTTTGTCAGCCATATTCATGTTTTGCTCGGAAAATGGCAGATGGCAGGTAGCTATTTCTAGCTCTGTATGTGTGTTTGTGTGTGTGTGTGTGTGTGTGTCTGTGTGTGTGTGTGTGTGTGTGTGTGTGTGTGTGTGTGTGTGTGTGTGTGTGTGTGTGTGTAGGTGATGTGTGCAGGGTGTGTAGGTGATGTGTACAGGGTGTGTAGGTGATGTGTACAGGGTGTGTAGGTGATGTGTGTGCAGTGTGTGCTGACGGTGTGTGTAGTGTGTGCAGTGTACAGGTGATGTGTGCAGTGTGCTGGTGATGTGTTCAGTGTGCTGGTGATGTGTGCAGTGTGCTGGTGATGTGTGCAGTGTTCTGGTGGTGTGTGCAGTGTGCTGGTGATGTGTGCAGTGTGCTGGTGATGTGTGCAGTGTGCTGGTGATGTGTGTGCAGTGTGCTGGTGGTGTGTGGGCAGGTGAATGGGACAGGCAATGAATCAGTATTTAAGATAGTTATCCCGCTGTACAGATCTCTGAGGTTCAGGAGAAGATGGCAAGGATGAAGATGAGGCAACAGCAGTCGTCCACTGCCTCCTCGGGAGGCACCCTCAACCCTCATCTCTGGTAGGGACGGAGGAGGGACTGACACACCACACCGATGTTGTGCACACCTGTTGTCATAGCAACTGATGCTTTGTTAAGTGATATTTACTTATAATTTATTGCGCATGTCATATTGTGTTATGTATAGAATTGTATTTATGATATTGTCATTAATTCTTTACCCACTTACTTTATATTACTATTATTATTATTTTAAATCATTGACGAATAATTTATTTGCCTGTCACAGTCTGATCATGAGACTACGGACATTCACGGAGATAGAATACGGAAATACTTGGCGGGTCTTTTGATGGAGTTGGAAAGCGACGTCTTCGACTTTCCTGGAACGCAGCCTATTCCGAGGCCTTTGGCTGGTGAGCTTGCTTATTGGAGTAGTTCAAACTGTTAAATAATAATAGCTTCGACTTCACAGATAGTCTGTATGTTCACAGAGACTACGTCGATTCGAGTCCAGACTCCAAAAGACATCCTGTCTGAGAGTCCGAGCAAAGGTTTTCAGCGGTACAGAAACTTTGTCCCGTGGGCATTAATAGGAAGTGGTCTGTGATATTTTATCCGTAGTAGATTAGCTTATCGTGTGTGCGGACAGTTTACACTGTTTCTAAACTGCTGCCTTTGAGCATAGACCCTCAATTCCAGACTAGTCATTGACCGACGGGGCTTTTCATGTTAGATCCTCTACGTACGTATCTACCCCTCTCTCTCTATCGTGTTCCAATAGGTGTCATTGCCTTCATTGATGTTCGATCGAGCGATGGTGGTGCTGAGAACAGAGGAGAGGCCATTTCCCTCCAGTTGGATAGTCTTGGAGCAACAGTGAGTCTTGCACTCTGCACAATTATGATGTGGTCCTGCACCCTTCGGATATCATTCATTAGACCATTGACCTCTAGGACCTGTGATTGACCCCCCCCACAGATGCAGGTTCACAAGATCTTAACTGTTCATGTACAATGTTTCCCTCACACTATCGCGGACAGTTGCATGCGATTTGTAGGAAGTTGGCAATCTGCATGTGATTCAGTCTTTTCAGAGTGTTCAGTTTATCACATGACCTGCATATGACCTGCATGTGATTCAGTCTTTCTATAACACCCCAGCTACATTGCATACATACTTGCATGTTACCTATGTGAGCATCCATCTGTATAAGTGAATCTCATGGCCTGCACATGACATGCACATGACCTGCAAATGATCAATTATTCTTGGTGTTTTTCTTCTGGTAAAGGTTGCAAAGAAGTTCACCAAGGATGTGACTCATCTGGTAAGTCACTGCAGCCTCTTTTAATGCAGAGGAGTTATCATGCAATGTTAGAAAGAATAGTCAGCATTCAGACATTGTTTCACCAGTTTGGCATTTTGTCTGATCCACCCCCAAAAAATGGGTCAGACATTTGGTTAAGCACTACCTAAATGCTCATTTCATGCACGCACACACACGCACACACACACACACACACACACACACACACACACACACACACACACACACACACACACACACACACACAAACACACACAGTGATTTTACCAAGTCATTTGTACCGAGAATGTCTACTTTTGCTTTCATTATTTGTTGATGCACATCTGCTATGGCACATCTACTGTGGCACATCTACTGTGACACATCTACTGTGGCACAT
>CAUJGJ010000145.1:32200-42200 GCA_963170055.1 Halisarca cf. caerulea
CTACTGTGGCACATCTGCTGTGGCACATCTACTGTGGTACATCTACTGTGGCACATCTACTGTGGCACATCTACTGTGGCACATCTGCTGTGGCACATCTACTGTGGCACATCTACTGTGGCACATCTACTGTGGCACATCTATTGTGGCACATCTACTGTGGCACATCTGCTGTGGCACATCTGCTGTGGCACATCTGCTGTGGCACATCTACTGTGGCACATCTGCTGTGGCACATCTGCTGTGGCACATCTGCTGTGGTACATCTGCTGTGGTACATCTGCTGTGGTACATCTACTGTGGCACATCTGCTGTGGCACATCTGCTGTGGCACATCTGCTGTGGCACATCTGCTGTGGCACATCTATTGTGGCACATCTGCTGTGGCACATCTGCTGTGGCACATCTGCTGTGGCACATCTGCTGTGGCACATCTGCTGTGGCACATCTGCTGTGGCACATCTGCTGTGGCTCATCTGCTGTGGCACATCTGCTGTGGCACATCTGCTGTGGCACATCTGCTGTGGCACATCTGCTGTGGCACATCTGCTGTGGCACATCTGCTGTGGCACATCTGCTGTGGCACATCTGCTGTGGCACATCTACTGTGGCACATCTGCTGTGGCACATCTGCTGTGGCACATCTGCTGTGGCACATCTGCTGTGGCACATCTACTGTGGCACATCTGCTGTGGCACATCTGCTGTGGCACATCTGCTGTGGTACATCTGCTGTGGTACATCTGCTGTGGTACATCTGCTGTGGTACATCTACTGTGGCACATCTGCTGTGGCACATCTGCTGTGGCACATCTGCTGTGGCACATCTATTGTGGCACATCTACTGTGGCACATCTGCTGTGGCACATCTGCTGTGGCACATCTGCTGTGGCACATCTGCTGTGGCACATCTGCTGTGGCACATCTGCTGTGGCACATCTGCTGTGGCACATCTGCTGTGGCACATCTGCTGTGGCACATCTGCTGTGGCACATCTGCTGTGGCACATCTGCTGTGGCACATCTGCTGTGGCACATCTGCTGTGGTACATCTACTGTGGCACATCTGCTGTGGCACATCTGCTGTGGCACATCTGCTGTGGCACATCTATTGTGGCACATCTACTGTGGCACATCTGCTGTGGCACATCTGCTGTGGCACATCTGCTGTGGCACATCTGCTGTGGCACATCTGCTGTGGCACATCTGCTGTGGCACATCTGCTGTGGCACATCTGCTGTGGCACATCTGCTGTGGCACATCTGCTGTGGCACATCTGCTGTGGCACATCTACTGTGGCACATCTGCTGTGGCACATCTGCTGTGGCACATCTGCTGTGGCACATCTGCTGTGGCACATCTGCTGTGGCTCATCTGCTGTGGCACATCTGCTGTGGCACATCTGCTGTGGCTCATCTGCTGTGGCACATCTGCTGTGGCACATCTACTGTGGCACATCTACTGTGGCACATCTGCTGTGGCACATCTGCTGTGGCACATCTGCTGTGGCACATCTGCTGTGGCACATCTGCTGTGGCACATCTGCTGTGGCACATCTACTGTGGCACATCTGCTGTGGCTCATCTGCTGTGGCACATCTACTGTGGCACATCTATTGTGGTACATCTGCTGTGGCACATCTGCTGTGGTACATCTGCTGTGGTACATATATTGTGGTACATGTGTATTTCTCTAAAATAGTCCAAGCAAATCTGAAATTGACCCAAAATGATAGCGCTAGGGCATTTTTTGTTCGACCACCATTTGATTACGATACAGTGCTGTAGTATGTATCCACAATCTGTGTTTACTGTCTGCATGTGCAGTCTGTGTTTACTGTCTGCATGTGCAGTCTGTGTTCACTGTCTGCATGTGCAGTCTGTATTCACTGTCTGCATGTGCAGTCTGTGTTCACTGTCTGCATGTGCAGTCTGTGTTCACTGTCTGCATGTGCAGTCTGTGTTCACTGTCTACATGTGCAGTCTGTGTTCACTGTCTGCATGTGCAGTCTGTGTTCACTGTCCAGGGGTGGATCTGGGGCGAGGGAGGTACAGACCCCCCCTTTTGCCAGTTCACTTGGTTAATTCTACTAATAGTATGTGAGATTACTGACAGGCTGTGGACAGTGCGACTGGCTCAATACATGTACAGCAGCACACACAACTCACATGTACGTACAGCAGCACACACAACTCACATGTACAGCAGCACACACAACTCACATGTACAGCAGCACACACAACTCACATGTACAGCAGCACACACAACTCACATGTACAGCAGCACACACAACTCACATGTACAGCAGCACACACAACTCACATGTACAGCAGCACACACAACTCACATGTACAGCAGCACACACAACTCACATGTACAGCAGCACACACAACTCACATGTCCAGCAGCACACACAACTCACATGTACAGCAGCACACACAACTCACATGTACAGCAGCACACATAACTTACCCGTACATGTAACAATATGACCACCACCAAGTTTTGAGCTGTATATGTCGTGAAACGATCCACCAAATACGTAGATGGTGCCAACCCCCCAATTTTATTCTGCATTCATCCCTGCTGTCTATACCTGTGATCTGTATGTACTGTCTGTGTTTGCTGCCTAGGTATTCAAAGATGGCTACCAGAGTAACTTGAATAGAGCTGAGAGTCGCAAGTTGTACATTGTCTCTCCACTGTGGATTGATGGGTAAGAGGGTTGAGTGTCCATCACAGTGTACAGTGTATGTCCGTACATGTGTAAGTACAGTGCTACCTCAGTGTATGTCCATGCATCTGTAAGTACAGTGCTACCTCAGTGTACGTATGTCCGTACATGTGCAAGTACAGTGCTACCTCAGTGTACGTATGTCCGTACATGTGTAAGTACAGTGCTACCTCAGTGTATGTCCATACATGTGTAAGTACAGTGCTACCTCAGTGTACGTATGTCCATACATGTGTAAGTACAGTTGAACCTCTGTAATCCAACACCTCAATAGTCTAACATCTCTCTAATGTGACCGTCTTCTTGTGCACAGTCACCATAGTACACCACACTAAAAACTACTTGGTAATCCCACAATCTCTGTAATCTGACACACTGTTGCCCATGGAGTGTCGGATAAGGAGATTCTACTGTGCTAGTTACCACACGGCTCCCTAATTGTGGAGTAGCATGTTTAATGATGTCATCGGGAGATACGTAAGTAGTGTTCTCCCAGAAGCATGTGTGCTCGTGTGTTCACAGCCTTCCATGTATGTACGTACATGGATGTGTGCACAGTCTAACATGTACATGGATGTGTGCACAGTCTCACATGTACATGGATGTGTGCACAGTCTCACATGTACATGGATGTGTGCACAGTCTAACATGTACATGGATGTGTGCACAGTCTAACATGTACATGGATGTGTGCACAGTCTAACATGTACATGGATGTGTGCACAGTCTCACATGTACATGGATGTGTGCACAGTCTCACATGTACATGGATGTGTGCACAGTCTCACATGTACATGGATAAACATGCGAATGTTGTTAGATATGTTGATTGTATACTTTTCCAGTTGTAGGACTATTATAACACGTCTATAACGATACTCATTGAGTCAACAATTCTTTCCTCGATAATAATCAATGGTTAGTACAATTGTAATCAAACTGATGGTTAAGTGCAAAATAGTAGGAACATAAAACGTATGCTGTGGATCATTGGATAAATACAGCAAATCAAGAGTGAGTAACTACAACTAACGATATCACACAGGCTTAAATGAAATTACATGCATAGTGCAATGTTTCACCTGGCACGGGCTTCTTCAGATACATGCAATATAAATATCAAACATCATTGATTTTGACATAGAGTATGATGGTTGATTTTGACATAGAGTATGATGGTTGATTTTGACATAGAGTATGATGGTTGATTTTAACATAGAGTATGATGGTTGATTTTGTATTGCATGAGCCTGAAGAAGTCTGTGATGGGTGTAATGTTGTTCAGATGAGTTATCTGTTGCTATGGTAACATTGAACGCTGTGCTTTAATTTTTGTGCGGCTTTATTTGGTGGATTAGAAGTCATCAATGCAAGTTTACACTTGTGAGAGTTGAGATTGGGCTCTTGTGCTATGGCAGAACATGGCCATCCATGAATCTAGAACAGTAAAATTGCTGAAATCTGAGATCCTGCAAAAGGTTCACAACACAAATCTATAGAGTGTCATGTGTACCTCGGTCTGCAATAATTGTAATTACCTTCTGCATAGCAGGGAATTTTCCATGTGTGTAAAGTATATTTACATTTCCACGGTTTGTTTCATCAATGAAAAAATATTTCGATAACAAAAATTTATACTCAATGGAATGTGAATCCCAAGAATTTAGACACTTTAAGTCACTGTTAAACTTGCATTTTTGCTGTTGCTAGATTTCCGCTGTAAAATTTTGTGGCAACCCTTGATAATCAGGATACCCCTGTATCCAGGACACTTGTGCAGCCATCAAGGTGTCAGCATTGCGCAGATTGCACCGTGCATCACTGTGGTATGTGCTCATCACCCCACACATGCTAGGTATGTGTGTGATGTGCTCATACGTACGTATGTACCCACATTGTTGTAATTCGTTATATTATTTGTGTGAGGTGTACATAGTTGTTTGATACGTATATCATGTGTTAAATCTTTGTCTGTCTGTGTGTGTGTGTGTGTGTGTGTGTGTGTGTGTGTGTGTGTGTGTGTGTGTGTGTGTGTGTGTGTGTGTGTACGTGTGTATGCGTGTGTATATGCATGCATGCATGCATACACACACACACACATCTAGATCTAGTTTTGCTATATGTCGCCTTTTCTTAAAATGAGATGATCAGGTGGAGTGTGCACTCCCGAAGCTTGACGGCCCATTAGCAAGCAAAGTAACCTTGGATCTTTGACTCACTATAACTTGCATGTGGCTACTTCATATGTACTTATGAGATGTACACTTTGTAGCTGTTAGTGTGTGTTGTGTACTGTACTGTCCTTGCGCTGCCAGTGGATTTCCCCTCTTTCCTTTTATTCAGTGGGTTTGTTAATTCGACCTTTCTTAAACGAATTTATTGCTGTGTGATTGTGTCATTAGATGTCTTCGTGTGGACGACCGCATCTCTGAGGCCAAGTATCCTGTTGTCTCAGGAGAGAAGAAGGAGTGTGCTCTTGTTCTGGGCAAACTCAAGCGTCTTAAGTCAATGCAGCCTAAGCCAATCGATGAGGAGCAGATAACCAAAAGTGTTGGTCAGTTCATCAGCAACAGAGACTGGTAGAGGAGGCTGCGTTTCCTGTACTGTACATGTGTCTGTCTACAGCCTTGTTGCAGTTTTAATACAGCCTTGTTACAGTCCTACTACAGCCTTGTTGCAGTCCTACTGCAGCCTTGTTGCAGTCTTACTACAGCCTTGTTACAGTCCTACTACAGCCTTGTTGCAGTCCTACTACAGCCTTGTTGCAGTCTTACTACAGCCTTGTTACAGTCTTACTACAGCCTTATTACAGTCTTACTACAGCCTTGTTACAAATAACCATTGTTACACCCTTTTACAGAGAGAAAGAGAAAAAAGATAGGCAAATCCTCTCTGAAAGGTGTTGTTGCTGGCATGTCAAACCTTGAGGCAGTGGATGATCAGGTCTTGTGTCCAGATTCAGACACAGATGAAGACAATGGTTGCTATAGTAACAGTGATGACTGCCTTGTGATGGAAAAGGTGTGTTGGAATTTGACTAACACACATGGGTATACCACACACACCCACACACGTACACGCAAACACGCACACACACGTACACACACACACACACACACACACACACACACACACACACACACACACATACACACGTACACACGTACACACAAACACACACACACACACACACACACACACATACACACACACACACACACACACACACACACACACACACACACACACACACACACAAACACATGTACACACACACACACATACGTATATGCATGCCATAATCAATCACTAAAACCCTCCAATCTCCATCAATAACTCTACCCACACACTCTCTATCACTGTTTGTACATATCCTGGTGCATGGGCAAATTATGAGTGGATCATAGGAATAAGTGTTCTGACATTTGCCGTGTACCGACTCGTGTCTGTCTATTCAGGATGTACGTACGTACATACCTAACACCTGCTTGCTGATCGATGCTTGTGTACGTAGGTTGTCAGCACTGGTGAATCCAAGATGAATGACAGCTGTATTCCATCATCACCTGAGGACATGTTTGAAGGTGTGTGTGTGTGTGTGTGTGTGTGTGTGTGTGTGCGTGCGTGCGTGCGTGCGTGTGTGTGTGGATGAGTGCATGCTTGTGTGCGTGTTTGTGTACATACGTATGCAGGGTTTCATTTAGAAAAATGGGCAAGGGGGGGGCAAAACAATACTTACAAAATAAATGGGGGGGGGGGGGGGGCAAAGGGAGTGCATGCGATAGTGCGCCTTCTAGGGGGTCTGGGGACATGACCAGATTTCTGCTGCTCATCTCCAGGATTACCTTTTTTGGGGGGGAAAGCATTTGTATCACAGTATCTATCTGCAATGTACAGTTGTAAGGGTACTTATATACACAGTATGCTCCAGGTAAAAAAAAAATTGACTTTTTACACCATTCAAGGTTGATTGTGGCACAGAATTACTCTTTGACCTTGAAGAGATTGAGTTCAGTTCTTTATTCAAATTTACCTCTTCAACAAAAATAAGGCTAACCTAATTTCCAAGGGGGGGGCGAATGCCCCCCCGCGCCCCCCCCCCTAAATGAAACCCTGCGTATGTGTTGTCTGTTTATGTTGTACACTGTGTGTTCATGTGTGTGTTTGTAGTGCTATGTATGTGCATTGTCTCCTGTTTGCTTGCTGTACTGTAGGTGGTGAAACCTCTGATGCTGACATCAATGAACTGTTTGATGCTCCAGTGGTCCAAGATGCCTCCATCCACACCACACAGCCTTCAGTGATGAACAGAACTAAAACTGACAAGAAACCAAACCAACCATCCAAGAAAAAGATTTCATCCAAACAGAAACCTCGTTCTCAGAAAACTGGTAGAGTTTTCCACAAAGTCAGCACATATTTACCTGAGCACTCCTCGGGAGGAAGGTCCTTGGATGATCCATCACATTCCAGGGATCGTGATAAGGAGAATTGTCCTACAACTGACACTAGTGTAAGTGTGGACTACTGCAACTCTCTCCCTTCCTTTCCTGTGTGTGTGTGTGTGTGTGTGTGTGTGTGTGTGTGTGTGTGTGTGTGTGTGTGTGTGTGTGTGTGTGTGTGTATGTATGTGTGTGTGTGTGTGTGTGTGTGTATGTGTGTGTATGTGTGTGTGTTGTGTTTGCTGCATGTGTTCTTACATACCTCTTCCTTATTATATAAGCGTTAATTATTCAGACCAAATTATAACGGTTGGCCATTGACCAAATGTCGTGCTTAGTCTTAAGATGGCCGCACAATGAGTTCTGTAGTCTGACGTTTTTGGCTGGTCAAATTTTGGCCTGTGATTAAAAATTACAATATGCGCTAATTTTAATTTTTACACAAGCATTTGGGAATGCAAGTTAGCCTACTGATTTTTTAAATATTACCCTTGAGTTCTTCAGTTCAGGTTCTTAAAGCAGGGCTGATAGCAACTATGACGAATGCGGCCATTTTGTTACCATAAATAGTAACACCTTTTTTCACTTTGGAAAACGAGGCAAGGTATATACACAAGGTGTGTACCACAATAATCAAGCCAATAGTGACTATTTATCACCAATAAGTGGTTTGATGCACTCAAATGGTCTGACTAAAACCATCAAAGCAGTTTCTTGTGTGAAAGTAGTGCAGTGTGCGTTCACACTTTGGTCATATAGCTTCTGTACATGTTGCACAGATGTTTTCACCTTGTTCGTAGACACTCTTTTCTACGTTACCTAGTGTAGAGTGTCTGTGCCTTAATATAGTCATGTCAGGCCATGTCCGACCAAATGTTACTTCGATCTTGCATATTATCAGAACAGCTATGAGGAGTTATACTTTGGTCTGTTCATTTGTGTTGGTGTCAGAAAGTTTTGGTATAGCTCTTTTGTTCCTCTGCAGAAGACTGGTTCAGAGAAAGTGAAGCGACAAGCTTTGAGTGCTACTAACTCTGTCCCTCCAAAGAAGAAATCATCTTCACTCTCCAAAAAGGGAAGAAAACATACACAAAGATCCCAAGTCAAGTCCGGACCGCCTACCTCTGTGTGCAGGGTGTGTGCAGGGTGTATGCAGGCTGTTTTGTGGGGTATGAGTGTAGGGTGTGTGTGTAGGGTGTGCGCAGGGTGTGCTGGTGGTGTGTGTATGTAGGTTTGTATATACTACTGTATAGCCAGAAAGGTTGGCGGGAAGAAAATTTGGCGAATTGTGCCTGAATTAAACATTGGCGGTTTTTACTTTGGCAATTACCTCCAGGGACACTATAATTATATTCATAATCTGTGAATAATAAGATGGCTGCAGTAGCACGGATGCGCTGTGGCCTTGGGAAATTTGAAGATCGACAAGAGCGTGCACTGCCCATACGTTATTGCCGTCATTGTACCGTTGACAACAGAGTATTGGGGCACTCCCCCGCCTAAAATCAGCAAGTTACTCCTTGTTTCTTCAAAGATATTCTATGGTTACGTATACAGTGTAAAATATTTGGTTTCTTCAACGAAATATTTGGCGGGTTATACTTTGGCGGTGGACACAGAAATCGCCAATTCGCCAAAGTAAATTCCCAGCCAACCTTTCCGGCTGTACGGTATTAGTGTGTGCAGGGTGTGTATGTACAATGTATAATGGTACATACGTGCGTATAGCCAGAAAAGGTTGGCGGGGAATTTACTTTGGTGGATTGGCAGTTTTTGCGTCCACTGCCAAATTATAATCTGCAATATACATATTATGGCATTTCGCTGAAGAAACCAGATATTTTCCACTTTGTCTATACGTAAACGTAGAATATCTATTAAGAAGCAAGGACCAACCTGCTGATATTTGGGCAGGGGAACGTGCCCCAATACTCTGGTGTTGACATCAATGATGGCAATAGTGTACGGGTAGTGCGAATTACCTTTGAGTTTTTCCGCAAAGTTTAAACTATATTATTGCTGACTGCTGGATGCTTGGGGTACAGAACTCACGAAAAATTAAGTTAATGCCCATGTATGTAGCTGTCTGGATAACTCCATTACTGTTCCTTACGGTATTTCTCAGGCTCCTCTCGATCTTCCCCAAGGCCATGTCACATCATTGCTGCTGCAGCCATCTTATTGTTCATAGATTATGAATATAATTATAGTGTTCTGGGAAGCCAATCGCCAAAATAAAAAATGCCAGTGTTTAAATTTGGGCACAGTTTGCCAAATTTTCTTCCCCCCAAACTTTCCGGCTATATGGTAGTTTGTGTTCAGTGTGTGGGCAGAGATGCTCATGAATGGAGTTTTGTGTATTATTGAGTAAGTTTGTGATCGTACATTTTCTTTTGTTGCCATAGCAACCAGGTCTTGTGCTCACCAGCTGCTCCTCCAGGTAAGCTGTTTACTGAGACTTTGTTGATTGTTGTCTGTTGTTGTCTGTTGCTGACTGTTGCTGACTGTTGATATCTATTGGATATTGATAGCTGACCTTTACCATTTGTGGATTGTTGGTGTTTATTTTCTGTTGTTTATTGACTGTTGTGTTTACTATCTATTGTTTATTATCTTTTGTTACTAGAGACAAGGAAGTCATTGAAGCTGTGGCTAAGAAGCTTGGAGGATTTATCCTCCAGTCACGTGTTACCATGGCAACAACACATGTGGTCTGCGGAGCTCCCCGACGTACCCTGAATGCCTTGGCCGGATCAGTGCGTGGGTGTTGGCTTGTAGGGCCAGAATGGGTGAGTGGGTGCCGTATGTTGCATGTGGTTGGGTGTG